>JAPDSC010100197.1:0-30437 GCA_026290005.1 Latrodectus geometricus | reverse complement strand
ATATATATATATATTGGAAAACAGAGAAAAGAAATCTAATTCAGAAAATTACAAAAGTTAACAGTAGTGAGAAAAATTAGTTTTATTTGAAAAATGACATAATAACAACTGATTTATGTCACTTTTTGGAATAGATAAGAAGAAATTTTTATTTCTTTTAATATAAAATTAAAACGTGTTGACCAACTATTGAAATGTTCTATAAAATGTAATGATTTTTTCATGGAAAGATTATAAAATTATGTTAAAAATAAAATTTGTCAAACGCATCTGGACATTTGTTTTCAATAATGTTTACCGATTAATCTATTTATCCATCTATAGTGTTCTTTTCTATAATTTTAACCAGTTCCCATAGTAAGGTTTTGCAAATAATTATTTTTGAAAATATGTGTTGATAGTAGATTATAGTAATAAATTTATAGAAAATTATTTAGTTTTAGTACTAGATTATATATTTTAAAAAATGGTTAAAATAATTACTTTAGTAAAATGTTTTATTTCAAATCGGGATTACTTAAACAAAATATAAAACAAAAAGTAAGCCGACATCTGGAATAAATATTTATAAATTTCCATAGAAATATATAAAACATAATATGTAAAGGGTTTCATTTAAAAGTCGTATCTGAAAGTATCCATTAGTCTTCCATAAAAAAAAACTTTCGATTAAAAATTAAATTATTAAAAACACTGAATGTTATGAAAAGTGAATAAAATTCAAGAGGTTTCTAAGTTTTACGAGATTCTAGTTTGATCTTTTTTATTTAAGAATATTTTAAAATGAAGAAATATCGAAGAACTTTATTTTCTTTGTAAAATCAAAAGGCTGTTTTCAGTTGCTACATGGTTTCTAAATGTTTCCTAAAATATTTTTCGACCTTTTCCTTATTCATAATCAGCTAATAGCAAATTATTCTAATTACTTCATTAATTGCTTGTCTCACTGGATGCCAAAAAAAAAATGTGATAAGGAATAAGGAAGTAAAATCCTTGGAGAGCGACAAAATGATCCAAGAGATCAATGTTAACACGTGTCTTGTGTAATGGAATCAATTAACAAGTGCTATACGGATGATTTTTTCATAACTATACTTCCATTATCGAATATTAATTATTAGTCTTTTACGATGATGAATGCAATTTCAGTTGAGAAATATGGTTCCATTATACTTCATTTCATTTCGAAACGCATCATTAATGTAAACATCTTTCAAGTTCGTTTCTAAATATTCAATGCCAATCATTTCAAATTTTTCTGATTAAGATTAAAAATTATTTTTCTGTTAATTTGCGCTTTAGGTCCCCTACTTCTCCAATTCGCGAATTCGATGCGCTTTTTCGAGCATGCTCATTAGTTACTCTTTTGTTTTAGCCTTTTCATTGGTCGCTAATTAAGTTTCACTTTGAAATAGCGGTAGAATTTTCGCGCCATGGTATGTGTGATTTTGAAAACTCGCCAAGTAGGGGACCTAAAGTGCATTTTCACCTATTTTTCTCTCTTACAGATTTTAAAATGTTAAAGACAGTACGTTTATATCTTGATTTTTATTTTAATTAAAAGTATTACTATTTTAGTAAATTTATTATGAATTTAAAGCAATAGTTTTACTTAAAATACTTAATGCATTGAAAATATTGAAATTACTAATAACAATACAGTTTTAAAATTAAAATTTTATTTTTACTACTTTATTTATAAAATTAATTATAAATGGGAAATAGTTTCTATTATTATTTATATTCTATTATTATTCTATTATTTATATTATATAAATAAAAATTTCATTTCTGTATACTTTTTCTTTATATACATACTGGATATTGAAAGACCTAATGAGATAATATCATATTTAAATAACAAAACTAATACATTTGTATACTTGTAATTTTTGATCTTTTATTTTAAGAGACTATTTCTGAATCAAATAATTTACTAATTTGTTATAAATATGAAATCTTGAAACATTCATAAATGAGTATGTTTTAAAGCATTTATCTAAATTTTATTATTTTAATATGTAAAATACAGTGTTCTTAAATTTATTTAATGTGCTTATGTGAGAGTATTCAATTTTTTTTATGGAATAAAAATTATAATAGAAATGAAATCAAAATTATTTTCCAGAAATTCAACTTAGGTTTATTTCTTGCAAATGTAAAACAAGTGTTTATGAAGAAAGTAAAATAGTTTTTCAATTTTTTAAAATCTTTTTCTACAAAGTTCTATGAAGCAAATTATTTAATTCACTGCTTTGGTTTCTTAAATTCTTAAATTTTTTACATTCAAGCTTATTTGTTTATTTATTAATAGATCAGTTATCTCGCAATGAAAAATTAAAATATAACTAAGAATCATTCTGTTAAAAATAAATTTATTAATAGTGAGCATAATTATATTTGATTTGTAAAAATTAATTTAGAATCTATGTAAAAATTATCAAAACCTTTAAAAGTCCTTTGTTATGAAATTTAAAAAATTACGGATGAAAACCGTCTAATATATGTATAAAAAAATGTTTTGTCACTTTACTAGAAAACATCTAACCATTACTGAGGCAATAGAAGATAAGTACATTAACTGCTTTTTAAATGAGAAAGAGAGAGAAAAAGAAAGAGAAAGTGGGGAAGAGAGAAAGAAAGAAAGAGAAAGTGGGGAAGAGAGAAAGAAAGAAAGAGAAAGAATTACACGTGTATAGTGAAGTTAATAAATATATCAATTAAAGCAGAATGAATATACCAAGTAATTTCTCGTATTGATTTTGTTTTAGATTTCATGGAAGCAAATAATAAATAAATATATCAATATAATAAATAAATATATCAATATAATAAATAAATATATTTCTGTCTCAATGAATTTGGAATTGTATCGTTCCTTAGAAAGTCATTACATTATATTTAAACATATCAATTAACATAGCATAGTTGATAAATATAGTAATTAAAACAAAGGGAATGTCTTTTCAACGTTCCTTTCTTAGAATGACAAAATACGTTAACAGAAAAATTATTGTTATTTCTCACTTCTTTACTTTTACTTTTTAATTTACTAAAATCAATATGAATTTTCAAATTACATATATGCACAGTAACTGATAAATATTATAATTTCAGTGATTAAAATAATGTAAATGAAAAAGATTTCTTAAAATTTTAATTTTAGAATATAAAAATGCATAAGCGTAAATTTCTGAGATAAATTTAGTATTGACTGAATGATTTCGGCAATTTAAATATTTTTTAATACGTCAATGTAATTATTTTTGTTATTGGTTATGCAGCACCTCACTTATTGATCAAATTTTTATAACTAAAGCTTTTACACTGAATTTGATTACATTGTTTTTAAGATATTAATAAAATAAAATAAATTTAATAAAATAAAAAATAAATTTAATAAAATAAAATAGCAAGATTTGCAAAATGTTTTAGAATTCGTAATTATTAAGAATTTATTAATGAACTATAATGCTAGATCATGTTAAAAGTGTCAATTTTCGTAAATATTTCTAAAGAATTTTTTTATAATTCATCTTTATAATTCTCCTTAATTTTCGCTAAATTTTTTAGTAAAATTTATTTTCATTTTCTTGTTTACATTTCATTCTATTTTAAGTAATTTCTGCTTTTCATAGCAGCTTACGAAAATTATTTACAAATCTAAATAAAGATATTTAGTAATAAATTGCAAGTATATCATTTATTATTAGAATATCATCCTAACTTAAGTGCATTGTAGCAATTTAAAGTAAACAATTTTGCAATTATGATGTTATAGAAGCTTTAAAATACTTGTATAAGTATTATGTTAAAATAAACTAATAAATTAAATAAATAATATCCTCTCCGGTGAATACATTTCGCGCATATTAAGAGAAAATATATCGCGAATATTAAGAGGGATATATAGAATAATTTTCCCGAATATTTTTGCCACAAATTTGCTGATGTTTAAAAAGGTTTTTTTCCTTAAACAGATCTTTTTAAGGGTATTTCCTAAAAGATCTATAATTTTTTAGGATGATACATATGTCAAAAAGAGTTTTTTTAAGATAATTAGTTATAGCAACAAATTATTTATATAATAAACTAAGAACTGTTCCTTATGTACTTTACTACTACAATTTAGAAACATATGTTTAAAGTACTTATTACAGGTAAATTAAAATAATCATCTTTATATATATATATATATATATATATATATATATTATGAAATTAAAATTGTAATTAAAATTGTAAATTTTTAGTATGTATAATATATTTGCATATCTTTTATTTTAGTGTTTTTATTTGAAGAATTGAAGCAATAAAGTTCATTTCTTTTACTTTGCCTATAACCACACTATTCCCTTGCAAATACTGCAAGACGTTTATTTAAATGAAATTTCATCAAATTTAAATAGATTCATTAAAATCTCATTTGCATTAAATCCCTTTAATTTTCCATTGAATTAATTAGAATTTCACCTTTATTTTCCTTAAGTTAATGAAAATTTAAAGTTGCATTAAACTTATGAAACATTAAGGAAAATTGAAAGTTTCATTACTTTTTGGGTGGTTTTTAGGAAATAATTTAATCATATATTATACTTTTCTATGGCGAATAATTGTAAAATAAAGTCTATTTTATATATCATTAGCAGTTTAAATAGTATAACAGTGATTAAGCAATTTGAAATGAAAAATCATGAGTAATTTATAGGATTATTAAAATATTTGTATGATTAAAATTTTTTTATGATTAATATTTGTCATAATACAATCTAATGTGATTTTATTAAATCTATATTCACACACTCACACACATTTAATGTTTTTAACTACTCATTCCAAGTTTAAGTTTAATAAACGTTGTACTGAAAATAGATAAATATGCTTACTTTTTATGGCCCAATCTTTGATATCCATCACCCCTTTCATGAGCATCATCAGGCTAGTCATGCAAGAGCCATGCAGCCTTATTTCTGTGGCCGTTGTTATCAGATAAGGCAGAGCCATCTTTACTCCCACATTCACAAGCTTCTTTAAGTTCTTCTCCGTTTCGGCAAAAGTTTCTAAGTTATTTCTCCCTTTAAAATCTGTTTTCTTATTAATAATTTGGGCTGCCGCAGCAGGGCACAAACCCCAAGCAGCGCAACAAAGTGCAGCGAGAGCGATCGGCAGCATCCGCATCTTCTTCATCTTCATCCGTTGATAACGAAATGGTCAATAAACTGCCAACTTCACTCCAAGGAGTAAAAAGATTATGTCCAGAATTTCCAGAGGACCTTGAAAACTTGACTCGTATCACTTACGTCAGGGACCAGTGCCCAGAAGTCATGAGCGATTCTCAATGTCTTACTATCAACCGGTACACCTTGAACATGCTTGTAATTCCTCCAACTTTTTAGAAATGATTGTTAATCTTTGAATTTATGAAATTTACACCAGGAACTGAGTGGAAGATGTCAGAGCATTTCATTATTTATTAATATCATTACAGGATCTTCTAGAAAAACAATACCTTTCAGTGTTGTGTTTTATTTCCTAGATTATATCGGTACTAATAATTTTCGAATCTTATTAAATAATCTTTTGTTGAATAATCTAATCTTTCTAACATCTAATATTTATGCAATTCATCAATTACATGAAAATATTTTTGAACTAATAATTTTAGCAAGGCTGGTTTTGTTCACTATCGAGAAGCAGTGATAAAGATCATTTTTGAAAAGATTTAAGTATAAGATTACTATGTAATTTAAATTTAGGGAAATTTTCTTTATCAAAGTGAACAGATAACACCTTGATTAAATATTCTTCAAACTTTGTCATCTTATTTGTTAGAGAATGACTTAATAATACGTAACCAAATTCAAAGTGAGTGATACTAAAATCATCTTTTGTTTTATCTAATCATTAAAAATCGTAGAAAACACACATGAATTTTATATAAAATAATTCCAGTTAAAAAGATAAATTTTAATGACGTAAATAATGGTAATAATATATAATATTTAAATGGTAATAATATATATATATATAATAATTATATATATATATATATATTCTTTTATTCTTAGACTTACAATATTATCATTAGTCTATTTGTCTCTCTCTCTATTTATGTTATTATTATGCATTATACATGCAAATCCTGAATTTTGAAAATCTACGCATTTCAATAAGAAAAAATATAGATCCAAAACCTACAATATATTGAACAGTTTTCGTTATAACAATGAAAAGTGACTTTTGTAAGACATTTAAAATAATAAACACGAATGATCTGAAAAAACTGGGCATTATGTTTTTCTCACGAAAAGTACTCACATCAGTTGTGATAATAAAATAAACGTATTGTTATTTTATTTTAAATAAACATCCTTTTTTGAAAGATTTATTTTCATTTGACATATTAAGTTAAGATATATTTTTGTAGTAATTGGGATATTTTTTGAAATAATTAGGATTTTTACTGAGATAAATGTATATTTGATTCAAATAAGAATTTTTCAAGTTTTTTGTTTTCAAAAAGAAACTAAATTCTTTCACATTTTAATTTCATTTCTGAACATTGCTTTAGCAATGTTCAATATTACAATATTTTATTTTTTTCTCAGTAGTAGTAAGTCACTGAAATTACAGAAAAATTAAAGCACTTGGCCTATAAACATAATTTCAATTACGTTTGATTAATTATTTAATTAATGAATAGCCACTACTTTTAGAATTCCTTTATTTAGATATGAATTAAATAATGTATTGTGCATTATTTTATTTTAACTAAAAAATGATGTTATTATTATTTTATAGAAATTAAAAAAGAATATCATTTCTTTAACGTTTTTAAAAAGTAAGATTTACAGATCAGTAAACTTAGCTTAGGTTATTTTTTAATCACAAACAATAAATATTTGTCTTTTACAATATTATTCTCCTCAAAAATATAAACTAGAAAATATAAAAAAAGTAAAGAGTGTAATTAAGGGATCAGATTATTTGGTTATAAGCCGCTCTGAATTTGTTCAGGACGGCTTATGGCGGTTCAGGCGGTTTGAATCATCAAAATGAATTTTTATGAACACTATATATATATATATATATATATATATATATATATATATATATATATATATATAGTGTTCATTATATAATTCAATACATGTTATTCTTATGCTTTAAGTATAATCCTTTCTACCAGGTACACTAATGCTACATATTTTGCACCACGTAGAGAACAGCAGAAAACTTGCAATATTATAAGTTTTAAACATTTACTGCATACTTCGACCTTCTCAGAGTATTTTTGCAAGATTGTTGGAAAAATTCACGCATTGCAGGGGAGAAAACTTATTAAACTTTTAACATATAGCCTCAATACATGACTGTATCGGGGTTATATGTTAAAAATTTACTATGGCTACTGGTTGACGGAAAAGTAAAATGTGTTCCATCTTCGTCATAGTGGAATACTGGAAAATGTGCATTACATCACTATTTTTGCATGCAGGTTTGTTGTGGAAAATATTTCGTAGTATATTTCCTTTTAAAAACACGAAAACATGGATTATTATTTAAGAAACTCTCTTGTTTCCACTTAAATTTTCTTTAATTTAATATCACTAATTTTCATGTCATTAAAATTATACTGAATATTAAATTTATAAATGTGAGTTAAGTTTTCAAAAAGTATGGCGGAAAATATTTTTATCTCTCGTGAAGGAAAAATCTTAATGAATATATGTTGAAATAATGAACGAATGCTTCGAAATAGAACAAGGGTGTGACGTCATTTTGATACTGTATTTCGATACTGATCAAGTTAACAAATATTATTCAGGCAAACGTATGAGCATTCAGAAATGTAACATTATATTCCAAAATAATAATAAATAATTTAGAGAAAAATTAAAATTTAAACAGCAGAAATACTAAAAATTCATTTACTGAAAGAAACTACACACTCTCTCTTTCTTTTACTGAGTGTACAATGTACAAACTTTGCTTATAAGCTGCTCAAATATTAATAATAATAATGAGCTTGGAGCTACTCTAATAATAATAATGAGCTTCGAGCTGCTGTACTAATAATAATAAGTTGGAAATACTAGTTTTCCTAGCTCTTCAGGTTTCGCGATGCATGACTTCTAGCTTTAGGGTAAAATTACGATATCGAAAAATAACTACCATTCTTTGAAAATATTTTCCGTTTATTTAGCTGTTAAAAATGTTTTTTGAAAAAGCTGCTTTGCCCCACAAAATGCGATTCTATGTAAAGACAAATAAAAACAATTTGAATGAAATGTAGGATGTTGAAAATGATCTTAAGTTACGAAATTAAAAAATATTTAATCCATTATTAGTTTTATCTACATTCCTATGTACTGCTGATCGGCGGTGAGAAAAACGAAAACGACCGAAAAAAAGAGTAAAGAAGATTCAGAAAGAGAAAAAAGAGTAAAGAACAACTTTATTCTCTAGTTTCAGACATTTTACTGTGAGTATAGAAAATATTTGAAAAAGAATGAATTTTCAAAATCAGGTAAGTAAATTCAAATTTGTCAAATTTAATCAATATAAAAATTTATTAAATTAAATTTCAGAAATAGAAAATTTCAGCAAACATAAAAATTTCTATTGAAAACTAGAGTTGTTAAAACAATATTTGTTTTAATGGTTAGACTATACTTTAGGGTGCTCCTTTGGTTGTTGCCAAGTTGTGATCGTGATTGAACGCCAATCTGGGCAAAACCCAATCGTATTCTGATTCTAACAGAGCAATTAATTGTTCTGTGTCCACAAAAGTCGCCAATAAAATTGATAGCTAAAAAAAAATTACCATGTTTGACAAGGGGGCACCCTAAAATATCGTTTTACCGTTTTAAATTATTAAAGCTCAACAAAAAAATCATTGAGCTTAAGAAAATAGCCTTATATACTATAAAACAATAATCATTCTTTTAATTCATTTTATCTTATGACAATGATCAATGAATTTAGTTTTAATTTCGTAGCTTATGGTGGGGAGAAGAAATATATTCCTCAACTAAAGCAATTTCCTCCTTCTTTAAAATTCTTGTAATTTTGAAAATATCTTGTCACATTTTAATAGTATAAAATAACCCTGCTGAGGCTACGATAGCCTGGTTGGTTGGGATTTTTGCCCTCGTTATTGGAAGTTAGTGAGTTCAGATCCCAGCCTAACCGAGAATCGGTCACGTTCGCTACTAGAAAGTTAAGTATGTCGTGGTTACAATGCCTCTCATGTGAAATTATACTTCTGGGGGTCTTCTGCTTGGTTCCTACTTCTGAATTACGAAGACCCATCCACTTTCTGGGTAAAGAGGGCTCACCTATTGTGTACCCAGTATATGTCATCACTTCTACTCCTTGTAGTGCTGAAAAGTGGAAATCTTAGCAGTAGCTGAGAATTAAAAGTGAAACCCCTGCGTAATTTTAATCATATAAGGATGTAAATGTTAACTATCCAAACTGATCAAATGTAACGAAAAGAGTTTGATAAAAATGATCACAGAATTTACTGAAAAAAATTCTATTGATAATTTTTAACACATTAACCATATTTGTCCACAATGTGAATAGTAAACATAATAATAGACATTATTAAAGTTTTAAGGTGTCTTAGAAATGATTTTTGTTCAAATATGAATATATTTTTTTTGACATCTATTATAGGGAAAGTCTGCTCCATAAGCTTTTAATTCTAATATGTCATATGAGATATAATATGTCATCTAATATGTCATTTTTAACACTTAAACCATATTCTGCCATGACGCGAATAGTAAACGTAATAATAGATACTATTAAAGTTTTAAGGTGTCTTAGAAATGGTTTTTGTTCAAATATTCATTTTTATTTTGACATCTATTATAGGGAAAGTCTGCTCCATAGGCTTTTAATTCTAATATGTCATATGAGAGGAACACATTGACATATTGTAAAAGTGGCTCATTTACTTTCCAATAGTTAATTTCGGAGAAGTTTTAATTTATTATGGAAACCTTCAAATATAAGATGATGTTTTCCTTGAAGTTGAGTACTAAGTTTCCTTGAGTTGAACATTTAAACATGTTAATATCACTAAAAGAAAAAAAAGAAGAGAACATTATTCCAGGACTCTTCTTCAAGCCGAGGAAAAATTCCTTTTGCTCAGTTCTTGTAATTTTATCATTTCTTCCTTCAAAGCAAAAAACCATGAATCAACCTTCCTTATGTCTCCTTTTTGATGTATTGATTCATGGTAAGTGACATCTATTCTTTTTCATAAAAAAACTAGATGTATCTTAATTCTCAGTGTTATAGATTAACTATAATAAAAAATTTGTAGCACTTGGGTTCATAAAATTTACATGCATGTATATGTCATATTTAGTACATATTAGCCATAAAATGTTTTGAAAAACTCTGTTCAGTTACACAACTAGATTATTAATATTACCAACCATATTTAGCAAAGCAGGCAGCCGAATGGTTAATTCTCAGGTCTTTAGTTCAATGGCCTCTAGGTTTGAATCCTACTTTGAATTTAAATATTTATAATAGTTCTAAACCCACTTTAAACTGAAAGCTCTGGTCTAATTAGCTCTTGTGTACAAAATTGACCTTTAGACTATAAACAAAGCAACACATTCATAATTCCGTATAACTTATCTTTTATCTAGACAATTTATTTTTCAGGAAAAAGCTATAGCCTTCTCTTCAAATTCAAACCCAACTTATTCTTTAAATACTTTTTCACATCAAAAAATATTTCGGTTGGTTGAACTATTTGATGAGAACGGAATCCATCGACATTTTGTTGATATCAAGTGTTGATCAAAATTTTAATGAATACTTCAGTCGAGAATTTCTTTTTCAATCTGTTTCGTGTCATAATAATATTTATAATTAAATATCATATTTTATAATCATAAAGGTGTCCAAAGATGTCCATGATTAGACATGACTTGAATGGTTTTCTGTAGACTACATACGGGTATTAGATGACAATTCATAATGGATGAGCTTTGGAGGATTGCCATTTGTATCTTCTATAATAATAAAAGCAAGTGTAATGTGTCTGTCCGTTTGTCTGACCGAGCTCTCCAGCCAAATCTATCGCACGCAGGGACCTGGAATTTTTTACACGGAAGCACAAGGGGGCTGGCCACCAGACCTCGAAGCCCGATTTTCGATTTTTGAATTAGAAAAATTTTAAAAAAATTATTTATAAAACTTCTTTTCGAGATCGCTGCTCGCCGATAGCTGATTCCGGGGTTATAGATAGATAATAAAAGCAAGTGTAATGTGTCTGTCTGTCTGTCCATTTGAAATTTGTTCGTTACCAATGTCAAATTATGGTAAAACTATACTTTAAGGTGGCCCCTTGGCAAACATGGCGATTTTTGTTTGGCTATCGTTTTTATTGGCGATTTTTGTTGGCACAGACAATGAATTCCCCTGTTGCTATCGGAATATGATTGGGGTTTGCCCGGCTTGGCGATCAATCGCGATTACAACTTTGCGAGAATCAAAGAGGCACCATAAAGTATATTCCTAATTTGAATGCTGTTAGCTTGGTTGTTTAAAAATGCCGCCATTTCCCCTATTTTTACATGATTGTTATTAATTGGAAAAAAATAAATAAAAGTTTCATTCATTTAATGTCGCTGAATTCGGATAACTATTCCCTTTTTGACTAAAAATTTAGTCAAAGGCAACCTCTATGATTATAATGATTTCTTTTACTGAAATTCGGAAAGTTTTCATCATTCGCACTTACAATATGAAATAACTTTAATTTGAATCGAAGTTGATCTATAACGTAGTAAGTTTCATTGAATATAAATTAATGTTTTGATTGCTATCAATATTAAATCCGACATCAATTTTGAAACATGGAATATTATTGTATTAGTCTGCAATAATATAAACATGTAAGAAGTACAACAGCGGTAAGTTATGATAGGAACCATTTTCCTATTAACTGAGAAACTAGCGCCCTCTATTCCAAACTTTACAGAAATTTCTAGACGTTTCCAGAAGTAAAAATTGTTACAGTTATTTAAGACTGTAAAGGCTGGTTTGAACATCCACGTGAGAAGGTGGTACGTGGATATGATACGCGAGTGAAGTGAGACAATTTGCAGAATTTCACATTCTAATTTTGATTTGATAAGCTGCGTTACAGCATAGTTTACTTAAAGCAAAAAATTCATCACATATTTTCATTTGAGTATTTAATTCCCGTGGGAGAAGAAATGGATCCTAAAAAGCCTGAAGAAAAACCTGGTGAGAAAAAACCCGGACAGCCTGATGATAAAGGAGGAAAACCAGGAGAAAAGAAACCTGGGGAAGAAAAACTCCACCTACAAAGTAGAGGATCAGCTTTTATGGAAGAATAAAAAAAAAAAATGAAGCCAAAATTATGAGTGAGTAATAAAATGTTATTATTTATGTTTTAGAGAATAACTTATAATAATCAAGATGAAATCTTAATTTTGCATTTTAAAATTTGGACTTTACTTACCCTTATAATTTTTTCCGCCTTTAATAATTTCGGTTAATTCCCAGTGAACGGTACGCTCCTTATACGGTACGCATATATACAACGGTAATCTATAATAATAAAAGCAAGTGTAATGTGTCTGTCTGTCCATTTGTCTGACCGAGCTCTCCAGCCAAATCTATCGCACGCAGGGACCAGGAATTTTTTACACGGAAGCACTAAGGGGCTGGCCACCAGACCTCGAAGCCCGATTTTCGATTTTTGAATTAGAAAAATTTTTAAAAAATTATTTATAAAACTTCTTCTCGAGATCGCTGCTCGCCGATAGCTGATTCCTCGGTTGTACCAGCTCCTTTTGAGAAACAATTCTGGCGACCATCTTTTGGAAAATTTTCCGTTTAAAATATTTAGGATATATTGTTCCTTTTTATCGACGGGGAATGATGTGTGTGTGTGGGGGGGGGGAAGAGAGAGAGACAGTCTACGTGTCCTACACTACTATTCCTGCGCTATTCACTTATCTGCATTTTCTAAATGCACGGGCAACGCCGGCGGGTACAGCTAGTATGTAATAGGCATAATTTATACGTCCATGTTAAACGTAAGTTGAACGTTCATAACGGGTGTAATTAAGACATCCATAGTACATGTGGTCTGGACATCTATCTAAAATATATTGTTAACTGTAACTGTGTTTCTTCTTTTTATTGTTTAATTTTTTAAAAAAATAATCCACTTTTTTCCAAATTAATCTTTATAATAAAAATAAAATCTGTAAAAATATAAATATAGTGTTATTTATAAGTTCATTGTAAACACTTAAAATAAGAGAATGTATAACCATAAAAAATATTAAACTGATTTCAATGTAATGAATTTTACACAAGAAAACATTAATTTAACTTTAAGTGTATTTTTATTTTGACTGAAAAATTGTAACTAATATATTTGATGCTACTAATATATTGATGATAAAGATATTTACTGCTTTTATTTAAGAATTTGACTTGATATTAAAATAAATTATATTCAATAATTTTTAAGAGATGGTTAAATTTTCCATCATTTACTTTTAGATTGAAAAAATATAAGCATCAAGGATAGAATAAAAATTACTAAAAATCAGGGATAGAAGAAAATTTATTACTAAAAATAATTTTATTAAATAGAAACTTTTTAATTGCGGTATCTTGCAAATCAAGATATTTTTCTTCTAAAATTGCTTATATTTTTAGTGAAACAAGGATTAATGTACTAATCGTTGATTCAATTCATTAAGATTCTGATTTGATAAAAATTCTTAAAACTTGTTTTTCAAGAATCTTAGTTCCCAGATTTAGCACTTAATTAAGCTATTTTTCAGTATAAAATTAAAAAAAATCTGATGTTTTTGAGTACAAAATTAAATAATCTGAAAAAACTGTATTTTTTAATTAAATATCAAATTATGAATTAATAATTAAATATTTTATTTCTTAGCAAGTGAAAAATTTTTTTCATCCGATTATTATAGTTTATGCTTCATTAATATTTCAAACTAATAACTATTCAAACATTCAAAAAGTTTTTGGAAATTATTATTTTTTATATGTTTAAAGTTAATTAAGGGTATGTTTATTTAATATAATAGTCTTTAAAGTATTAATTTCCAGAAGAATAAAGAGTACTTTTAAGAACAGTAAGATTAAAATATTTTATTTCTTTTTTTCTTAAAGTGGTAAAAGTATTAATTAGTAATAAAGCAATTTTATTTTAATCGAAAATACTTGAATAGCATTATGGGAAAATGTTTAAATAAGCAAATAGTGCTTTAGTTGCTCGAATATTCTATGAATAATATTTGCTGTTAGTTTTTGTGCTTAATTAATTTCTGAAAAATTAAGATTCTGGTATTTAGTTCATTAGCTCATGTGTTCAATTCCTATTCTTAACATTGTATTCGTAAGGATTCAAAATTTATTTGAGATGTAGGTCCAAGGCAAATCAGCTCATAGTGTTAAAGTTTATTGAAGAGCCACAAAAAAAAAAAAAAAAAAAAAAAAAAAAAATAGCTATTTATTTGATATTTACATGGAAGAAAGCTTAAACCAAGACTACAAAATTGTATTTTTCAGAAATTGAGATTATTAGAATTAAATGATGTTTGCTACAATTGTTTAAGATAATAATAATAACTAGAAAATTTTTATTTTGTTAATTTCTATTATTCAAGTGATTATAAGAAAACCATTTAAGTGAATTTTATTATGTTGATTTCAAATTTTTGTAGCAACATTTTTATTTTTGTTGTTCACTTTTTTATTTAAAGATGTTCTTTTATTTACATTTGTATGTGTTTTTAAATATTTAATAGTTTAAATGTTTTCATTTGGAAATTGCTTTATAACTCCAAATACAAATTATAAATGATTGTATGTTGTAATTGTTTTTAAATAGAATTTCATACTTTCACAACTATTCTAGAATGGTAAATTTTTATTTTTACTTCGTGCTATTTTTCTCGTTTCATACTTTAAAAAAACATCTGATTATAATATCTTCAAAACACACAAATTACTTTATCGTTATTTTATTTATTTAGATAAAGTATTACAAGTATTGAAAAAAAATCGTTAAATGAAATAGCAAAGGAAAATCTTTATGTGTTCATATAATTTTTTTTAGTTTTTTAATTTAAAAGTTATTTTCACTATTTTTTATTATTTTTAAAAGCTATTTTCAGTATCTTTTATTTTGTTTTAAAATTTGTTTTTACTTATTTTTTTAATCACTAAAATATTTTGTATGATAAAAGTTTTGTTTAATGTAAAAAATAAATAAATTAGTAATTGAATGAAATAATATATTTTTGTTCACTGTAATGCCGTTTAAGAAACCACGTATCTATATGATGTGTATTTTTTGAAACTTTTGATATAGTTCTTAATTTTAAAAATTTTACTTTAAACATTTGTCGTAATTAAAAACTAAAAATGTACAGAAATAATGTATATGTCAGAAAATTGGGGCTCAAAACTATTTGAAAAATAGAATAATAACTTTTAAAATCATAGGAAGTTATATTTCCTTTATTTAATATTATATTTCGAAAATTGTAAAGTATGCCCTCTGTAGAATTAAAAAAAAAACGTTTTTATGGACAGAACTAGGAACTAAGTCTCTAGACTGAATTTATAAAAGTACACATATGTCCATTAATTAATTATTTTATCGGAATTGGCAACTGAATGTGCAGAAACAAAATAAACTTGATTTATTCATAAGGCCCATGTATTAAACAAACGAGAAAAAAAGAAAAAGAATGGCGTATGTTTTATGCCATGGACAAACTACGATTATAACTTTCTTAAGCATTTACACCGCATATTGCTGGAACAACAACTGAACAATACATTGGTATGATGGCTCATGTCTCCCTTACAAAGAAATACAGTTTATTTTATACTGACGCATACTGAGGATCACATTATTAAACTGTACTTGGGACAGAGCACTCCACTCAGCAACCAATGCTCTCCGATGGTCGGGTACAGATGTAAAAGACGATTGACGGACTCGTCAACCAAGCATATCCCACACTTGCTATATAGGATTCAAGTCCAGTGAGAAAGCTAGTCATTCCATAAGGGTGGTGTCCTCCTATTGAAGGCAATCGTTGATGATGTTCGAACGGCGAGAACGGGCGTTGTCAAACATAAATGTAAATTCAGAGACCCCAGTACCCGTAAGCAAACAGTCATACTGTTCCATAATGATGTCTCAATAAATTTAGCCTGTCATAGTTCCGATTTGAACATGCAGATCTTTTCTAGACCCCAGTATAATGCTACCCCCAAGGAGTACTCCTGCTCCACTTTAACGTTGGCGTTCAATGATGTTGTATTGGTCGTACTAGATATCTGACGTTCTCCATATGAACGTTCGACGTGATTCGGACTGCAAGATAAATCTCGATTCGTTGGAAAACATAACACAAGGCCACTGTGATAGTGTTCACACTGTGAGTTCTCTACTCCAGGCTAACCACTGGTGACTGAATTGCAGTGAGGGGAACACACCTGATAGTCTTTGAGCATATGAACCATCCCTCTCAAATTTATATACACGATTTGCCTCCAGACAGTCGTAATCGCTGCTGAAGATAGCTAACTTAGTTCTTCCACAGTCGTTCTCCGTCTGTTTCTTATGGTAGTTATTGTCACATATCGGTTGTTATTCCATGTTGTCACTTTGGGGTGATCTGTACTGAAACGTCTACTGAAATTTCCATCATCTTGGAATCGTTGCCACAGTCTAGAGATGAAACTTTGAAAGATTCTTAGTTTCTCGACTGCTTTCATCTGGAGACATCCTTCCTGGAGGCTGATAATTTTAGCTTTTAAAGCATCATCCATATGTGTACGCTATGTTATACCTACACGATCGTGGAGCTGAGCGCCGTTGCCACTGATTCTTATATATATACCTCTCTCACATTATCATCATTGTGATGTACACTTGGCGTCATGAGGTGCCTTCCTTTTATTTGCATGCGTTGACCATATGTATGATATTTCAACAGGTGGCATTTTCCCTTTCGCATTCGATTCTAGTGTGCTTCCGGATTATCCTTAATTCATGGACATGTGTGTAATATTATGTATTTATTCCGATTTAAATTTCATAGATTAATTGGATTTCGTTATTGGTATTCTAATTTTAATATTAACAGAGATATTAAGGCTTTTTAAATAATTTTTTATTGTTACATTTCAATACAATACATACATTCCTTTAAATCCATTTTCTAATAAATATTTCTTTGCAGATTCCAAAAAATTATGAATATTGTTAAGTTGATTTACCTAATTTGAGTATTTTTAAAAAACACAAAAATTAATTAAAAAGCACAACGAAATTTTTTTTGTTCTATATCAGAGCAACATCTAAAATACATACTAAAGAAACATGAGTTTTCTATGAGTATCTGAAAATAAATAATGATATTTATTACAATAAATATCATATTTATTTTTAGATATGGATTAAAAATTCATACTATTACTATTTATGAAGGAACAAACTAATTGAAATCAAAGTTTTCGCTTATCTAGGGGATAAAAATATAAGCCACTAGAAATAGATAAGTAACTTCAGTAGCTAAGTTTCATCTGAAATACATCCAAAAATCAATATGCATGAATGCATCTAAATGTCGACAATATCGACAATCAGAATCTGAATTCAACATCTTACAGACATATAATGGACCTAAAAAGGAGAATTTTTGTAGTCTATTAGGTTCAATGTGGAATGAAAACTGCCATTTGAGCCGTATATTTTGAAAGTGGCCTAAGTCCATTTATCTTCAAATCGAGATATCTAAGTGTTTGCGTTTCAATGGATTTAAAAATATACGTATAAAGGATACTAATGAGTCATGCTGATTAAGTGTATCGAAGATTGTTAAATTTATAGTTCCTATTAAATAGTGACAATTATTATGTGAATAACATGCATCTTCTTATCAAGAATGGAGTTAGGCTACTTTTAAAATTAACAAATAGATTTGTTATAAGACACGAAGATGTCTAAGTCCATTTAACATAATTTAAGATGCTTCAAATTGAAAAAAAAAGCAATACTGTATTTTAAATATGTTTAAAAACTTTCATAAACATAATTTATGCGATTCAAAACATTTTTTCATTACATAATTACAAACAAAATTTCAAGCATAACTTTATTGCAAAATAATGTACTACTGATCTACATTTTGTAAGTATTTTATCATTGTTTATCTTTCATAACTTGAATTCTCTATTACTTGAATTCCTAAAGCGAATAAGAATAATAATAAATAGACACAGAGAAAATGTATGAAAACATTTTTTTTTACATATTTTAATTTATCTTTATCGATCGGTATAACGCATATTTTTCATTAATGAGTTCATTAATATATTTAATAATGATTGTACGTAACGGAACATGTTACGGCATAGTTCATAGTCTGGGTTTGTATTTTATTAAACAAATAATTTTATGGAACAAAATATTGAAAATTTATAATTTTCTAATTAATATTTTTAATAGGAAGAAAAACATCTTAAACATTTACTGAGATGAGAAAAGCTAAATAGAATGTTTAGAATTTCAATGGTTTTTAGCAAACGAAGAGAGCATAGAAATGGTATTGATATTTACATATTTGTTTGTAAATTATTAATATATAAGGCGAAAGATATTTGTATTATTGTATTCTTTGATTTGAATTTGTTGTTCTTTTGTCAGTAAATTCTTTGAATTCTTTCCTATTATTATAAAATATGCATCATACAATGTTTTAAAAGCATTTTAGGCCGCGGTGGACTGGTTAGTTAGGCCGTCGTTCTCATTATCGCAAGGTAGTGAGTTCGAATCCCGGCTTAACCGAAGATCCGTCGTGTTCACTAATGGCGACTGAGATGCGTAAATTATGCCGTGTTCACAGTGACCTCTATGTTTCTATTCCAAATTAATACTTCTATGGGTGTAGGAGCCATAGGCCTTAGGTCTTTCTCTGGCTTCCTAAATCTATATTGGAAGACCCAAATGGTGCTGCCATCTATGAGCTAAGTCGCACTTCCACCCTGGTGAGGGGGTGCTTTGTTCTAGAAACGGAAGACACTCTTTCTGACTTCATTCGCTCAGTCCCTGATGGGCGGGCTTGGCTTCGCAAGTATGATAAGTAAACAACAATATACAACAGAAGAACAAAATCGTAATATACAACAGAAGCATTGTTTTTTATACAGAAATTTTACTATTATACTATTATTTTTAATATAATTTTATGCAAGCCACATCAAGAAATACTTTTATAATTGCTTGTGATATGCAGGAACTATTTAAAAATATCTTAAAATACTAATGTAATAAAATACTAAAATATTTGTCATATTTTTCTTATGAATTATATTTTTTTCAGGGAATTCGAAGCAATTTATGCTTACATATAATTTAAGAAATTCAAAAGCAAATGCATCTATTGACACTTATTTATTATGTCATTTATAAATCTACCTAATATATAATGCTGATAATTAATAAATATTGCTAAATAACTTGCCGTTTAATAAATATTGTTAAATAAATTTATTCGTTAAAATAAATGAGAATTACAATTATAAATATGAATTTTTTTATGTTAATAAACAAAATGGAACTTTTTAATTTTATGAAGTTTGGAACGTTGTTAAAACATAACTGGAAAATTTAAATTAAGTTTTCCGTTTAATTTTTTACAAATGTTGAAAATTAAAGTAAGAAATATATGTTTTTGTGTTGAAGAACATTTAATTATAAATACTTAATACTGCCTCTTAAAACCAAAGAACCAATGCTAATAAAATCATTAAGTTCCTGTATACTTTGTGAATAATGAAACTTTCATTTTAAAGTACATTTATACTCTAATAATTTGCAATAATCTAACACATTCAACTATCGAATTATTTTAATAATATTGATTGAAATGTACGTTTCATTTAAAAGTCAATTTTCTCTTTAACTATCAAAACATACAAAGAAATATGCATTTTATTCGAACGCTAAGGGACCAATTTAATGGTTGAGAATAAACCAGGACCCAAAAATTATAATGCTTAATATTTTTTAAGAATTTACCATAAATGTGGATACTATAATTTTGTGCATTGTTATAATTTTGATTTTTACATGTACCTTAATTCTGTAATTTCTTGCATTAAAATAACTAATATATTTATCTTGTAAAACTATGATAAATTTCTCAATGAAAAAAATTATTAATAATAAATTTATAATTAATGATAAAGTAATCAGATAAATTTCAAATTATTTATCATCCAAAATATTGAAATCAAAGCAAATTGTGATTAGACGAAATATAAATGCATATTCTCAATAATCGTAATTTCAATGAAGTCGATTATTTAATAAAATTATAATTTAATGAATTAATACTTTGGTAAAAAGAATAATTAGATAACTAGAAAAAATGTGGAAAATAATTTTAATGATAACCTCGTTCTTATAATTATTTTTGTATCAACTATAATTGAAATAACCTTGGAATAAACTTTATTCTGTAGAAGTATATTATGCAGTTTTAAGAAATATCTTACATCAATGCAGATAATTCTCATGAAAATTTCAATATTAATGGCATATCTTTTGTAAATGCGCATTATACGATTAGAATTTACGATAATTATAAACAGTTACATAAGTTTACTTTATAAAAATGAAGAATGTCGTTACGACAAATTAAACGAAGGAGAGTGTTTATTTTCTACATTTGTTACCCGAAGCAAGATCACTTTCTGAAAAAGAATTCTTATTCTAATCACGCATATTTATGATATATGAAACTCTGCGTGTTATGAATATGTAATACAAATTGTCACTATGAGTTTTCCTTATTTGAATTTTAAAGTAAATTATGAACGGTGACATTTGAATGATGAGTAAAAATTCCTGTAGAGAAAGCGATTTGTGAACACGAGAAAAAATAAAAAATTGAAAATTGTAGACGCGGTTAACGAAATTCATTAAGAGAATAAGTCTAATAAATTTAAGAGAGGATGAGTAATTTCATAAAACTAAATGACGTCATTAAAATTACAGAAAAATGTTTTAATTTTTTCGGTTAAATATTAAACTTTTCTATATGCCACATGTGTATCTATGCATGCATATAGACATACATATATGGCAACTAATTATTTTTCGAATAAAGACACCCAAATTGTTCTATTAACACACCAAACGAGCCTTTTATTATACTGCGTGGCTTAATACGACAAGTCAAAATGATAAAACAAAAACTTCAAATGGCCCAGGACCATGAATGACTAAAAGATTGAAAACTGTAATGCTTTAGTCAGATATAATAAAATGAACGAGTTGATGACCCTTAAAGGAATATATATTTCCGACGTACTCCCATTCCTTTGGGAGTACGTCGGCCTTGCCGTACTCTTGCCTTTAATAGGAACAAACACTTACGAATGAGAATAAAATAAATACAAAATTAAAATGGATGCATGAATACAAAATTAAAAAGAAAATTTTCAACAGGTTAAGTCAATCTTTTGTCTGGAGGTCTTTATCTGGGAACGATAGAATGGTACTCACCCATAAAGTAACCCTTCCAGGAGTATACATTCCAAACGAATGCCATCCATTCTGCCAAGGAACATCCCTTCACCAAGATGAGTGAGAAGAAGTAGACTTAATGGGAGTAAACATAATATAAATATGCGCAAACAAAAATGAAACGAATACATGATGAACAGAATGGCAAAAAAGAATCTGTTGATTGATTGAAGAGTAGTGTACCAAAGGAATTCGGATTGATCATATACCCTCGACACTACTGAGCAAGTAGTATATCAGAAATTCTTAACTACCTTTTTTTGTTTTTCAAAGCGCTCCTTGGAAGCGCTTTGAAAAATGCTAAACTTAGAACGTAGCTTTATGTCTTAACAACAGTTAGGAGACGAGAAATAGAACTGATTAATGTATTGCTTAAGAGCGAGGTAATTAGTGCCCAAAGGGTTAAGGCGAAACGAAAAAAGGGATGTAGGAAAAGTCGAAAAATTTGACCCTGTAAAATAATAAAATGAAAAGAAAAGTAAATCACTCAGTTCACGTGGGAGAAGGAAGCCGCGAGAAAAAGAAGACGAAAATAAACAATTTTGTGTATGACTTTTTGGCTCATAACTCATTAATAATTATTTATCAAAATGAATGAAAAAATTAAATTAAGAATTCTGTTCCAAATTAATAAGTGAAGAATGGAATGGGTTCAAATTTATATTTAGCTACCACAAATTATTTAAATTTTTATCACTAAAAAACTATGAAGATTTTGGAAAAACTGATCTCAAACATAATGTTTAAGGACAATGTTTAAGATCTGTTTTCTTATTGGTAAATAATCCACTCTTAAGTTGAGCTTTTGTATGAGATAATTAGAGCCGGAGCTATTAATCGATAATTAAAACGACATAAAATAGTTATGTTACCAAAATGCAAAAACATAGAATTCAAAACTTCAAAAAAAGTTTAATAACTCCGATCCTTGTCTTTCTATTCCCACCATTTAATTATCTAGATACACAAGAACTTCGCTCAGACTAAAATAATATGACATCTGGGCACTTACATAATAATTTAACTGCTGATATGATGTAGTTAATGTCGGTCATAAAGAAAAATTCAATCTCCTTTTTATCACGAAACTAAAGTTTTTCTAAAAATTAACAAGCTTCTAATTTTTCGGTTTTGTTTTTCTTTTTAGGCTGTAGACAAGGTTAGACACTTTTCTTGAATTGGTAATTGTGTGCTGTATTATTATGCTAATTAGAATCAAGGTTGGGATTTTATTTTTCACAGAAGTCATTCTAGTCATATGGTCAGGTAGACAAAGTCTTTACTTTGGCATTTTGTAGCTACCTCTCCTACCGTCTCGGCCAGTCATTAAAGGTTTAATTAAAACTATATAGTTTTACGTTGATTATTTCATCATTATTGAGTAGGAATGGGTAAGAAGTTAATACGATAAAGAAAATTTAATGCAGCTTTGATAACAGAAACCTTGTACATTATTTATATAAAATTATACAAAGGTTCTTCAATCGCTATCGAATATTGCTCCTTCGCTATTCAACGAACTTTAAATAGTATTTATTTAGCAAAAACAATAACACTGGATTGTACCGGCAGGGGTTTAATCTCTAAGATCTCTCTGTGTATGCATGTATGCTTGCGTGAAACCTAGCTGGTAGAGCTTCGATCCTCGTGCTGCATGTGACTAAAGTCAACTCCGCCTCACGACCCTTCCCTGAGTCGATAAAAAGTGAGTATTAAGCATGTTTTGTAACTAAACACTAGGTTTTAACTGTTAAGCTTACCACTTAAACGGAACATATGCTTTTCAGTTCAGAAAACTAATATGGATATCTATACCTTGGCTATACTGAATTATATATATATATATATATATATCTTGATGGCCATATTGAAATTGCAAGACCAGGAAGGAAAAATCTCTCGAACACACAAAAAGTCACATGAAAGAGAAGTTGAAATGGGCAAATGATTAGGATTTCATTGCATTTGGATAACGCGGAAAATGTAAACGATACCTAAAGCATTACATTAAAATAAAGTTCGGTTTCATTCGAAAATCACTTTGTGAGATTTTAATTTTCGTAGAATATCTTGTCATGGATTAAATATATATATATATATATATATAAATATATATATAGGAATTTTAATGAAACTGAATAGTGACGACTAAGCAAACATAAGATAGCTAACTAATCTAAATATATAGAATTAGGTAACTTTTATTTCTGGTAAAAGACGTAATTAAGGCACTAAATATATTTTGATTAGAGGGTATTTGTAAATACATTCCTGAAAGCAAATGAAAAGTTGAAAAACAGATCTATATTCATGTGGGCTTGAAATGACTTACAAAAACAACATTTTGATGAATTTTCTCTCGCTGGTTTTAAACTCTCTTAAAATAGAACGCTACACTTTAATCAAGTTTCTAAAAAGAGGGAACTACCACCAATTTCCGCCAACTGTAAAAAAAAAATATAGAAAAAAATCTAAGGATTTTCATGATATCAATATTAAAACATTTCTAATCATATATTACATAAATTGTTATTATATCATGAAATTTCATGATGTGTTCTCAAATTATTTGATTTCGCAAAGCTAAGCCATTCTACACATTGCATAGGCCACGGTGGCCTAGTTGGTTAGGGCATCGTTCTCGTTACCAAACGTCGGGTCGCAATGTCCTCCATGTTCCCATTCCATATTAATACCTCAGGGGGTGGTTGTAGCCATGCTTTGAGAAATCACTGGTTTCAATCTCTAAATTGGAAGATTCAGGTGGTGCTGCCATCTATGAGCCAAAAGTCGTACTTCCACCTTCGTATGAGGGTGCTTTAATAAAAAACAGAAGACGCTCCCTCTCTGACTTCATTCGCCTAGTCTCTCTGACGGGCGAGCTTGGCGTTGCCAAGTGTCATTAACAACAACAACACATTGCGTATTTTTTGATAATATAGTTGCATATCGCTTGGAAGAATTATAACCATTTCGAGAAGAATATTTTTTACCCTTTATTTTATAATAATACATTTAAAATACTAAAACATGAGTGAGTGAAATTTATAATTACTTCACTTCATTAAGTTTTGTACAGTAGAAAAATAATTTATGATCCTAGAAACTTGTTTTTAAATGACTTAGATATTGTATAATATTTGAGTGTACCTGCACAGGGTATGTTATAAATACACACGCAAAAATAGTGGGTAAAAAGAAATAGAAAAAAGATTTTTAAGTGCATGATTAATATTTCTATTCATGAACTTAACACATGAGTTAATTCTCAATTCAAATTGAATTTGTTCTAATTGAGCAAACTAAAAAAACATTATGGAAGTTTACTCACAAACTTTCATAATGTAGAAATTTATAAAGATGTTGATTTCTATTTAGGTTGTAAGATTTCAGTATGGAGCGCCAATCAAAACAAAAACTTCAGAGGTGATTGAATATATGAAAAAAGATTAACCTGAATGATATTCGGATGCATTTTAAAAATCGATGTTTGACCATCATTGTTTGTGAAAGAAAGTCAATTTGTTTGTGTTTGAAAAGTCAGTGTTTGTGAAAAATAATATTCACAATTAACCGATATTAAGAATGTCGTCTCACTGCATATTTGTTGATACTGTAATTGCATAAATCTTCAGGAAACAATTAAGGGTTATTTTTGAGAGTTAAGATATCAAGAAGATGAGAAATAAATGAAAGTATACAATCATAACTTAAAATTTATTGGTAGACAATTTCCTATATTTGAAACACGCAAGCTCAATACCAGTGATCATATACGCACAACGCGCTTATCACCTAAAAGTTAGTTCTCATGATGAAAATATAATTAAAAAATATGATAAAGATGTTAAGGATTGTGAGAAACTCAATGATGAAATGATTCAAAAGATCTAGAAAAAATGCTACGAATTTAAATATTAAGAATTTAAATGTAATACACACATGTGTAGGTATGAAAGAAATGGTTTTGAAAATATTTTCAGTTATAGAAAAGGGTAAAACCAATTCAAGAACAAAAAGTAAGAAAAAAACAAATCTTAACTCATATAAATGATTTTTATTACTTGGAGCATAGCTTCTTAAAACGTTTTGGTGAATTTCTTAAACCCCATACAGTACTTGCAAAAGTCTTTATAAGCGTAGTGCAAATTCGACGAAATTGACAGTATTTTTACTTACTAATGTAAGTAAAAATACTGTCAATTTTTTCATATGTTTTGTAATAAACTGTAGCAATTTTAGGTCATTGCTTTTGATATTTTAAGTAACATCTAAAAATAAAATAATCAAAATAACTTAAATTACTCGGGTAAATTCAAATATTAATTATACTCTAATCTTTAAATTTAGTATTTGGAAGATCAGTATTTCACAAAGCCCATTTACTTCTAACATACAAATAAAAAATTCAATGAGAAGAGTGTACTAGTTAATTTTCATTTATTTTATCAAAATTCTTAGTAAAATAATTGATAATGAAGTATTTTTTTTTACATTCTTTAGATTTCATCGACACTTTGATTTTATATATGTATTTTATAAAAATGAAATTGTCGTCTAAGACAAACACGTCGAAAAAAATATAAAAGAAAGCTTCTGATAGTTTTTGAAATCATCGGAAATTCTCCCGAATATCTTACAAATTATCTTCACTATTAATATAATAATCTTAATCTAAGAAGGATAGATATATAATCTTAACAAATATCACTTAAGGATTTCGTATTAAAATAAATTTTAAACTACTAGTCATTTGATAATTGGTTAGTTTTTGTAATTTTAATGATAAATTTATAATTTTTTCTTTATTAATTTCGAATTGTTGCACAATCGATATTTTTCCTCGAAACCCATCGTGATAGAAAGCTGTTCTAACACTACCCAGTAGGTTGTATGCAACAGTGTAAGTCAAAGACTGTCTAGTGTATTGCCAAAGCTCTCTGGACGGAGGGCCATTGATGAACTGACAGCGTCACATACAAAACAATCAGAACGAATTCCTAAAAATGCATAAAAAACTATTCAGTTTTATTTTGTCTGTATTGACTTTATTTTCAGAAACATTATGAAAAAAATATTTGGTAATTGAAAAATTATTATATTGAATTAAGGAAATGTCAAAACTGCTAAGATTTTTGATGAATCCTGCTGTAAGTATCTACACCCCTACTGGAAGAGCAAATCACAACTTAAGAATGGAACACACCGTCTAATTTAGAACAATGAGAGACAAATGCTGTTCCGATACGTGCTCGCAGTTTGTTTTATAGCCAAAAGTGGATTGCTTTAAAATTATAATGAATAATAACTGAAAAAAGGGAGAGTTAATGCTCTTAGGTAGGAAAGAGTCAATATTAATAAAGTAATTTTAATTTTTAAATTCTTCATTTTTTGCAGCTAAAAATATAAATATTAATTTATCATTAAATTTTTAAAATACATTTATTAAGATAATTTTTTACAATTTTTTTTATTTTTTGTATTTTGTTATTGAGATGTCTACGGATTAAGAAGAAATGAATATGAAATTTTATTTTATTTGTAAATAAATTTTAAAAATTGTTTTCAGCAATCCTCAGAAGAAAATTTAATTTTGATTAAATTAAAAAAAATAAAATGCATTTTCAAATTTCAGTTGTTCAATAATTCATTGCAAAAATGTACAAATTTTATTTACCTTGAAAAAAATGAATGAGATTTAAAAGATACATGGCAAAAAAAAAAAAAAAAATAAATAAATAAATAAACAGTTCGTTCCGCTTGAATAATTATGAAAATCTAATTTAAAAAAAAGCTTTTTTCTCTATCAGTTATTATAAAAATGATTTTGCTTGAAAGGGAAATTGAATGACAATATAAAAAATGTTGAGTAAACCAAGAAAAATCTTTTCGTTGATAATTATGAATATATTCGATTTTGTATTACGTTGCAATAAAATAATTAACTTCTGCTTTATTTTTTGTAATTTATATTCTGTAAATTTTTCTCTAAGAGATTCTGCATACTTCTCAAAATTTATTCGAGATTTATAACAACCCAAATAAGTTCGAATGATTTTGTATAAATAAAAAAATTAAATAAATTATTATGCATTTCATCAATTGTTAATTATTCACAATTTTAAAAATTACAAGAAATATATTTGAAAAGTATGAGCGTATTTATTACAATCTGCTTAAAAAATATTTTAATTAATCTTGACTTCATGCTATTAATTGTTACATAAAAATTGTATTCCAAGAATAAAATGAATACATAAACATTTTAGAATATTTTAGTGTTTTGATTATCTATAAATAATATGACGAATTCACACAAATGTTTGAAAAATGGATCATGCTTGATCTTGATTGACCTAATTAGAGATCACTGTACTGAAACGTGTCTATGTATGGTAAATGTTCGTGGACTTTGATGTTTCTCTGTTAGATGTGGAGTACATCCAGAACAGGTGTCAGCCTTGTTACTGGATAATAGCTCAAAATCAAGAAACATTTGATGATGAAGAATTTTTCACATGAGTAACATGGGCAGTGAAATGTACTTTCATGTCATTATATTCAGATAGAATGCAAAAAAATTACTTTATTATTTGTTTAAATATTTTATTCTATTGATATTGGTTTAAAGCATGATTTCAAAACAGAATGGATGAAATTTACTTCTTATTACTAACATAAAATTCCTTTGAAAAATTTATGTATTTACTCTCAGATTTTAAATGAATAAACATTTTATTTGATAAAGCTAAAATATTTTCAGTATATTTTTCCCAGCTTAATTATTAGTCCTATCACTTGAAGAGTAAAATTTAAGTAAGAGTTGTTAAATTTAAGTTGAATATATAATTTTTATTACTTAAATTATTAGCAACAATTTAAATTTGGATTTAGTTATGTTGTTTTGATTTTTATTAAAACAAAAATCAAATGATATTTATGTCATAAATTTATGCAATAAGAAGAAGAACTGCTTTTTATGAGGCAGTTCATTTGTTTTTGAATAAAATATAAAAGGCATAAGAATGTTTTCTTTTTCAATTTCTTATGTTTTCAAAATACAACTTGTCATATACTCTATTTTTTATTATAAAATTACATTTAACTAAACCGTGTATTCTTAAATACAACTTGTTACAATATGAATAAATATGTTTTCATATTTCATGACATTCTTAACTTTAGAACGAAAAATTACCTTATATGTTTAGAAAACACTCCCCTAAAATAGAGGAATTTCTTTCTTTCATTAATGTTATATAGGAAAGTTTTGGGAAAATTAAATGGAGAAAAATATTAGAATAAATTTTCTCACATGATTATAAAACAAAAACAAATTTCCTGATATTATTAGAAAGTTAAAAGTCATAACAGACGTAATCATTAAACTTTTATAAAAGTTTTTCTACAAAAAGTATCTACAAAAATGCTTTCAGTCAGTTGACAATAAATTAAAATTTATTCATTTAAAAATTATCTAATCAGAAATTTTAAAGAACATTTGTAAAAGAAATTTTAGAACAGCAAAATTTTGATAAATTATTTCCTTAGATTTCATTAAACTTTAGAATAGTTCTAAAATACTTCTAACACTCTTATAACTCTTCTAAATGTTGTTTCGTTAACCATTTTAAAAAAACAGGAAAATATTGTAAATAAAAAAGAGAAAATAATAATAAAATAATCACATACAGAATTTACGATGAAAAAAAATCTAAAGTTTTTATCAACTGTTTCACAAATTTTACGTACTTATTATATAAATAGAAAACTTTAATGATTTCTCTAATTTTTTAAAAATTAACAACCTTGAAAACAGAAAGTAGTCACTTAAACATTCAAACCATGATTTTCTAGACTAGTTTATTGCTGCTAAAGAAATTACTTTTCAAACATTTAAAAACAGTATTTTACACTGAATTAAAATCATGAAATGGTTTTTCTCATGAGGTTTTTACACATATTTACAATACATTGCATATTTATAATTATTACATTATAATAATTACATTGCATATTTACAATTTCACTCATAATCACAATTTGTCCAAATCACGTAGTAGGTGCTAGTTTCTGCTGATTAAGACTTTCGAGTTATCTTCCGATTTCAGATCATTTTCTGAGCTTCTGAGCTTCATTTCCGAGTCGGATATTGGGTTTACTTCCGATAAATTTCCTTTATTAAATATCATTCTCTCTAAAACTTCATAAGGGGCTTGGAATAAAATGTAGCAGATGAAAGCTAGTAGGAAGCTAAGAAGTACATACGACAAGAAGCACATCATCTGAAAACAATAAAGTAAACTGTTAACTTCCATAGAAATTAGAAACTTTAAAATTTTTATGTGAATCTGTACAATAAGTTCTCATAAAATTTTGACTACAGTTTATTTTTTTTTATAAAATACTGGAATAGATTTAAACAAATTTATAATATTAATATAAAAAAATAAAATGAAAGAAATTCCTCAAACTTCTAATACAACTATCTTCTGTTTGATACTCAATCAATTTAATAATTATAAAATCCTGTGTAAACGCATTTGTAAGTAACTTTCAATTCTTTGAATAATTTCTTGAAACTTTTTTTAATATTTCATATAATTTCTATGTATTTAGAAATTCAATCAATTGAAAAAGCTGATATAAACTATCCATTAATTTAACTACCTTTTCAACAGAATAAAAATATTAGAGATACAGAAGAAACATTTTATGATTAAAAACAATACTAAAAGTGAGGCATAAAATAAATATTTTTATTACGTATGCATGTAAC
>JAPDSC010100191.1:0-51772 GCA_026290005.1 Latrodectus geometricus | reverse complement strand
TATATATATATATATATATATATATATATATATATATATATATATATTAGTAATTGTTAATAAATTTATGCTTTGATATTTTCTTATTTCGGAGATTGCAACTGTCAAAAGACCAAAAAGCCATTTCCTTTTCCCTTAGGTAAAGAAGTTTTTATGAAAAATCCTTTCTTAGTGATTTGAAGTTAAAGAGGATTGGTTTCTTTTATATATAATATTCTCTTCATTTTATTTATTAAAGTTAAAAAAATTTTGCTTTCTATCCTGATTTAATTTTTATTTTCATTTTCTGCTTCAAAGAAATATTGTTCAACACCATGTATTACCTTCTAAAAGACACAATTTAATCTTTCTCTTAAGATCTTATATTTTAAAAATTTAACACCTTAACGCGTTTTATATTTTAAGTTAGCATCTTAAATTGTGCATTCATTTTTAATTTTCATTTAATAGGGAACGCCTGAAATGAATATAAAATCTCATTTTTTTTTAAGTTAATCCAATAAATTTCTCTCAATCAACTGCATTTTTAAACATTTAATAAACTTAAATATTTTAAATAGTAAAATTAAAAAAAGTTCAAAGTAATATAAAATGTGGGTGAAACTCTTATTTTAAAAATTAGTGAATAATTAATGTCAATAAATAACTGTAAATCAAAGATACAGTTGCAGAATCCTAATATACAGATTTTAAAACAAAATTTTAATTCTAAAATTCCAATTATCATCAAAATATTTGGCACTTCTTTGTATACTTTTAAATATGGCTTGAAATTAAAATTTTAGCATATATACTTAGGGAAAAATTTAAGAGAACAAAATTCATAAGTAGATTTGCTTAGAGTTAAATAAATCTCTGTCTTAAGAAAATTTCTATATTCAAGAAATTTCCTAAAAGTACAAAAAAAATACACAATAGTGCAAAAAAAAATTCAAAGTATTGATGTAGATTTCATTTAGATGAATCACGAAAGTATATCTTTAATGACATAGAAAACTCTTACCTTAATCACAAACGTAATTAAAATTTGAAGCTTGCGTGCTATTAAGAATAGCTGAAAGAAATAGCACTTTAATTATTGGGGCTCAATAAAAATGGGAAATTAATCAAATTTGCAGCTGTTATGTGCTAATTGATTAAAAACAAAAAAAAACATTTTAATGCTTTAATCAATGATTTACATATATCAGGGATAATACAATTTTATTTAAACATGCTCATATATACATAAGTAATAATAATATGTAAAGATGTTAAAATAAGATTAAGTATTCTCAAAGTATGTGAATATATAAATTTTTTAATACATATTATTAATTTTTTTGCTTTGATATTTCTTATTTTGCAGACATCAACTGTCAAAAATCCTAAAATCCATCTCTTTTTACCTTAGGTAAAGAAACTTTTACGAAAAATCCTTTCTTAGTGATTTGAAGTTACAGAAGAGTAATATTTTCAAATTCGGAGATATTAATTGTATGTCTTCAATAAGTTATGTTTTTAACAATTGTTTTTTTTTAATTTATGTTAGGTTTATTAGAGAGAATAGGAAATCTGTATTAATATATCTTTTATTTGAAATAATATTCAACTTTCAAGAACATTTCATTGTTTTTATTTTCCTGGAGAGATGATATCTTTTATTCAACAAATAATTTTTTTATAAAAATCACTTTCTATAATAATACAAAATACAAAGTCTGTGGGATCAAATATTTAAAATTCTCTTAATTTTATTATTTCAAAGCATATGATTACGATTTGTATAGTAACTAAGAATTTGCGCTTAACTTATCTTTTTATTAATTTACTGTTATTATTTATTTACTGCATTGTTAATGTTATTATTATATTATTAACTTACTGTAAGTATTTTATTGGTATATAAATTAAGTCAATTTAAAAACCTAAGGATTTTTTACAATTGCCTTTAAAATATTAAATCTTTATTTATTTCTCAAGAAGTGTTTCTGAAAAAATACATGCAAGGAAAATTAATAAAGCATAATAATTATATTAATTCACATAAAAATGCAATATAAAATATGCGTTTTTATTCTGAATATACTTTTATTATATAGTTAACATATTTGTAATTGCGTTATTAAAATGTTTTAGTTTGTAATGTAAAACTATTTAGCTAAAATGAGAAAAAGTTATTAACAAAACCCCTTTTTCCTTATTTTATAATGTGAATAATATTCTCTCAAAATGCTAATAATCTTATTAAAACTGCATTCAAAAGCAGAAGATTGTATTTTTAATTTTTCACTTTCTAAAAAAAGGTTATACTGATAAGAATTACATCAAATTCTTGAGTATTGGATAAAGAATACTAATTAAATCATGGGTTTTGGTCTAAAACTATAAGTACAATCTTTGAATATATCTTGGGATTATTTTGTTCATTGAAAATATTGCGTGAATAGATATAATAAGATGCAAATATGTTGCAAAAATTCTTGTTTTAGATTAAAATTGATGCAATATCAATGGGAGAGTAAGCAAAAGTTTTGAAGAACCCCGATTTCTCTAAAAAAACATCTCTTGCATTTTGTTTGAAATAACTCACTGTATAATTTTCTTTTAGTTCATTAGATTCTAACAGTAATGATTTGTCTCGATCGTTGCGTTTTTGTTATGAAATGCAGTGAAAATTTTAATTTATGAATTGGTGGCAGAAGATCACCGCATGGTACTTTTGAAATTCTGACCTAATGCTTAAATTTAGATGATTATGTTAATTTTTAAAAGAAGCTTCAAGTTTTTTCAATCAATATTGGATTTTTTCATTTCTTATAAAGTAATATACTTTATTTTCAATATGGTTTTCATACATTTAACTAATTTTATTTTTGAAATTAAAAATATCTTAGCTCGCAATATATTTTTAACATTTTCATGAATTTAAGAAATGTTTTTCAGTTTACTGTTTATAATTAATTAATATAGTCTATTTTAAATTTATTTTTTCTATTAAGTTTCATTTCTAAAATCCTTTTCTCTGAATATTAACAATTGATACATAAGGAAAAACTCTCTCAATTTTGGTCTCAATGAACAAAGCATTGAAAATTTTGATCAGTATACCTAGAAGAATATTTGTTACATTGTAGCTATTATTTTTTAAAAATTCCAAAAAACAGAATCAAATTGCAATAAAAAATCAAAGGGCCATTTGAAATTCCTTAATGTCATAATTGATAGATAAAATAATGAATTTATATATATATATATATATATATATATATATATATACCTTATAACCCTACAACAGTAACAAAATACGAAGTATAGTCTACATATCAGATGTTTACATTGTGCAAGAAAACGGTTTTGTTTTCTTGCCCAGTTTTTTAATTTTTCTTAAACAAAATTTATTTTCATTAATAAAATATGTGCAAGTTATTTTATTTTGATTTATAATAAGAAATATAAAGTAAAAGTTATTTAATAATACATAACTAAAATCAGATCAAGAACAAGAGATAAAATACAAACTATTTCAGCTGTTCTGTTGTTTTGAAGTTTTATGAAATTTCAATCTATGATTTCCATAGCATCAATTATACGATTAAAACACTGAATTTTATAGGAGATTTAAAATTCTTCTTTTCTAATTATACTTAAATAATTATTATGAAATTTATATATATATTAAAATTTGCTTTTTCCATTATTTTGTTGAGCTTGTTAGTTAAATAGCATTCAAAACTTTTGTTTTGTGTTGTTAAATAAGATATTTAAGACATTAACAACAAGCTAAAGAACACATACTATATTTTTCTGAAATAATTTTCAGTTTTATTATGCAATATAAATAAAATACGCAAAACACTTTGATCATAATTTATAAGAATAATTAAAAGCTATTCAGATATATATAAAGTCACTTAAGCAATTCATAAAAACTAATATATTGAAATCATTTATAGATTTTGAAGGAATTAAATTTACTTTATGAACGCTTTGTAACAATATTTAGATAAAGTTTATGTATAAAACTATCTAAATAATTTGTATTAAGTAACTTTTCTCAGTATTTATTATAATTTTATCTTAAGTATAAACTATGGCGAAACATTTACAAAAATATTAATTCTTGCATAGCCTAGTCACCTAACATAATAACTAGTAAATTCAAACCATATTCATTCATGAGGTGAACACAATAAAAAATCTTGAAAAAGTCCTTAATGAGGGATTATTTTCTGTATATAATTTTGCCCCTATTTTTGCATGTCTTGACAATGTACTTAACCGACCTTTAAAAATGTAAACTAACTAAATTATGTAAACAAGCGAACTCATGTCTCCTATCGTGGCGCCCTCTCTCAGGTTCCCCCGTAGATGAACCATGTTTTGCTTACATTCTCCATCTTGCTTTAGATTGCCATCCTTTCTAGTACATATTTTGTTTATCGTGTTTTTCATTCATAATTTTATTCACTTATTTTACCATGTATCATACTACGATGTGAATTAGTGCTGGGAATGCTTTGCCCCTTCATTCATGAAATTATTTTGTGAAACAGACATTTTAGTCTAAATTTAGTTTGTTTAATTTTGCTTATAAAAGAGGTCCACGGCCAAAACCTGAACACTTCAAACATATATATAAAAAAAAATAAATGAATAATCTTGTTGCTTTAAAAATGTTAAAATTTGACAAACTCATGTTTTTAAATAGAATATATATTTCTTTCAGGAAATGTTATTTTTTTATTCTTCTTTTATTTTCATTATTTCATTGTTTTATTATTTTTATTCATTTTTTAACATTATAGGAAAAAGTCATATAAAAATAAATGCTTTTTATTCGTGATTTTTATATTATTTTATATTTATATATTATTATTCAGGCAATTTATACTACTACACGATAATGATGTTTATGAAATTAAGGTACAGGAAATATTTTATAAAAATCGTATTATATTTTTATTTTATCAACCATTTTAAAGTTTGTAAGTTACAGAATATTATTAAATTGCCAAAAAATTTATAAAAAATTACTAATATCCACTTGATTGAAATACAGTCTCAAAATAGAATAGTGTAGCTTCTTTTTACGTTTATTTAAAACCAAACAAAATTTCTTAAAAGTATGATTACTATTATACAGATTTAGTTTATTATTTTTTTAACTGCTTATACTTTTATTATTTTTTCGTTTGAAAATATAAATTATTAACAAAATGATAATTAATCTCACATAATTTTTAAACAGTCTTTTGCAGGTTTCGGATAATAATTTCCCTAATTATAATATAAATGAAGTTCACTTAATTTCCGAGTATTCTGCTTTTAGTCTGAATATATTGTCTCATTTAGCATTTAATACAAAGAACCTTAATAATTCAAATTTTTAAATATAATCGCATTTACTAAAATTTCTACACAACTAGAATATTGAAAAGATTCCTTAAACTACTTTCCTCTAAATCTCTCTACAGGCATTGCATGAGATCTTTGAAATTTCATACAGTAAATCTTTCTTTTCTTTCCTTCAAGAGCTTCAAAATATGATTCTACTTTTACTTACATTTCAGACGCTTTAATTATGCCAGGATGTCTAGCTCAACTTCCCTAATAATCAGACACGATTCCGTAAGAGTAGATTATTATATTAAATGAAGCTATAGGAGTTATAATATTTATTTATTATACATTATTATAATAATATTTCAATATATTTATTTTTATATAACTGTCTATGCTTTGTAGCATGAGAATAGATAATATATTAATTTTATAAGTTGTATAAACTTGATTTATTATAAAAAATAAAGACGAAATAAATGCCCGATTTTGTTAATATCATTCTAAAAAACTTTAAATATATTACAAAAATGAGTCATTAAAAGCATACAAAAATGTATAATAATTTGATAAACAATGAAACTTGGAGCATTGCTCTTTCTTTTATTTTATGTAAAATTCATGTGAGACTATAAATTTGTTAAATTAAAATTTAAGAAGAAAAATAATATATTTATGCTACGTTTATTCAAATGTCTTGTTGTGTAATATATATATAAATTATTTAATTATAATATTTATTCATCTTAATGGTACAATTTATTTATTAATAATTATTAAATATTATTACAACTTGAACGAATACTTACACTATGATTATAATCTCAATACAATTTTAAGAATTTTTATATATCCATCAATTGATTGAGAATCATTGTGAAAAATTGTTCTAAATTTAAGAAAATAAATTGCAAGACCAATAAGTAGTTTTCGTATTTATGACTTTAATATTTTTATCAAAAAAATGCATGTTATTAAATCTTATCAAAAAACATGGACTACTTGCGCAAGAGTGGACGCATGTTCAGTAATTAATGACATTTAGTTGATGAACTTCTAAACAATAATGCATTGATTAAAATATTAATGATGAAATATATTTAAAAAAAAGTATCATTTCAACAGCAATTTTGAACACACTGATAAATAAATCTACTCATCACGAACATAACTCAAAGTCATCTGGAACCAAATTTTTTAGTTCTTTCGTTCCATTAACAATTAGCCAGTTGCAAGTGCCATACAAAAGATTTGGAGGTTTTAAATCAGTTATCCATTGGGTGTTACAATCACATTCAATTGGATTACCTAAAAAAAGAAAAAGTTAAGTATGTTTTCAAAATGTTTATCAAAATATAGTGGTTTTTATCAAAATGCAAAATTTCTTTAGATACAAATTAAATTCCAATATAAACTAATGATATGGTATTAAAATGTTTTATTCAGTTACAAAAATAAAAAAGTATATGAAATTTCCGACAATAGAAACTTTTCACTTAAAATCAATTTTCCTCCCCAAAACCTACAATGGATAAATTACAAAAAAAAATAGTTTTAATGCTCTGAAATTTATAAGACAATACTGTCGAGTTGAGAAAATAGGAAAGAGAGAGATAGCTTTAATAGGACATAAGTGACAAAACTGAAAAGTAGAACTCAATAAATTTGATTCTGAACATTAAAAGGCAGCTTTCATTAAATTTATGATTTTAAGTGGTTGTATGTAATGGCCTAATGAGGCCTAATTTAGACCTGTCATGATAAGTTAGTTCCCAAGTATTTTACCAAAATACTTATTGAAATTTGTAGTTAAAAAATGTACCACCTTATAAATATCTTTATAAACAATTTTATTAAAAATAATTGTTATGTTAATTATTATTATGAGAATAATACTATTTTTATATCTACTATTAAGAGAATAAAAAATGGAAACATGTTTAATTCCTATATTATTTTTCATTGTCACTAAAAATTATAGTTCATTATTGTTAAAATGTCTCTTTTTAAAATTCTTGGATAAATGAAATAAAATTGTTTTTCATTAATTAAATTTATACGAAAAATAATTTTGAATATGAAATGTAAGGCAACTCTAAATTTTTCTTTTGGTTATATAAATTTATAAAGAAGAAAACACATAATGAAACCTAGCAATTAACGAAAATTATTTCAAAATCTGAAGATTTGTAAGAAATGTAAATTAAAATTGATTATTTTCAAGTGGTAGGGTATCACTTGAAAATAATTAATTTAAATTTGCACACTGTTTTTTTATTTCTTTTAGAGACTTTGTGCATGAAGACACTTAAATGGCTCTTTCAATAACATTGGTTGAAGAATATTTTAATTACTGAAATTACGGAAACTCAGAAAGCAAAGACAAAAAGCTATAAAAAAATATAATTATGTTAGTATAATCTGCAAGAGTTTTAATCAAAAATAATAAAAAAATTACTTTGATTAAAACTTTTTCAGCTTACGCTAACATAATTAATTATAAATGAAAGCAATAAAATAAAAATAAAATAAAATACTTATTTATTAGCAGATTATTTGTGATTTTGAATATTTAATAAATTGAAATCAATTCATGTTTTAAAAAAAATTGTTTACCTTATTTTCATTATGAACCTATCATTAGTTTATTTTATGTATTTAGTTGAATTAAATACAATGCTGATTTTTTAATGACTTAGAAAGGATTATATTCTTTATTGAATTGTATTTATACTTGAAAACTTTTGAGTTGAATGCTCACAGGATATTTTTGTTATTCTTATAAATACATTTTTTTATTTTATTTATCCACTTAATTTTTGAGGAAATAGAAACATTTGCATAAAAGTAAATATAACTTAAATCAGGGTATTGCTCTATATTTCAATATTTTGATTACACAGCATTTTTAATTAACTTAAACTATAATTTTAAAGTTAATTTGAAATCATTGCAGAAAGGCTTATGCCATGGTATAATTAGCTTTTACGCGACAAGTTTAAAGAAGATAATCTTTGAATTCGTTTATTATACAAACATGATGTATCAAAAAGTTATTAATATATCCAAAATTTATTTTATTGGAATAAAAATTAAAAATACGAAAACTTTTTCCCTTTTTCTTTTACTCTTCTGCATCCAATTTACTGATTTACTTACTTTGAATTAAACAAATTTTTTAGGAATGCTCACTTGAAATCCGAAATTCAAAAAAATATAAGAAATTATCTTGCGTAATGTGGCCAAAAATTATATTTGATTCCTGAAAATTAAATAAAGGCTCAAGGATGTCATAGTAAAATTTGTATTAAACTTCTTTTCTCTATACATCTATTAGGATTTTGAAAATAAACTAAGTGATAAAAATGTATTGATATAAAAAAAGAATACGCTACATAACTTATTTATCTATATTTTTTAAAACCAATATAATCATGAAACTCTCAAAATTCAGATTTAAACATTAAAATCTTACTTTTTCAAAACAATAATGATACCAATACAAAATGATAAAAAAAGGGAATAAAATTTATTGATGGAACTAGTTACTTTACAGATACTTGAAAATACAACACAAATACAGTTTTTGTCACAAGAGGAATTTGAAGCGTTGAAGATTCATAAACAACACAAATCCTTTTATCTGTGATCGGTAAACTTGCTTCATTCAAACTTGCTGTGTTTTTAAAAAAACAGCAATATTTATAATAACGCAATTTTTAGTTCAAAGTCTTTTGGAAAAAAGTGCGCCAATCGGATTGTAAAATTTTAGACGTAGGATAAATCAATATTTAGATAAAAAGGTAAAACACATTTTATGTTTCTGTATTTACATTTATTGAAGAATTTACTTGGATTTTTTCTACATTTTTTGCCTTGTGGCATTTTAATATGGTCCACTGACTAGGTAATGGCATTTCTTACCAAGTCAGTGTACCGTACACTTGAATTTTTAACATCTTCGTGACAAAACATTTTGCGTTTTTAATATCTTTAATATTTCAGGATATTTTCTTCATGGCTGCAAAATAGATTTTTGATACAAAAAGAATTTTTAGCTATTATGATATAAAATAATAAAATTTGAATGTTTTTAAACGATAAGTATCGTTTATATTCGTATTAATATTACATATTAAAATAATATTAATTTATATTCGAAATTGAAAATACTTAAATTTTAAAGTATTATAAAAAGAAAAGTTTATATTACTCCCACAAATATTCAAATGAATTCGCACTTCAACATAAAGATAAATACATTCACTTTACAGAGTCGAATTTTACAACAATTAAATTCGTTGAACACAGGTGTAACATAACATAAATATTAAACGTGAATGATTGAAAATGCTCTTAATAAATATTAATTCAGGAAAGTTTAGTTTAATTCAATCAAATTAAAAGGGTTTTAAGAAGAGCAACTTAAAATTCGTGCTATGATAAATGAACAAAGAGATTATCAAAATTTCAATCAATATTTCTCTGCAGACAGTTACCAGTACAAACTCATAAGCTTTTAAGCAAATGATGTCTTTATTCAAAATTCCCTTCTGATCACACTATTATTCGTTGACAATAACTCATGCGAGAAAGACTAATTTCAAGATCGCATTCGGATTAGATGTAAGACCTATTAAAATTTCAAATAATAAAGAGATTAATTTCAATAGTTCTTGTTAGGAATGTTGGAAAGTATTTTATATATAAATTAAATCTTTAACTTAAAATAATTATTGAAATGAATAAATGAGATAAACTGCATAATTTCAAAATAAAATCTCTAAATTGATGCATGATTTTATTTATATAGTGGCATAACATAATTTCAAATGTAGTAAAGAGCACAAGCTATTGTATAAAAGTTAGATATTTAAATAATGTAATTCAATTTTTTATATTATAAGCACTCCTTTTAGTTGCACATTATATCTATATGATCATTTATTAAAAAAGTACATTCACTTACCAGAAAAATTAGTACGGGAATTCAGTGATGCAAAGTAGAGGATTGCTTAATATAAGATAATAGGTGAGCGTTAAAAGATTTTACATCAGTTCATGATGTTGCATTGGCTGATTATAGAGATTTAAGTAATTTGATTGTGGTATTGTTGGCACAACAGAGATGGGACAGGCATAACATTTCTAACGTAATGATAAAATTTAAATTTTTGCATTTTACTGTGTAATAGTATACTTGATTAATAAGTAAGGCATTAAATTTCAAACAATAGTTTGACCAGAAAATATACTTAAATGAACAGAATAATCGAGGAGTGATGAATTCTTAAACAAGATATAAATATAACATTTCTTCAAATAAATGTGGATTTCCCTGCTAGGTCAACAGATGTTAAGTTGCAAACAGATTAGAGAACCATTGTTGGAAACTAAAGATACATGCGTTTTTAATAGCATGACAGAAATCATTATGTACCATCTGATCTCGATAATGACACTATAGGACAGTCGATAATTGGAATCTCATTGTTGGTTTGACAGTTTCGTTTTCAATTGTGTTGGGTGTATGTTCATGTGATGGTAAGGAAAAAAACCTCATAAGTCTATGGTCTTTATAATCATGCAAGGGCTTGTTCAAGTTGATGAAGCGTCTGTAATGTTATGGGGTGAGTAAATCTCGCCTGATATGAAATTCTTACTACATCTAGTGGTGAACAGACAACAGATTCTCAATAATCATGTTTATGATTCTACATATTCATACATGTCTATTGGGTATCCAGACGGAATAGAACGATCCCAGTCAGACAATGCAACACCGAAAACATTGAGAGATGCTTCTGATGTTCTCTATTATTATTCTTGTAATTTTAAACACTTCCATTAGACTTTTAAGCACTCATACATGAACACTATTGAGTATCTTTGGGATATTTTGCACTGTGTCTTTCAGAACACATCTCTTCATATCTATCCACTTCTATGTATTTGTAGATCACCTTGCTGGATTTATAATACGATTTGCCTCCTGGATACATTCAGACATTATTTGAATCTTTGCCACGTCATGTTGAAAGTCACATTCTTGTGTTTGTGGGACGCTCTGTTTCATATTTGGTAGGTGAATTAATTTTTTTCAAATGGATTTATAATTTGATATGCTGCTGAAGCCTATCATACCACTATTTCTTCAACTACAAGCAATAAATATCTGTCATTTCAACCAGACTAAGCAACACCAGACTAAGCATTTATTTCTTAAATTTTCAAACTACAAGATATATAAACCATATGGAAATTAACTTTCATTGGTACTCTCGCCATTAAGATATTCTATCAGATTAGTATCAAACCTGCCACTTTCTGAATACTATAATGACATCTTTCGATCACATGTAACCACGCCTCCAGTTATAGATTAAAAAGGGTAATAATGATTTTTTATTAATATAAAAATTACGATCTATTTTACTAATATTATTAAAGATCAATAAATTATTAAATGTTTCACTATACATTTTTAGTTATTATAATAGTTAAACAATTTTTGATTAATTAACTTTCTTTACTCAGTGAAAAAAATTACTAAATATGATTTGATATTCATCATGTTTTTTTCTTAGTAAAGAAAACAAAATTCTTCCGATTATAGTGATAGGACCAGACTCTTTGAAAGGAAGTTTCTGGGTTTATTCGCAAACATTGTTAAACAGCGAGATATGGATGTTTTCTGAATGCATGTCCATTGAGATGAATGTTTCGCAATTTTTCAATTTTTTCTCTGAAAGTATGGGAATATCACATATTTTGTTTGAAAGTCCCTCTAAAAGAGTGCATGTAATGAATATTTGAATACTTTACAACATGCTTCGTTTGTTTGGTTGATCTTTAAGAAGTATCAAAGTACATAAAACATGCAGATTTCAAAATTGTCATGCACCCTATTATATTTTATTATTTAACTTATTGTTTTGAATCTAGTTTGATATTTTGCAATATTTATAACCATGACTAGTATTTTAACTCATACTCTAAAAATAGATTTCCTTTTTCGTTTTAGAATTTTTAAAAAAAACAAAAGAAAGTATATTCCTTCCTGTAAATTTAATAATACAAATTGTAAAAAATGATTGAGCTGACCTGTTTATTTGGCATTAAACCATATTTTTTCATGCACTATTTGGATTAAGATGAATTTTGATTTTTGTGAGTAACATAAGCCACTTATTTTTATTTCAATGTGTCTTTGCTTAAATTGATATCTACAAGATTCACACAGCATTAGCTTTATTACAGTAACAGCTAAGATATTGGAAATTATACATAATAATTTTATAATAATTTGTTAAAATACTTTTTTTTCATTTTAACATCTTAACTGATTATTAAAATTATATATTAACGTTAATCTGTCAATATGTACTACTTCTCATTACACATTTATATTCCCCGTAAATAAAACAAGAAATATTATGGATCTTCCTCAATCCAAATATGAAATAATCATAGAAATGGATTGCTTCACGCAGATAGAATTATTTATTTAATTTTATATTTAACTATGCTTTCAAATACTCAATGTTGCTCGAAAATGTTTGTTTGATCCCTTTTGCCTTTTAAAGTGATTATTGCATAAGACCTGTTATTGAACAAAAAAAATTGAAATGCGAATAGACTTTCTTAAGGAATAATATGTTATGATGGCTCCAGCTATATGTTAAAATATTTGCTAATTTCAATAATTTGGGATGAAGTTATTTTAATTTAAAGTTTTAATTTTTTTATAAGTAGATCAATATTAAATAGTTAATAATCATGAAATACTAAATTATTTCCAATACTAACTATTTATATTACATATGCAGACAAAATTATTCTTTATTTATAATACATTAAATATTTTTATTTTATTAAGTAATTCTTCCTGGAAACAAAATATAAAGATACACTTAATTTAACGTAAGTTAAAAGTGAAAGAAATTTGAATGTTAGAATAGTAAAATTTTAATTGAAAATAACAACATAAATTCTTTCAATTTTAAATAAAAATTAATTTTTCCTGCAAACAAAATATAAAATATAAAGATACACTTAATTTAACGTAAGTTGAAAGTGAAAGAAATTTGTATGTTAGAATGCTAAAATTTTAATTGAAAATAACAATAAAGTAGTAATAAAAAAGCTTAATCCCTGGGCAACTTTGTGAAATCAATTATTAAAGCAATTGAATTCCTCTTGAAATAATATTAAGAGACAATTAAAAATAATAAATTTAATATCATAAAAATGTAGAAAACTGTTAAATAAAGTAAGCATATACATTTACTTCGAAATTAAAACTTAATTCAGATGATAACTAATACCAAATTCAATTCCATTACCTTTATACTTCTGTTTAATTTTAATGATAGAAACAATTATGCTATCCATTCCTTGGCAGTCTTTGCCTATTTACTATAGTATGAATTGCTATTATGATATATAATACAGTTAAGAAAAAAAATTAAGTAATAAAACAAAGTTTAATCATGCCCAAATGCAACTATAAAACTATTGTGACATTTAAAATGTGAGCCTCCTATACGCACCGTATAGTTCCAAGCGCTCCAATTCCCCCCAAATAGGCCTCCACACGTCAGCTTGGAGAGTGGTAAGTTTATTGTTATCCAGATAGATCCTCCGCAAGCCCAGCATTTCATCAAATAAGTCTTCCGGCAGAGAATCCAGATGGTTGTCACTGAAACGGAGCAGAGGAAATCTTAGTTCAAAATGCATTTTATCTCCGGATCAAAACGCTCAAAAGCACACTTTCTTCCGAGTATTAAAGATAGGCTGAATTCCTTCCATTTAATCGTAGAATCGTTAAACGCAATGACTCTCACGATGAAGTTGCTTTACTGCCTTATCTAAAGAACTTTTCGATTCTTTATTGCTTGGTTGAGTGAAACACTCGTGTTTCAGAGTGACGGTGAGGGCAACGAATTGATGTAATGCGTGAGACTGGAATGAAATGGGAATTGAATCGTTAAAATTTTATCTGATTATATATTAAATCAAGCTGAAAACACTAATGAAATTAAATATCGATCAGTAGCATCTCTAGAATTTTGTCATAAGATAATGTTGAAATGAAATATTCCTTTAACTACCAGTGTTTTTTAAACGGAAAAAGAAAATCAAATCTATTAATCTGCCATAATTTTCAACTATCAGTTTCATCTGAACTTTAGTATTGTATTTGTTTATCTAGTAATTATAGACTCAAATAATATATAAATTTTTAATATTTTTAAAATTTATTTGGAATATGTTTTCAAATATAGAAATGAAAATTATACCTTAAAAATACTTTTAAAAATTTCTCATGCATTTCTTTCTCAATCTAACACAATTTGATCTCTTAAAACAAATCAAACTTCCATTAAGAAAATTTTTTATGTATTTTCTTATCTGAGAGTTAGATGAAAGTTTACAGAATGTCACACTTTCATTAAAATTTCTTTTCTTCAACACTTTATAAGTACATCTTAGATTACGAAGTCAAATGTTACCCTAATTACTGGACGACATAAAAGTCCCATGGTTGACTTAATAGAATTTAATTATAATAATAATTTCTGTTCTGCTAGATACATTTTAATATAATATTATTGCAAAAATTAATCTGAGAGAAATAGGGATTATCTAAGTAACTAGAATAACTAACTGTAATAAAAAAATTACTTGAAAGTATCGTATGATCAAAATTAAAATTATTGCATAAAAATAACTACTTGAATGGCTTTGGAATGTTCTTAAAAGATTGTGATATTTATGGTATTATATTTAGATAGGCCTATAGGCTACATCATAGAGTGTTTATAGAATAGATGTAGTATGCACCATTTCTTATTGCATATATCATAGCAGTTAAAAATGATTAATCAGAAGTATCTATTATTATTAGATATCAAATAAAGACTCTTAAAATCTATAATTACTAAATTATTAATGAACATGAAACGAAAGAAAATACCATTACATTTCTTGAAAATGCATCAGTATTTCTATCTTCTATTATTAGATATCAAATAAGGACTCTTAAAAATTTATAATTCCTAATTTATTATTATTAAAAAGAAAATGAGAGAGAAAATGTCATTATATTTCCTGAAAATGCATCAGTATTTTAAATTTTTACAGAAATAAATATATCGTTTTAATTTATTTTCAAGCAATATATTTTAAGTTGTGCAAGAGCCCAAGTACTTTTAATTAAATTAATTTAATTAATCCAATAAAATTAAAACAACCAAAAAATATAATTTCCAAGAATAGAATTTGGATAAAATTGAAATAAAATTTCAGACTATAAAGTATTATGTATATAAGAAATTAAATAAATATATGAAATTTAGTTTATCGGAAATTCAAAAATTATGGTTACAGTTAAATTATAATAAATTTCTAACCCAACAAAATTAATTCTATGCACATGTTAAAGAACTCATAAAAATGTACATAATTTTGTTGTTAGTAGGAAAAAAATTTATAATTAAACATAAATAATTGATAAGCAAAACTTTCATTTATATGTGAAAACGAAATTTAAAAAAAAACAAGAATATATTTTCACGCATAATACATAACCGTCAGTAATATCACGCCATTTTCACCTTTATAATTAACAGCATATTTCGATTCCATATATGTTACAATAATGTTATTCCATATAATACATTCAATAGGTGTAGATGTATTGTAAAGTAAGACAAAGAACCTAGATGTACTGTAAAATTATTAAATATAACAGTACGCTGTGCATTATTCACATTTTGTATCACAAGTCATGTTCTCACATTAATTTTAAGCTTCAAGATTTTCCTTATGTATTTTAAAATTTAATGAATTGCCAGCGACGCACAAATATCTCACATAAAAGATAAATTCATTACCTGAGTCTGAGAAATATGAGCTCGTTTCCGGGATAGGGGAAAATATCTCTGCTGATTGCTCCTATCTTATTGCTGGAAAGATCCAGTTCATTTAGCTTATGCATATACCGGAAAGCTCCGGATTCCAAATCAGAAATTCTAGGAGAGAGAAATGTGAGATTGAAATCACGAGACATATTTGATTAAGTGAATTGATTTCGAGAAGCGATGAATTTATTTGTAGCAAAAAATTGATTTAAAAATGTTCATTATAAAAGCTAACAAATTTTATCTAAAATTTTTAATTAAAAAAAAGACATTTTTTCAAAAAATTTTAACTTTTATAATTATTTGCTACTAAAAAAGAATCTGATATTTTATTTTTCGTATATTAAAATAATTATCAATTTAACATATGAAACATGCTTAAAAAGTATAATTTAGGTAGTATTTTATAATTAAAGAATATATCAGTCATATATTAACAATCCATAGAATAAATAATTTATCATGTATGACTCTATAGGACATATATGGTAATGTATTACCATATATAACAGTTGCTTAAATCCATAAAACTCTTTATGCAAATTAATAACCAAAATACAACTGTATCACTATTGAAGTGTTAAAAATGCAACAAAAAAAATATGCAAATATTTAAATTAGACATGCACAGATAACTAATATACACAAGTATAATGAATATTTAAAATTAGTTGTATTTTAAAGAATATATAATTTATAATGAAAGCAGCGGATGATTCTACAATTGAAGATTCATTCCAATTGCGAATTTTATTCAGAATGAAACATCAGATTCTAGACAGTATATTTCACGTTGCGTTGTTTCATTGCTGTCAGTTTTACACATAAAAGCAAATTTTATTTAAACTTATTCTTCAAAGGGGATTTTGTAACAATACAAATGCTAAAATTCAAAATGGTATTTGAATTCATTGACTAAACCAAATACATTGATTAAATCCATTGAATCCATTAATTAAAGTAAACAGTGAAGCTAAAACGATCAACTGACTGTTAAGCTTGCAATCTTTTGCTAAAAAAAGAGTAAATGATGAATTCCAATATCAATCACTGAATGTTTGAATGATTATACAAATGAGAATACATTTCCCAATTTATAAACTTTAAAAACCACTTATGAATTTTCCGTATTAAATCAGCAGTGTAAAAGTTATGACAAAACTCACTTATTTTCTTTTAAAATTAGAGATCTCAAGTTAGGTGGAGGATGAAAGAACCACTCCTTGGGAACTTTTTCCAGTAGATTGTAAGAGAGATCCAAGTAAGTCAGAGCTCTTAACTCTGAAATCATTTCCCACTTCAGGTCATTTTTCAGACTGCACCGTCTCATAGATAAGGAATTCAAGTAAGGCTCCTGACCATAGAATGCAGATCGGCCAGCTTGCGTGAAATGGCTTATATTAGCGTTGTATATCTAATTTTAAAAATAAGAAATACAGGGAATTGAATAATTTGTTAATGTGTATAATAAGAATATTTTTATTTTCTGTCAATTTATCAAACAAATATAAATTAGCACAAATTTTCTGCAAGTTAATCAATAAAAGCATATCCATTTTTGCTTTGCTACGAATGAAGTGAGTACAGGTATACAAATTAGTATATAACGTGGTTTATAAACTCCTTGATTGAGAGTAGGAATACCAATCACTTTAAAAATAGATCAACCGTGCACTTTCGTCGATTGCAACGTACACTAATAGAGACAAATGGAAAAGTTCAAGAAGCTAGCTCAATATTGCTTCTTTTATAGCTTCAGTTCCATCAAGTCACCAAATATGCCAGGTGTAAGTGAATAAATGAATCTCACCACTTTTGTTTCAAAAATTCTTGTCTGGAAATTCTGACCAATGAAGTACATTTCCATAAAGCACTCACGGATTTCTTTACGGATAAAATTACCGAGTTTTACCGAAAGATATTTGGGCAACTGAAGACGCGTCATCAGAAGAGGCTGGATGCCGATGGAGATTATTTCGAAAATTATGATAAAAAGAAAATTAGTAGTATAATAAATTTAGAATAAATAAAAAAAATTAGAATGGAGGAAAAATATTATGATAAAATAAAAAAGAAAATCATTACAGAAAATATAACCTATTAGTAGGCTATACTTTCTGTAAATCATTTTCTTTCCTATCATGAAAAATGCCAAGAACATTATTAATTATACCTTATAATTTTTCTTACACATAAGTAATAAATTAATTCAAGCATTTAAACCTTAAAATTTCTCAAATAGAAGTCAGTAGATATTGATATTATTATTCATTATATTGATATATTATTCATTATTATTATTATTCATTATATACATATGTTGATATATATAGATATTGATATTGATATCAGTAGATATTATTATTAATCAGCCAATAAGTTTCGATTTTTTCGGATACACTTGTGCTTATCTTCGATAACAAATTTCAACTAAATTATCCAAAGACATTTCTAAACAATTTCAGGTAAGGTTTAGGGTATTTAATTATCACATATTTATCTTATTTATGTAACTAAATGACGATTAAAATTTCAAATAAAAATACACTAAAATAATATTCGAAATAAACTATCTTTAGAAAATTCCCCTTTTTGAATTTTTAAAATGAAATAATTTTATTATATATCTTTTTCATTCCATTTATCAGGTTAATAAAATTATAACAGTATATTTTTACTGACTATAAGAAATGAAAATTTTAATTTTCAGGAAATTTTCCCATAAAATTATATTGATAAGGAAGATATTAGGGTTAAGTTTTAATTGATTAACAAATATTACCTTAACTTTGAAATGTTATCTAAAATCTTTTGCAGTCTTCTTCAAATTATAAACAACAAAAAATTTAAGAAAGAAAGTTATTTTAAATTTTTATTTACTTTAGTCAATCGAATACTCATGTACCACTAAAAAATTGCTTTCTATTTAAATATCCATTTAAGCTTTCAATACCTTTTTTTACACATTGTAAAAATCAATAAATAGTATGAACAATGTACATCAGGATACAAATTGTACAGCAATTGGAAAATATGCTTACATAAGTGTAAAGACTTAAGGTTAAATTTTCTTAACCCTCATCTATAGGTAATTTTCTAAGGAAACAAGAAATAAATTTACTAAAAGAAATTTTTTAAATAATTCTTAAAAGAAAATATCTTTGAAGAATCATTTTATTTCTTTTTTTATTCGTGTAAATTTTACAACAATGGAAAAATCTATAAAAAGAATCAGGAGTATATTTAAAATAAAGCATTTAGTTCCCACTAATTATAAAAAGTAAATAAATTTTATTCCAATTCTTTGGATGAATAATGCAATTTATTGTAACTTAATTGAAAGAAAAATTTAGTATTAAATGCAAAATAAAAGAAACAATTTCATTAAACATTTATATAAAAGAAATATGGAGCATCATACATACGATCTGCCTTATTTATAAATGAGTACATTCGTGCATATATAATTGTGCGTGTATATATAAATTTATAGATGTATAAATACATTATAAATAAATTATGTATTATTAGTTTGGGAACTATTTTTTACAAATGTCTTAAATTATTAAAATTTCATTTTTGTTAGTTTTGAATACCTATATAAATATCAGTGTTTTAATTTAGTCTTTAATTTTTAAGTATTTATTTTGAAATATATGCACTATATTACGAAATGATTTTATGGCAAAAATACAAATATTTTATCTAAAAATTTCAACAGCAATGTAGGTTTATGTCTGGTAAAAAGGTAGCATGCAATAATTAATAAATTTTTGTTAATAATGAGGTTATATTTTTATTAATACTGAAATTAAATACTGAGGATAGCAAATGATTTACCAAAAAGTTCTAACTAAGACTTTTTCATAGAGAAAGGTCAAAAGATTTTTTGGGGATAAATTTTAACGAGCGACCTTCAAACAAACTTTTATTCCCAAGACTTCGTTAAAAAATATTTTTACAATTAGCTATAACTAAAAGTAAATGTTGCATAATAGTCTTTCATCATTAATTAATGATCAAAAATATTTTAGAATATTTTTGCGAAAATGTACTTATGTACTGAAAATTACTTATCGTTCAAAAAATTTAAATTAATGGATAAAATGTTTTAGAAACTCAGCTTGTGATCTGCTTAAATATATATTTACATAAATAAATTTAGTTTTCTTTACATTAATGCTTCCATTGTCTGAACATATTTTACAAATTTATTAATTTAATTTATTAATATATTAAAATAAATAAATCTGTTTGATGAAATTAATAATTGTTCAGAACACTTTTTATAATAATTTCTGCATGAACAAACACTCACTTTTATCAAAGAATACTGTAATTGTATAAATAATTTTATTTTACCTAAACTTGAAAATAAAATTAAAGAATTTATACATTTTTAAACGTTTTTAAGCAAATAAATTTATTTCTTTAAAATAAAATTAGTCCCAATATGAAGCAAACATAAACAAATAGACATATCATTTTACATGAAAAATGAAAATTACTAAATTTAAATAAGTCATTTTTCTCCTCCTAAGCACTATCAGTATTCGACATTCATCAATTGCAAAATGCACTCTAACTACAACCTCTTTTGACAATCTTACCTGGAAATCATACACAATATTCTTGATGAAAAGATTGCTTGGCAAGTAACTAATGTCAGGAGACATAAGATGAAACTGATGAAGCTCTAGGCCACAAAAACCGTGCCTTAATACTGTAGTCAGACGGGGTAATTTAAGTGATTCACATATAACACTGATTTCATCATTGTCATTGCGGCATGTGCATGGCTCAATAATGTCAGCATCTGGACAATGAGCCCGGATGAAAGGGACAAATAAGAATAGAACTTTGATCACAACCTTCATTGTTCAGTAATCATTCTTTCAAAATGCTAAAAAAGATAAAAACAACTATTATATTTTTTAATTTCGAAACATATAGCTTTGATGACTACAATTAAAATAACAATTTATCTTAGTTACTTTCAGAACAGTTTATATTACATACATTTACTTGGCAATATCTATTTAAATAATCCCTTATATTTTACTCATATTATTGATATTACATATATTATATTTACCTAAATTAATTTATATTAAAAGAAAAAAGCATTGGGTATTCAATTTTGTATGCATATATATATATATATATATATATATATATATATATATATATATATATCGTCAAATCGTCAAAAGTGATGAAGCAACACTGTGAAAGAAATCGGCATAGTGATTTTTTTTTAAATTATAATTTTTTTATAATAATATTTTTTATAATATTTTTTTTTTAAATTTCAAAATTGGTAGTTATCAAAGATATTTAAAAATCTTTTTGTGTATGTTATCAGTGACAGATCGTTTTTATGTAGCTACTAAAAAATCCTCGAATATACCTTGGAGAGATGGATACAAAATAAATATCATCAATTATCATTTGATGAACAAAGCGTTTCTATAACCTGCGTGAGTTTCATTAGTTGATTCATATAAGCACAAATTGTGTTACATGGGAAGTCAAATTGTGTTACATAGAATTCAACTGTGTCCTGCAAGATTGGTGCGGGATTATTTAATAACATGACAAAAATAAATAGATCATGGAAGTGCACATCAGATCACAATCATACGAAAATGGTTAATGGTTTGTGGAGAACCGTTCACCACGGAGATTGATACTTGAATTCGCTTATCATATCAAAACGGCATTTGTTTAACATCAATAGCAGTTTCCATACGACAGTTCTGTGCACAAAAATTCCAGCTGCTAGTGTTCCTTTTAACTACACACACAACTTCACAAGGAGGCTCGTCTGACTTAGTACCAATACTATGACTTCTAGAGAAAAAAATAGCACTGGATACTTCCTTTAAACGAATTCCGATATTTTTATGAAGAAATTATGATCACGGATATGTATAGCGTCTTCTCTGGAAATGATACTTGGTAGCTCATATCGTCGTTATGCTGATATCACACTAGATTTCATGATTTGAAAAGATATTATATTGTGAACGAACATCTCTTTTGAGTTTTATTGGCAGTTAATACCATTCCCGTATGCAATCTAAGTTATTTTGCAATGTGGTTCGGCCATTGTTGTAAGTCAACTCGTAATATTATTGAACAGAATAATGTCTGTCTTTATGTCACATCTATATATTTTACTCTGAACATTTTCAATGGAATTGACATTATTTTCTCAACTTGCAACCTCATAGATCACTTTCCCATCAAGCAAGCTTAAATTTCCATCCAACGCGTACTTCCTACAGGATACCACGGTAAAGCAATTACAAATTACAGTGGCTCGACTTAGCAAGAAATATATAAAAAGGTTATTAATCGTCTTTTATAGACAATAATATCTCGCTTCTTAGAGATTTATGTAACTGAAAACTGTAATCACATATTAATACTGAATGAATAGTTTTATTTTTTCAGTTTTTGTTTGTTTCTTTGATATATTCATATAAGCTTCTTTTATTAAACCTTTTATTTCAAATCATTAAACACATTTCTTAACGATATTGTAATAAATATATATATTGTAATAAATATATATAATGTATATTTTTACATTATTAACCATTAAAACTGCTACACGATGAAGAAATCCATATAACTAAATGACATTAATCGAATAAATATGTTATAATATAAATGACAAATCATAAAATCTACACACAAATATTCAACCAGAAAACTTGAGAAATCAATACCAAGAGCACACATCCCCTTTATATAACAATAGCAGCACTTATGAATCATGGCTTGGAGTCCAGTAGGGTTTGGGTGACACGTAAAGGTACAGGTTTCCAAGTAGCTTCAACATGATGACACCTTTCATAGATTACAATGACTAACATATGGAGATTAGCCAATCACGCGCGCACAACATTTAAAGTTGCCTATTGGTGGGAATCCTGAAAAACGCGCTTGTTTCAGCAGCAGTTAAATATTTCTTGTCAGAAAGGCCAGGCCTCTACTACATTGTCAACATGCAATCATGGATTATTCACTTAAAATTTATCATTTCTCAGAGCTCGTATAAAACACAAAGTAACTCACCTTAACGCAACAGAATCTAATGATCACTGCTCAAAATGTCAATACAAACAAAAGGTGACAGAGACATATACTGAACTGCATCACATGCAATGATTCCTGGTGATTTACAATATGATGGTGTTGAATGCACATTGACAATATGTATTCTATAAATCCTGATAGCCAATACAAAACAAAAGAACCATGATTCCCCTGAAAACCTGATGCCATGTTATTTCTGCGTCTACGTTCGTCATTGGTGATAACATTGAAGGCTTTTCTTGTCTGTGATGTAGCGTAAAGTGTTCACGAAACTATAGTGACTGAGCTAATTTATTGTACTGTTTCAAATTGTCATTGAACCATTGGTGCAAATAGTCGTTCTTAAGTAAACGCTTTTTTCCTAGACTCAGCTACTTGTGACGCTGCTATATGATCCGTTAAGACCATATGGATAGCAAGTCTATTCTTTGGGCAGTTAGTGATAGCAGACTGTTGAGATATAGCATGTTGTTCCATACAATCATCCTCAGCACATTGATTCCATATTCTGTAGAAGTTATGGAATCTCGACATACGCGAGAAACAATACAGTGATAAAATAAACCGCAATTTGAAATACCATTCTTTGGGCTCTCTCAAAATTAGAAGCATTCAGATAAACACTTCTTATTACATGAAGCTTCAAATTTTTGCCCCTGAATATCTTTAACATTGTAAATTGTTCATCAATGGATAAATAATGTCTTATAATTTATCCATTCAAGCACACAATGAGTTTCACTACCGCAGTTGGAATTTATATATATATATATATATATATATATATATATTATAAACACTATTTTATTTCATTTTGTTGTAATGAGATTATTGGGTTCTATCAAGCACAGTTGGAAATTAAAGTTTTAAAATTTTGACTCTTAATATTATCGTATATTATAAACTTTTTAAGTAAATCAATGTGTTGGAATAGGCTTAAATTTTTTAATCTTTCTTTCCGAATCAAATGCAAATAATGTGACAAAAATAGCTGAATTAAGCAATTTCGTTTTATTTAATTACATATTAATTTTAAATAGCAAAAACTTTCACATACTAATATGTTTTCTTACTACTGCAATTAGCTTTGAACTAGAATCATTAAAAAGTTATTAAGTATGTAATTACAGAATTTTAGTTTTGAAATTCTCACTGTAATTTGAAATCTGTCTTTTTAAGTGAAATCAAAGAAGAAAAAGAAATTTTTTGTACAATTAATCTGGCGCATTTTTTCCATATCATCTTAGATAATCAGTGAGTTAAATTGAGTAGTTCATTAATTATTTGCTTATTGTATTTTATTTATTTTGTGGGCATTAATATATTTTCAAATTCCACAGAAGATAGTTTATTTAATTATTTTTCTTAGACACACTACTAATATCCAATCTATGTACTTAAGTTATCAAAATTTACAGAAATCAATATGTATCACAATAAACAGTATGTGTTGTTGTAATATGTTGCAACAACATATTGTATATTTTCCTTGAAATGAGATAAGCAGAAATGTTAGAGAAGAATATATACATTTGTATATGATGTAGCTCTTGCTTATACTAAAAATCATTTTTAGTGAAACATATTTAATAAAATATAATTATTTAATTTTTTAAAATTTGAATTCAAATACGTAATTGTTTATTTTATCTGTATATTCTCTCACTTTTTTCTAAACTATAATTTTCTTAAATATAAATTCCCTGGAATTTTACTAAAGTACACATTAAATGAAATTATATTTTGAAATTCGTACTAAACAATTATTATATACTTTGGAATAATTGTTAATAGATTAATTATTATAATGAAAACTTCTCTAACAATAAAAACCAATTCATTTAAGTTTATTCCTTATACAGAATTAATAATTTATTCGATCTTTTAATTCAGAGCATCGAAAATAAAAAGGAACTTATTCAAGAAATTGAGTACATTGGTTTTTCTATCCTAAATGACAATTTACGACACTTCAAAATTAACTTTTATTTATACCTCTTAAATATACGTTTGTTAAACTTAAATCAGCTTGAATTGTATTTTTGCTATTTTATAAAATAAAATTTTAAGTAAATTAGTTATGTTCTGAAATTTTAATAATTTTTTCAATTTATTAAATATACTTTTATATAATAAACTAAGTATTACAATATTATTTATTAATTATACTAAACTTTTGAATGCTTTCTTATTGTTACATACTTAATGATAATTTTTTGTTATAGTACTATTTTATTTATTGAATTTTTTAAAATAGTATTATTTAAAAAAAACATTATTTTTGATGGTGAATTAAAGTTAACAAATTTGTTAAGTTATATAATACTGTGCAAAGATATTAGCCAATACAAAATATCTTTTGATTATAATACCAAACATACATAGGAAGTAATACTTTGTTTAAATGGAAAACTAATGATATAATATCTTCATGCTCATGGTTTAAAAATATTACTCATTACACATGAGCACACAGGTTATTTTATAAACAAAATCTAAATATACCCTTATATATCACTAATTTCCAAGACGTTTCAAATATGTTTATCAACAAATAATGAAGTTAAAAACAAAATTTGTCCAATATATTTGATAATGAGTAATAATTTAATACTTGATATCTTGTAACTCATTTCATTTGAAATAGTAGCATTATAAAAATATTAAATATAATTAACAACAATATTAAATATTAATAATGATAATACACATAAATAATAACATATTTACATGTAATATTGTTTTGCGAAATACTTTTAGCTGCGGAGTTTAAAATTAATCACTTTTAAGTTCATACTATTAAATACAAACACATATTAATATACTTACAACTTCAGTACCAGAATTATAGAACTTCTTGACAATTAACTTACATCTTTTATGAATTCAAATTCAATGGTACGCATATTTCTGTCCCGATCTAAGAGACTTTTAAGCCAGATGATAAAAAGTTTTTCTAAAATTGAGCATTTCCATGGTAATAATCTCTAGCGATTTCGTTATCAGAGACGAATAAACAGTTAAAAAACAAAATGTTGATTTATATTTTAGTCTAGATTATTGATGTTTTAATCTTTGAGGATTCTTTTACACTTTCGTAGCACATAGTTTTCCATATTTTATTTTCTGTAATGAATTCTAAAAATTGAAATTTAGAATAATTTCAAAAGTCAAATTTTTCTTGGAATAATTTCTTTACTGTATATTTAGAGCCAATCATCAAGAATTGCTTATCCTAAAACATACAGAATTCGAAAATAATTAATTTTCTACGTTGTTCAAGTTTAATTAAATTCAACAACATACATTCTTTGATTATTTTATTATTCATGTTTCTCAAAATCAATATTAAAGCTCTTTTCCATGTTTCAGTTTTTCAATTAATTTGTTTACAGTTCTTAGCTTTTTCAAGAAGATTTTCTACCACGGTTTTAATTTCAAAAAGAATTTGCTTTGTATACAGAAAATGAAATCCTTGTAAATGAAATTTTTAAGTAAATTCCTTTCCATGCTGTTAGCATTCTTTTAAATACTTAGTTCCGCATATATTTTTTCTTCGTTCAATTAATTATGCACATTTCTAACACCAAGTTTTTCCATTATATGATAATGCAACCCAGCTACAAATTGCATATGAATAATTAATTGATTGTTTGTCATAAATTTTGTATTTCTTTCTTTATAAAAGTTGTATCTTAAATTCCAATTTAAAAATTCTCTCACTTATAGAAATCGCAATTTTGTAAAATTTAAATTTTTTTTGGTGATAAATTGCTATTACAATTGTGTACAATTTATTTTATGTAAAAATGAAAGGTTAGAATATAATTTTTTTTCATGCAATTTATATTTCCCTTATTGAATACATTCTTAATAATTTATAGAAAAGTTTTTAAAATGTGTACACAATCAACTACTTACATTCATAATTAATTATCTTTAATCATGTCGTAGTCAATTTAGGAGAACAAAAATGTATTAATGTATTCTAATATCTGTGCAATACTTAACATATTTTACTAACAATATTTTAACAAACTACAGAGTTTTATAAAAGCAAGCTTATTTTTAAAAAGTACTAATGTAATAAATGTAAATAAAAAATATCTATTAAGTTTTTAAGCAATTTTTCATTAATAATTGTTTCATTCAAAGTTTATACAACGTTACTTTCTGTATTTTATGAAACACACTGATTTTTACTTTGTTTTTAGCAAATTTATAAAAAAATTTAAATATTAGTTTTTTATAAAAATCTCTTAAATCTTTTATTTGAAAATAAAAACTAAAAATGTTTTAAAATTATTCGAAACGATCCTGTAATTTATACTTTTGGTATATGTTCAGGAATTTTAAACTAAACAAATATCTTTAAAATATTTCAGAATCTTTGGAAATTCATTATATATAACCTATAAGATATTTGTAAGTTCATTATATATAACATATAACCTATAAGAATACAGTTTTTATGTAATATATTATTCTTAGTAGTCGTACTAAATAATGAATCCAAATCCTCACTGAAAACAGTGATTTCCATATGTAATAGTGCGGGATGAAATTAATAGCGTAACAATGTTTTCTTGTACTACATTATTACTCATAATATCAAGGGTATGTGTGAAGGATTTGTACATCTCAATCAATCAACTTCAATCAATAAATGCTCACTGAATTTCGTTTCAAGTGAAGCTAAAATAAAATACCTGTCAGAATATGAAAGAGAGAGAGAGCCCGTCTTGTCAATGCATCGGTCATCATAGCGATATAGCTGAAGGGGTTATCAATGGGCACCGTGTTGAAGATCATGCATCCTATAATTATCATGGCAATACAAATTCTTCAAGAAAGAACTATAGGAGGAATACCTTAAAGACAGATAAACGACTTCGAGCGTGGTTGCATTATATGGTAGCGTGAATCTGGGTGGTCATACCGAGCATAGTCCACCACCTACGGTGTACAGACACTGCTATGCAAAGATGTTAGCAGCAAAGATTTGCTATAAGGAAATTGCCAACCAAATGAAGGCTCTGGAAGACCAAGGAGCTCCAACATGAGTCAAGATAGGATGATTGTTCGCCAAGCCCCAACCGTATTAACAGTAACATTTTCTACTATTCAATTTACTACAGTCTCGTCTATAACTTCCACGGTAGGGTTCAACAGCTCAAGGCGCTTGTTTGAGGTGGAGTTAAGCTCACAGAGGCTTGTAAGATGTTTGACCCCACAACATCGACGGAATCGTCTTGAGTGTTGTCGCAACCAATCATCATGTTTGTCATCAGACATATATCAGTGATAAAACCCGCTTCATTCTTAAGGCAAATGACAACCGTGTTCGTGTCTGGAGAGTAAGAGGTCAACGCTCCCAATCAGTTTTTGTTCTTACAAAGGCATACAACCTTAATACGATGATGTGGGGCACTATTTCTTATGACAGCAGATCATCTTTTGTCATCCACCGTACGTTTTTAACAGCTTAATGATATGTTGATATTATCCTGCAAGCGGTTATGCTACTCTCCATGGCATGTTTTCTTGAATCAGTTTATAACAAGATAATGCCTTGCCATATACCACTAAGCATATCTCTACCCTGTTTTCGTGCTGATTATATAGCTGAAGATATTCTTTCTTGGCAAGGTCACCAGACCTTTCATCAATCGACCATCTCTGGGACTCCCGATTCGGGCAACACAAAATATCGCATATCTGGAGTAACAACTGTCAGAATGACATTAGGAACCTCTACCGCTAAAAACTTTCCTGTTATCTGAATTATCTTTGCATCATCAAATATTGTGATTTTATGAGATAAACTCGTGTTTTTCTTGTTTTTCTAATGGCAAAGGTAAAAATAGAAATATGAAATGTAGATTTTAAATAAGCATTATTAAAAACATTGTTTTTGATACTAACATTGTATCATTTAAGACAGGTACTTTTAAAACACTAAATACCTCTAACAGAAACAACGGATAAATCTAAGTTTTTATAACCTTCAATCCATGTCATGCCTATCTATAGATTGTAATGATATTAACTGTTGTTTATTTATGGGTGCATTTTTTTCAAAAGCTGTTAAAATATATGAGTGTAATAAGTATTATTAAGTATAAAAGACATAACATACAACATATACAAAAACGTTATTTAAATTCCATCATTCAAATTTTAAGAAATTCGTATTATTTGTATGTCAATGTGTATCTAATATTAACATATAAATTATTATGTGTTTTCATTATGTTAAAATATGACAAATAGATTAAGAGTTAATAAATTTCAATTTGCATAAAGAATTTATATAGGGGATCATAATCATGATAAATCTCACGAAGTAATGGATTTTTGGCCAACTTCTACTATTTAATTTATAAATTTTATAGAATGTTACTTTATTATTATATTTACTATTTCCTTTATTTTATAGCAGGAAAATGAAAAGTATGTTAAGTTATAATCATTTAAGATTAGAAAACTTTTCATTGTTTGGTTGAATATACAAAATTAAACACGTCAGTTGTTTTCATTAATTAAAAGAATTTCAGAATTTTACTTAAGACATAATTTTTCATACACTTTACATAAAATTAAGCAAGTTATAAAAACGTTACAAAAAATAAATTAAAATGATAAAGAAAGTCTTAAATTTTTACAGTTAGCAAGTGAATTAACAAATTGGGCGTGTAAATTCTGTTTTATAAAGAAAAATTTCTCTTCTTTGCATAAAGTTCAACAATATTTATTTAAGCAAAAGTTATACGAAAAATGCATTTTGTTGTTGCTTTTCATTCTTCTATAAAAGACCAAAAATAAAAATTGTTAAGTACAGGAAACACAATTTTTTCATTATTCCCTAGAAATTGGAAGGCTTCCCATACATAAACAAATCATCTATATTTTTCGTCAAAACAAAAACAAATCTATTCACTACGGCATTTAAATAAAAACACTTAAAGAATATTCTTAGATATTATTTTTTTATCTTATCACATTATTTCCAAAATAGGTGATTTATTTTCTGCAATAATCTATTATCCTCAAAATTAACATTCTAGATTATTATTCAAGCTAAAACACAATAGTGTTACTTCAACTATAAAAATATAATTTCATTGTGTGAACTTGAATGCATGTAGTTTAAAAAATTCCACATTCATTTCCCTAATTTAAAAATTCCAAATTTTTAGATAAGCAATAAAATGGAAGGCTACTATATTATGTAGCATGTAAAATTAAATCAAGCATACATTTAAAAATAATTAATTTTTCTTTGAGATTTTATCTCATCTGAACATGATAAATCCCATTTCAAATAATTACTCCAATATAAAAATAAAATTGACATAAATGTTTTTCTATGTAAATCACAGCCAAACACGGGCATAGAAATTCGAAGATCTGACAACCCAAAAATTTTAGAAACGGTTTCTAAGTAACAAAATATTCATTGTTTATTAATCCCTTTCGCATTTTAAATGAAATAATTAGTTCCTTTTTTTATCTATAAAGAATTCAAAATATTAAATATCAAACTATTAATATTCATTAATTAGATATTTATTCTATTTTTGAAACTTTTCCAAAGCCCTAAGCAACAAACATTCGTGATAAGTATTATGAAGTGTATGTTATGATGTTGTTAATTTACAATAACAATATCATAACATATCATACTTTAACAGTTAATAGTTCAAAATTAAATTATATTACAAATAAATATTATGAGATTTACAAAATGAAATCAAAATTATGTATATATCATTATTTGATATAAAATCATTAATTTTTAAAGAACATGACAAATTTTGCTTTGAAAACTAAAAATGAATATCAAAGTGACTTTTATGTATGATAAAACAATTGCACTACTGTATCAAAATTAATATGAACATTTTGAGGACATTTTTACTCAAAGATAAAATCAGAATATTCCTGCTTCTTTTACATTAGTAAAAATAGTCTTACAAAAATAGTCTGGAATTTATATCATATATAATCACTTATATTACTATATTATTGTCTTATTAACAAACTTTTCACTTATATTACTATATTATTGTCTTATTAACAACTGAAAGAAACTCAAATTATTAATGATTGCTTTATTTATGTGTGCACTTATGATACTTATGTAATTTTGTAATTTACAACAAACATGAGAAAACACAAAATTAAATAAACTTATGTAGTTTACGTAGACTTATTCAACTGTAGTTGATAATATATTTCAATTTATTGAAGAAAAAAACGATTGAATGAAGAAAACAGAAACATTTTCTTGATAAAATTTTTGCATTATGTTTACAAACATTGTTTACACTAAAAATGTTACGAAACTATTCCTGGGTTGAGATTTAAATAAATTTATTACTCTTCAAGTTACAATTTTTTTCCTGATAATAAATCTAAAATATTTGTATTTATTTCAAATATTAAAAAATTATGCGTACAAATAAATTGAACAAATTAGTTGCTGATTAAGTTTTTTAAGGAAATAGTAACCTTTTCAAAAGTTTCTAGGTGATCAATAAAAATATCTCTACTGAATTTCCTGTTTATAAACAGATATAAATAGATAAATAGATATTTTAAGAATAATTCAGTAACGGAAACAATAGTTCTATTTCAGAGATTTCCGAATTTTTTTTCCGTCTAGGAATGTTTATTGCATACGAATATTTCTACATTTTCCTGAAAAGATTTAGTTCTATATGCTCAATATGATTATTGATAAAAATTGGTTTTTACGAAGTAATAATCACATTAATTGAATTTATAAATAATTTATTTAATGTGAATATTTACTTAGGTATTGTTGAATATTTACTTAGAGATATATTTTTAAAAGTAACATTTTAAATTTAAAAAAAAATTAATGTGCAAAGAATGCGGTTGCGAATGTTGCATGCGTGTTGTCTCAAGTCATAATACACATTAAAACAATTAATTGTTTCTAAACTGGTTGTTACATAACAGGTTTTTCATAGCTTCTCACACTAAATTACAATATACATTTCCTGTCTGTCTGCCGATTGTGTAGCTCAGTAATAAATATTTGTCTTGTCCATATAAATAACAGGTGTTTTCATTTAGCATCTAATTTTTGGTTGAATATTTTCAGTTTGATCAAAGCTCAATTTCTATTAATCTTGTCTAAATATGCTCCACAGCATTTTTAAAAATTTTTTATCCCCTTATACTTAATAATTTACTGTGAAACTGTAAGTGGCTAATCTGAGAATTAATATTTTTTATCTGTAAAAGTGTCCACAAAATTTCTTTCCTTTGGTGTGATCTCAAAGGTATTAATTGATAATTTTATTTTCTAAAACTTAATAAGTGAAAATGCCTATAAAAACACTTTCTTAGAACTAGTAAATTTTGCTTTTGCTCAGTGTGAATAACGTGATTATCAATATTATTTTACAATGATCATTATGAATACAAAATAAAAATTACATATATTTTTTTATTACTATTGGATATGTTAATTGAAATATTTTCTTTCTATATGTTATAGCTTGTATGTTTTCTCAAGATAATTTCTATTTAAATATTAATGTATTTTATATCAATAAAAATCTATCTTTTTTCAGAATCTCACTGACAACTCATAATGTCTAAAATAATTACTTTGATTCTTAACCTCATTAGTACTCTGGTATTCATTAAATTTCATCATTTAATTACTATATGTGATGAACTATATTTAAAATATTTAAAGGACTTTTCATTTTTTTTAGTCATTCATGTATACTGATATTATTCTATTAGATTGTTGTAAAAATAAGATACATTATTATTTCAATATATTAGTACATTATTATTTCACATGCGATATTTAATTTTTATTTCTATCACTGTCATATCTATAAAACAAAAGCTATTCTCAATTTAAAGAAGTTATTAATTATATTGCTTTTCTTTAGAAAATATTAGCAAAACTTTCAAAAACCAGTTAATATTAAATAGATCTTCATGATTATATACTAAAATAGCTAACTTTTTAGTCTCATTGTTTATCAGAAAATTCAAATTTTTACTGTATTATTAATGTAGAAATAGTAGATGTAAACATGAAATACGATTATGAATATAAGGTTATATAACTAGGGTAAAATATTTTATTCAAATTTGATTACAAAAGACACAAAAACATCTAAATAAATAAATGAAACTTAAAATATAAATAATACCGATCATGAAAAATTCAATAAATACACAAACACAACAAAGATCATGTACTCATTCTCACAAATACACAAATACTTTCTGCTTAATAAATATCTTCAAAACCCTCTACAAAAATATATTGTAAACGTAAGACAATATTAATTTTATCTTGCTAATATGAATTGCAGTTATTAATCACTGGATGTGATTAATAAATTTTATGATGAAAGAATGTGATTCAGTTAAAATAAAAAAATAAATATTGAACATTGAATGCATAAATTAAATGAATGAAAATTATAAAAAGTGTATTTCAATTTATAATTTGAAAAGAAAGAATTGTAATTTAATTCATTTGCATAACAAGATAATATATGTTATAAATAGTAGGCTTGAGTTGTTAATGTTACTTGAAATTTTATTATTTTGGAAACTCAATTCCCAAATAAAATTCAAGTTTTGTTTCATGTAAAGTTTAAACATTGTACATAAATCTATATTTCATATGGAGGTACACAAAATATAAATACAAAATATTTCATTAATTTTTTCAATTTTATTCCTCAACAAAATAGCAAAACAGCAGTGAATAAGTTCGTAAAAAAAACATGAAAAAGCTGTACTTCATAAATCACTGAGCATTAAAGTGATAATGTATCTCAACCCAAAAATCAATTAAAAACTTCTAAGAAACATTTTATTCAACGGTTAGCTCTTTTTCTTATGAAACTTATAATTTTAAACTCATCGTACCATTTAACCATCTTACGAGTGAATTGTTTGCTCCATAATTAACTTAATTAAAATTAGAATAAATTATTTTTCATCAGTAAATTTATCAATTTTTTTTAAAAAAAATTTTTTTAATTGATAAAAAAATATATATTTTGCATTTTTAATGAAATTTTAATAATATTCTCTATTTCTTAAAACAAGTCCTTTTAAACATAAATTATTAAAGTTTAAATTCTAAATTCAGAACTTTAAAATAATTATAAATAATCACATATAAATATTGAGGAAGAGTTAAACTCTCAAAATATGTTATTCAATCTTAAAATTAAATACTAATTATAAGTGTTCAATATTATTTTTTGTTATGTGAAGCAAAAGTGTTTTCTTGTATTGGATTGTTAGCTAATTATTTGTTAGTGATTGATATATTTGTTAAAACTATTAAGTTATTTAAATTTAACATTAATTGATGTATTGATTCCTCTAAGACCTTGTATTGCTGTCAATATACAATGCTTTGAATATATGGTGTAACTTAGTACATAACAATTAAATAAATCGAAATATGATTAAGAAAAAGTGAAACTTGGCTAAAAACATAAAATTCTACTGCACAGCATGAATTATTAAGTTGTTTAAACATCATTTCATTTGATTGCTATTCATAAATTATGGAATTATTACTGATAAACACCAATAAACAGTTAACATTACTTAGATTTTGGCTCAAGAATGCAAGAAGCATTAATTTTATCTGAAGGAATGGTCATTAAATAAAAATAGAAACTAACTATAGTCTACTTTCTACTTTCAAATAAACATAGAAATTCAATTTCATCAGAAAAGCAAGGAAGGGGAATATAAAAAGAGAAAAACATTATCGCTAAATGTTGATGATGAAATCACCGGCGGGCGTTTCCCGTCAGTGGGGATGACGGCAGATCATGTCCGGCGAGTGACAAGATGTCCTGGGTAAAAATAATTTCTATAAAATGAAGGTGGTGTGCTTTGTACATGTGCGGGTTGGTAAAAAAAAAATGCTCCTTCGGGAATGGGTAGAGTTTTCAGTTACAAAAAGAAGAATCGTGGGAACGGGCTGTACGCATCCTGCAAATTGTCTCCTGCTTACACTCACCCGCGCAGATTTCCCGCGGGAAATCGCTAAGGTGATATAAGTGCCTAAAACAGAAAAACTTAAAGTCAGTTTTTTGCCAGAATCAATCACTAATGCAATAAATGAACTTTTACAGCAATTTTTTGATAGCGAAAAAGCATTAGGTTTTTTTTTTTAAAAAAAAAAAAGAAATATCAAACGTTACAATCTAATAACACTAAAATAAGTTCAAGAAAAGTTCATAGGTCATTTATAATGCCAAATAAATGATTCATGAAATATATTTATTTTAAGCAATAGATTTTATATTCAATTAAAAATGTTTTTAAACATCTTCAGTATTAGCAATTATATTTGCAGAACAAATATATTTATTCTTAAAAATTTCAAAAAAAAAAATTTTCAATAAACTTAATATTTTTGAAGTCATACGTTTAAACATAGAAAAATTGACATATTTTAAAATTTTTAAATTATATGTATTAAACAAATTATTAAATTCATAATCTTTTTATAGATTTCAGAACCAAAAAATTTAAAGTCATTAAAGACATTAAAATATTCAGTAAAATTATGTGTTTCTAACAAACATTTCAAAATAAATATTAATATTAGAGTTTTAAATTTATTTTAAGATTTTAATCCTGTGATGATTCATATATCAAATATCCAATCTCTTCTAGAAACAAGTGTTGAAATTCAATTTGTTTAAAATGAAGAGATTGCTTTACCTAACGAATTTCTGGAACAAGCTTTCATCCTCTTGAAAACGGTCTAAAAGCTTACTCCATTGATTTGGATGTAAAGATGTCATGTCGTATTCTTCTAGTGCGGAATACGAACGACGCCAGGTTGGACGATCATACAGATTGGCTTCCGTTAAATTCAAATAATAAGTTTCATGATCTAATACAGCCTGAAAATAAAGAGAATATTGATAAATGCATCACCAGAGCAGTATGATACACTAAGATTTTATCACGATAAACAATTATTTCTGTGACGTAAGCTAGAGAAATGAAATATCTTTCCTATAATTCAAGCAATATTTCTATCAATTTACTGCAACACTAAATATTTCACTATTGATGGAAATAAGTATATGAAAGGTTGAATATTTACTACCACATATACCGAAAATCAATATGAAAACAATTATTTAATGTATATCTTTTGATGATAATGAAAACATAACTCAGATATTTTCATTTTAAGATAAAGCTAATTTATCTCCCAAATACTTCGTATGTTTATAAAAAATATTATTCAAAGTAAATACTTAAAGCAGATTTTTACGGCTGCGTAAATATCTTCATTGTTTAAAGTTATTTTTATTTCAATTTATAAAACAGAATAAATAGAAATACTCTTTGTGCATATATAATTGACTTCATATGACCCCAAATTCACATGTAGAGTACACTCGAAGATTTCTTTTTTTTTTTTGTTTTTTTATGTGTCTTCTACATAACTATTAAATCTGAATACAATAGGTTAGTTACAAGCAGTTCTGTGCCGAGATTTATTTCTCCAATTTGTCTATAAATCTCCAAATTTTTGCCATTTTGTCTCCAATGTCAATTTTAGTGAATCTAATTTCTTTAACATGGATACTCTGGTATAGTAAAATGGCAACTAAATTTGAGGTAAGTGAATATTTTGGCAAAAAACTTGGCATTTCACGATGATACAATATTAACATTATTATTGGTTAGACTATACTTTAGGATGCCCCTTTAATTCTCGGAATGTTGTGATCGCGATTGATCGTCAAGCTGGACAAAATTGAATCGTGTTCTGATTGGCTTAGATCCAGTCAAGGCTCTGATTGGTTTATCATTTTTAGAGTTTTGAAAATCCAAAAGAATGTTGAGTTATTTTTTAATGTTCAACCATACTTGTTTGCACTGTAATCGGCGCAAACAGGAATGGCGCCAAAAAAATAGCCAAATTCGCCAAAAGGCACCCTAAAGCATAGTTTTACCTTATTATCTTCTCTAATTTCAAATAAAATAATTCTGTCGATAAATGTTTCTTGCCGCAATAAAGCTCTTTTCTTTCTTTTTTTTACACTTCTTTTTTTCAATTATTAGCAAAAATCATTCAGCTTTGACAGTCAGATTTCATAGTCAGATTCAGATTCATAGATTTTGAAAAAAAAATAAATATTCAACTGTTTATTAATTATTAAATGCGTTATTGTAAACTTTAAAAAAATATTGCTATCAGGTTGCCATATAAAACTAATTTGGGCCCATTTACAAAATTCAAATACGAATATACATAATATAACACATAATTTTCCACATGACAATTATAATTGTAATAGCATCGTCTAGTGATGAATTGGGTCCATTCTTTTGAATTTTTATAGGACGGAAATATTTTTATTGCATTAACTTAATTTTTCTCTGTTGCGCAAGCATCTTCATCTTAAACATATACTTTAATATAAAACTAAAACCTGAATTATTGTGAATATATAATTATAACTGAATATACAGTGGATGATATCCATCCAAGTGCAGATCCAGTTATTCAACAACAGCTGTGTACTAACCAGGGATCTCTCTCTTTGTGTGCAGTCCTACGACTAGACCATGTTGACAACTAGGCCATAAAACAATAAATATTTTGAAATAAAACATATGTTTTAAATTTATCCCTTTGTCAGTTCATGATTATAGAAACATGTAGAAACAGAAAGTGTTTCCAACTAAGGCATATGCAAAAAGATATTTATTACCAAAATGAGGCATATTCTTATATGTGGCGATGTTTTGCGTACAACCCTATGTAATTTCATTTGTTGTTGATTTATGAAAAAAATTGTAAGCAATGGTTTGTCTCAATTATTATAATTCTGTTTATTTTATTCTTGTTTATTTCTTTAAAATCGAAAAATATGTATGGATCTTTGACACTGAAGTCCATTTCAAATCATTAAATGTACGTATTTAACATTTTTTGATTCATTTGATAATTTTCTACTAAAAAATTATTGCTTTTAATACTTTCATAAAAGATACGTAGTTGAAATATAGTATGTAAATAACAATGTATCAAAATTATAACCATTGATAAAGCAGAACTTTCAGACTACCGTTTAAACATAAGACATAAAAAGTAATGTGACCCTAAAATTGGTTTAACATACTTAAAAATTGTGTTAAGTATTTATGATACCTAATATAACTTAATGTAAAATGAATTATAAAGGTAATTTACATAACATAACTATCCTCTTATTAAAATTATGAATGAGACGCGATGTTGCATAGATTTTTATTAGCAGACTTTACCTAATAAAATATTTCATCATTAATTTTTAATTGCAAAGCCTACTACTTACTCAGTTTTGATGAATTAATTACATAATATGATTTAAGTCAACTTTTATAGTTTTAAAGAATCACTTTTAATAAAAATCTCCAAACCCACCAAGTGATCAAATAAATCGGCAAGATAATTAAAACGTCCTCTTATTTAAACGTTCTTTAATTAACTATTAATTAAACGTCCTTTTATTCAGAGACCTGCTAGTCTCTGAGTCAATATAGGTCATATATATGATCATTTTCTATTTTCTTTTCTAGAAGGACTTTTCCAATTCACGCTATGCATAGCACAACTTAAATTTAAATTTTGTAATTTCAAATGTTACTCAAATCCAAATTTAGTAAAAACATTAATAGTTGAAAACTATTAATGCTTAAATTTGCAATCTATATACTTCTCTATATGCGTTCTTCCTAATTAACTACAAAATATTTCTAAAATTTGTAATTAAAGCTTTACCAGATTTTAAGTAACCAATATTTACTTCAAACTGAAATCTTTATAAAATTACAGTCAATTAATTCGTAATGAGAATATTTTCTTTAATATTCTCACACAAACGTTTATTTTAACAAAACTATACTGAAACCAGTCAGACTATACTTACACTTGTTGTAGACGGATAACTACCGTCCACAGTGTAGATCCTGTAGGATGGATTTACACCGTCATAGCTTGTAACTGATGGTCCGATGTATGCAACCGATGTTGGTCTCATATCATCGTCATAGAATACTTCTAATTCATCCAAGTGACTGTGACCGAAAAACTGTCCTCTAATAGTGTTTTCAAACCTAAAACATCAAACATTGTGTTAATTAATGTACCTCAACAACTGAACAAGATTTATAAAAAAAATATTAATATTTTAAAAGTAGTATCTCTCATTAGTAAACTGTAAATGAAAGACCTTATAGCGACCTTTCTTCCAGAGCTTAAAATAGAAAGTTAAATGGACTCAGGAATAAAAAAAGAAATGAATGTCAGATTACTTTTGTCTGATTTGAAAACTTTATTTTGATTCCTCTTCTTTCGCATAATTCCCGGTCTTTTCTCTTTACTTCGCCGGTAATTAATGCACATAAATTATTCGTCCAATCGATAGAACGTCTTTCCAATTTTAACTTATCAGCTTGTGTTGGAAAAACTAGGCCAACTGTTTTATTTTGTTCTATTATGTAACGGTAGAATTGAAGTTACTATAATATGGTGCGAATTGCTAAAGAAAAACAAATGGCTCCAGACATCAATATTAACTGTTTCCAATTCTTTTCTTCTAATAATTTCATTACTTGATTGCGATAAACTATAATTGATTCGTAATATAATTAGAAATTTTATATTTTATATACGAATTAATTATTTAAAATATATATAAACTTAAACATTTTTAGATATTTTACCATTTTCTAGTAATGATAAGATGATGGAACCTTTTTTTTCTAATTAAGCAATGAATAATGGCAGATGCATAGCAAGTACTAATGAAAATTAAAATTGTTTGGTGAAAACATTTCACTTAAATCAACTGAGATATGATAGAAATTAATTTAATCCACAAATGTTAAAATGTGCAAGGAAAACATTTTATTGTTTTTTTAAATAAAAATACCATAATTATTTTGAATTATTTCTATTAGATATGATTGATTAATCATATAAAAATTACACATTATTATTTAAAATTGTTTCTTTGTAATTTAGCATAAAGTAAATTTACCTATGGAAAAATATTTCAAGTTAAGAATCATCCAATTTAACAAAAGATAAAATATTGTTATAATTATTAGTAGCCTTTGGCATTTCAAAGTTTATATAAGAAGTATTTATTTACCTGTTTATGATTCTATAGTAATTTGCACTCCATACTGGCAAACAATCACTATGACCAGGAGGTATGTGTCCAATGATATGAACCTAATAAAAGTGCATTTTAGTTAATTAAGCATGAAAATTCATTTCAATTAAGACACAAATTATTATAGTATTATCTGCCACGGTTTAATTTATGAGCGTTTAAGATATGCACAAATAATAAGCATTATGTTAGTAAAAATATAATCCTGATTTATTTTATTGACAAGTACTAACTTCAATCACAAAGAACTAATTAAATGAAAGATAAAATAATAAAATCCGAAAGTATAATTATCAGCTAAAATAATTTTGTTCCTTATCTTTATAAATTATTTTAATTACTTTTTTAATCTACTTAATATATACAGCATCAATTTTGAAAATACTCTCTGTTTTAAATTTGAAATAAGAGGTTATCATAATTTATATATGGCTAATTACAAAGTAAGCGCACTAAATTCCTATGGGTTCCAATTAGTTAATAGGAAAACTATTACAATAATTCTAACAAATGACACTGTATAATCAAGTTGTATGAAACGCCACTATTTTTTTTGTGCTATAATAAAGTATATACAGATTATAATTAAATTTTCCTTTTATAACTTTTTTGAATCATATTTTTCTTTTATAACTAATTTAAGTTATATAATAAATTAAAATAATAACTTTTTTAAAATAACCTTTTTAAATTAAAAAAGTTAAAAAAATTTTAACTTATTTAAATTAGTTTAGATTTTAAATAAATATATTTTTAATTTACGGAAATAATTTTATAAGTTATTTCCATAAATCTTTTAATTGTTTATAACATTTACTGTTCAAGAACTTGATGGTTTTTGAAATAAACTAAAACATTTTACTTGTGTTGCAATTTTTTTTTTAAATAAACATATATGTGAAATTTAAAATAATATATGTATACATGTGTGTGAAGTTGTTAAAGAATATCTTATAGTATTGTTTCAGTACTTTATGTATGAATAATTGGTTATTACATTATTCTCGACACAAATATATGCGTTTTAATAATAATAAAATTAATTAATAAGAATCTTATCTTTAAACTTAAAAACGTCTCTCATAAGATATCAAAATTCATTTCAGTTTTTCAAACAAAAAATAAAATTCATCAATGTGTAATAATTTAAATATTACATTAATGCAAAAAATATTTTTATTTTACATTACATATGTTATCCGAAGATCAAATATAATCGAATTTCTGTTATTATTTTTAAAAAAAGTAGATTTTATATCAACATTTCGTTACATTTGTAAATTTAAATTTAACACAAAACCAACTATGCATTTTATAGTTAATTATAAGAAGATTGATTTCAGTCTAAGCAACAGAGCTGCAAAATTAATCATATATATTAAATTATATTTTTGATTCAAAATAAATGTAACGGAATCCTAATTTATCTTCTTATGTTAATTTAACATCAAACTCATCAAAAAAGAAAATACTTAGCTGTATTGAAACTATTCAAGAATGTTCTATGAAGATAATTTTTATTAAGTAATTTCATGCTTTCTCTGGTTAAAACTGTTTTATGAATTGAAATTTTACTTACGAATTGATATATTTGTAATTCTGTGTTGAAACGTTTTTACTAGTATATTAGATACAAAATGAAATTACAACACACAAAATCATTATTCATTAAAATCATAAGCCTAGCAGGAAAATCCACTAGAGATACAACCTTTTCCGTTTTAAAATTTGATTTTATTTCTTTATTTCTATTGAACATTTTCTTTTATTACTAACATCCATTTTTAAATAATTACAGAAAAAGAACTGAGTAAAGAATTCTTATCAATTTCTGACAGAGCATAGTCATTTCTCAAAAAATACATAAAATTTTCAGTTGAAAGAAAATTTAAAATCTTTTAATATTAGTTTAAATATTTTCCCCGAAAAAATGATTTTATAATTTAATCAAAAAGATAAGAATCAGATCAAAAGGTTACAGTATGCATACACTCCGTACATTCTTAAAAAATAAAATATATTTACATTATGTTGAATTATCATTTTTAAAATATTGTTGCTTTGATTTTCCATTAATTACAAATCAAATATTTTCCAATTGAAAAGCTTAGATAAAAAAATGTATTCTTGTATCGCAATCTAAGAGAAATTAGAAACATTTTCGAACACTAATAATATACAGATAGGAAAATTATCAGTTATTTTATTGTGTTTGGACATAAAATTTCGTAAAGATTTAACTTTTCAATCACCAAATTAAAATCACAAAGGTAATAAACAACTCAACCCTAAAATTTATAAAATTAAATAACTACATTTATGATTAATTCATAGAATTTTTTTTAAAAAATGTTAAAATCTTTAGCTAAATTTTTAAGGTTTCTTTTGCTTACGGAAAAGTAGGAAAGTATTGCCGAAAAGTGTTTTCATGATTAGATATTAATAGTTGATGATAAAGAATATCTATTAGACATTAATAATTTGATTATTGATTTAAATTAAGAAATAAAGATTTTAAATATACAGATTTGCAGAAAGAAAAAAGCTAAAGAAACCATCGAAATATTAGGTTATTAGTTTTGTAAGAAAAAGAAAATTATTTTTTGCCTTTATTTTACAAACTTTATAGGAAAACAATATTATTTAGCACTCCAATAAAAGAAATATTTTCAGGTATGCTCATTGTGCTGGTAGTTCATTATATATTTCGCGAAAAAAAGTTGTCAAATATTTATCTACATGTTTAGCATACACTTAACGTTAAAGATATTTTAGAAGTATCTTTAACAAAACATCAATAGATAAATCATATAAAAAACATAACAGCATAAATTAATATAGTTTGTAGTATCAGAAAATACTTTTATTGGTAAAATAAGTAATATATATGCGTATTTAGCGAATGAAACAATGATGATATAAATTAATATTTAACTTCAAAAAAACTCTAAAGGCATTTCTCCAAAGATCTCCCATCCTTTTCTTGAAAACTAATGTTAAACAACTTATAAAAAAAAACTTATCCTACTTTTCCTCCATTTTACAAGTGAAAAAACAACCGGTATTTATTTTTACTTTAACACAAAAACAGTTTTCACTCCATTGATTTCAATTATGTTCCGATTTTATTTTTTCTGAGAACTTAAAAGGGTATTTTTAAAGCCGCTATTTTTTACTTGCTATTTTTTTGCCAAGTTGTTTGAAATCCATGAAAACAATAAAATGATAAATGAAGAGAATTACCTTTTCTCCTCGTAGTTCAGCGTCTTGTAGTTGAGTAACAAGCCACTCTAATTCACGCCCGGGGTCTGTTGAATTTAGCAGCATCCACCTGGAATAAATCCACTTTATAATGAAGTGATTGCCCATTACTTTTTCTTAAATTCAATCATTATAAAACTAAATGTTATTTGAATTAAAATAATAGATCATTATTTTGTATTTAACTCAAAATTAATTACAGTTATAAAGTAATTTAAAACGCTTTTATAAATTATTGGTCTCATTAATTACACTATATGCATCTTAAATTATTTAACTAACTATTTTTGACAAGAAGACTTTTTCAACCATTAATAATTGTTGAAAGTTAACTGAGAGTAAGAGTACTGATATTTCAGGTTTATAAAAAAGAAAAAATTTTACGCTTATCATATCTTTAAATATTAGGAATTAAAATAAATTTCTGAGCGAAGTTATTATTTAGTGATAAAACTTGGCTATAGAATAATTAAAACAAGTTTCTGAAAATACTTTCATAGAAAAATATAATATTGCTTACGCAAAAGCATATCCCGTATTCATACATATGGTTATATTCCTATTTGACAAGTTTGGTAAACCAGTTTTTATTCAAATATCTGGAAACATCTAATTGTAGATAGTTTTTCGTTATAAACTTCCACCTTTCACTCTTAAATGAACATATTGTTGACCAAAAGTTTTATTATAAAGCCAATGAAGTTCAATGGAAAAACATATGACTTTGTATTTTTAAGTTTCGTGATAACTTATCCTCATTACTTTTTATTTTGAAAGTATCTCATTCTAACTTTCGAATAAATGGAAAATTAATACCTTCAGAGTTTGCCAAGTTGGTAAGCTGTTGACATGAAGATAAATTTAGTAATGTAACCAAATCTAGTATCAAATTTGCTTCAAATCTATTAAAATGTCATTATTATGCGAAAGAGTGTTATAAAATTCCTTTATTCATTTCTCTTCTAAAACAGTATATATTTTCTTCTTTTGTCTCTACCAGAATAAATGTAAAAACCTTTGGTTCAGAAACATGTATTGCATGAAAACTTTCATTTAGATTAATTTTTCCATATTTTCTGACTTGACATATAACTAAATCAATTTTATGTTTTTATGTGAGTTTTAATAAATTTAAGAAATATTCAGCTTGCAATATTTTATCAAAGAAGATTAACATAATAATTCTTGTGTTTTTTATCATGAAAATTTTTGTTTTATCATATACTTGGGTAAGCATGATATCTGACTTATTTTATACGGGGATAATTTGAAAGCTTTGTTATTATCATAGTTACGATTACCATCTCGTTTATTTTCATAAGTACCAAAAAGTGTCAACTTTCTCTTCACTGTATTCAATTTTTTTTTAAATTCATTCGAAATATACTCTGTAAATATTTATGATTTATAAGGTAAAAGAAGCTGCATATCTTTAATTACAACCAGCTCTACTAGTATAATTTATTAATTCTAATAGATTCTGTTTTTTCTCTGGTTACATTAAACGAGTTTGTTCTTTTCTAGAATTCTTAGAGCAATAATCATTTTCTAATCGGTATATCGTTTTAAATCGTAATCAATCAATCGTTTGAAATATTTTCTTGGGTGTAGCAGTCACAAGAAGTTCTCAAGTTTTATATAACAAATAAAATTATTTTCACTAATTACATAATTACTAAATAACAGACATATATGCATTTACTGCATAGAAAAATCTTATAGTTTTCTAAGAATTCTCATATATGGTGAACATTTATATCCTTCTTAATTGAGAATGAAGACATTTCTTGGATTTATGTAATTTAGATTTGTAAGCAACAGAATTTTGAATACCATAAAATTAATAAAAAATATTTGCCAATCAGCACAGATTTTAACCAATTTATCGCCAATGTAAACAGTCTTATTGGACGCTTAACAGTAGCTCCAATATTCATGAGTCCTGTGAGCTAGGTCAACGATTTTTTCCAAATCAATTCCAATTTTCTATTTGACAAAGGTTGCACAGTGAAGCATTCTTAATGACACAAAAGACTGAAACATAAAATAGTATTTCTTATTTGTTTGTATGCATTAACTAAGCTAATTTTGTGTTCAATACACAAATTACCACCTTAGCTCTTCTAAGTGTGTTTCCTACATTATTCAATAAAAACAGATATAAAACTTCCATTATGCCATACATTCAATCATTATATTGACCCTAATAAAGCACGAATATTATAAACTGCCTATATTAATCACTTAAATTTATTATTCATTTTCAATGTAACTTGAGATTATCCTTCAAGTCTGTATTGATAAAACATTTTGTAAGATCTGACCGTTATTGCTCATACTAAAGTAAAATCGCTTTAAGTTGTGATGTTTGAAATAATTTGAAATATACTTTAAGCTAAAGTCTCAATAAACTTAGCCTTAAAGGACAAAAGGTGAGTTTAAGGGGATAAAAATAAACTAAATCCCCCAACCTGAGGCAAAGTATACAACATTTATAAAATCAGGAATAATGATTACAAAATTATCGAATTGTCAATCATTATTCTTACAAGATAGAGCACACAATGAGTGATATTACTATTTATTAAAAATAACAAATTTCATTTTTAATATCCTCGAAAAAATATTTAAACAATTTCACAAATATAATTATTTTCTTTGATACAGATAAAAAATGTTTGTGGCAAATGTTATTTTTATGCTAAGGAAAAGTTTTCTTAAAATAAAAGTTGAGTTTAAGAATTTAAAAATTTCTCTAATGATAAAAAAAATATAATTCCTTTGAGCTACAAAATGCTTATATAAATAGAAACTTTTTAAACCTTAAAAGATTATAAAAAAAATATCATCACTATTAAAAAAAATCTTAAATTCCCTAACATAAGCAAGTCAATGATTAGCTATGTTGACTGTTTTAGTTGTTGAAAAATTTAATTATATGCTGCATTTGTTTTAACTAGAAAAAAACTTATTCGGATGATGCTAATGTAATAATCAAGCAGTAACTTTTTTCTTTGTTTTATCACAAAAAATTTATTTAAAAACATTGGCTAATAAATAGAAAAATTATTAAATGAAAATGCATGATTAAAAATTAATAAAAACTAACTTTTTATAAGTATGTTTACTAAGAAATTTAAATAATTAATTTATCAAACTCATGTGCATGTGTTTAGAATTTTTAATCATTCCCAAACTTATATTAATATTTACAAAAGCTCTTATTACAGTAAATTATAAATAAAAAAATAAAGTTATTAGTATTAACGCATGAGTAACAACAATCTACATGACTGAATTAAATGTGACTTCATATTAAATTTAATTGGCATTTTTTTAAATCCCTAAGCTACAATATTTAAATCAAAAATATTTTTTATCGAAATGATAAATGTATTTGTATTTATATATATGATCAGGCTGATTACTCAATTTATTAAATTTCAAAAAAATATGAAAACATTATCTTCCATTATTTTTCAAAAAATAGATAAATATACTTCTATTTATTAGTTTTTTCTCTTCTAATAATTGTTTTAGTTTACGCCCTACACTAGGGATATCTTCAACCCAAGACCATCAAGCCAGAAGTAGACCGCTGAAAATATTTTTGCGTCTCCACATGAGAATTTGTAACAGTTTAAAGAAAAATCGTGTGAAATTCAAAGCAATTTTAAGAAAAATGATCTTGCTAATTTTTTCAATGTTAAAAAAAGCACTTTCAATCATTCTTGGCTTTTAAGTTATTTCAATAGCATTTCAATAACCATTTGGGATAAAATTTTCTGAAAAAGACGAATTTTAAAAATTTCATTCTGTCTTAAATGATTTGAGAAGCAAATATTTGATAAATGCATAAGATTGATTCTATGCATAAAATTTCAGAAATTTCCTGATAATGGATAGATTTTTTTCTTCAACTGATTTCCAAAACATATCAGTCTATATGTGGACCCGTGATTATAAACATCCTTTTTGGTTAGTAATATAAAATTTGGCACAGTTGATTTCTAGCAAAATAAATCCATCTACACTACCCATTTTAAAATTAAGAAGAGTTTGTGGTCATTGAATGAACGCACAACGGCAAGATGTGATGGCAAAAAAGGAAAGTTGAAGAAAAATGCGATTCTTTTTTTCAAGAAAAAATACCTTTTTTTTTTTTTTTTTGGTGTTGAACATACAGTTAATTTGCATTATTTGCAACAAACGCGCTATTGTGATTTGAGATTTAAGAATACAACATTCATGTTCATATTATGACAAACAAAGCACAAAATGGGAGTATTCTACATTAAAAGGTCATTTTCAAAGGGATAAAGCGAGTAAATTAAAACTAAAACACACAGCAATCAAAGCTATATAAATTGTGTCAGCATTCTGTTTTCATCATAGGGAATAAGCACTCTGAAAATAATATTTGTACTAACACAATGACGACAAATAAAATGCTAAAAGTGAAGAACCGTTTGCTGATCGAGAGTTTGTAAAAGAATGTTTCAGAGTACAGTTTATGAGGTTTGTCCATCACAAGTTTAAGCCATATCGAATATTTGCTTATCAGGTATGATAATCGCACCAGATATTGTAAATAAATTTAAAAACAAATACAAAACAATTGAATTTTATTCTGTAGTGATTTGCATAAATCAACGGAATGGATAAAATAGATATTGGGCAAAAATACCCATTGACAGACACAAATGTATCTTGGCATTGATAGAGATTCACAATCGTATAAGAATTAGTGTCGATTAACATAAAAGTAATGCACGAAGAACAGATTTTTATTTGAGCCTAACTCAAACGTTATGTAAATATGAGTTACATTTTAGCAATATACCTTCCAAAAGCTATATAATTACAAATGGTGTTAAATCTTCATGTGTTAAATAAACATGGTGATATTCTGCATTACGAGAAACTACATTGATTGAACAAAGGAAAGGTACTGTAGTACTAATTGACAGAAGATTGAATTCAACTATTCATGGAATCTAAAAAAGTTCAACAGACGATGTCGATGGTGAGAATTGGTTAAGATACTTTTCTTTTATCTGTTGATATCATAAGTCATCTCAATGCTATAAGCTATTGGTTGTGCTGGGAAATGATCTACTTTTTCAAAAATATTATTTGAAAAAAATATGATTTGTCGGGCATAATTCATGCCAAATATATTCATAAGTAAATATATTTTCACTAAGGAAAGGAATAAAAACCTTCTAAAGATTTTTATGCTTATAAATAAGATAATATTTAAAAACATAGTATGCAAATACCATAAATGATTCTTATTTATGTTCGTATTAAAATAAGTTAGTGTTATGCGACAAAGTTTGACGCAACTAAACAGTATAATGTATTTTTCCGAATTAATTTTTATTAATAAATTACTTATTAAAATAATTGCTTTATTGTATGTTTTATAGGTAGAAATTTCAACTGCTTTATACTATTATTGCTAAATATGTACTAATTTCCATAATTAACCCTAAGTTAACAAATTTTACGTATTCTTGATATAAGGTACATAATAAAACAAAATGAGAGTACTCAAAAAGTTAGGAAATTATTTAAATTACTAAAAAACAATAGAATAAATATATAATAAATATAATCTCAGTTAAATCAAACAAAAATTATTTAAATAAGTAATTTAATTACAAGAAGAGATTATATATAATATCAAATATAAAAAGAGACATTATAAAATTAGGAATAATATCCCATTTCATTTCATTCTCCTAGCATTTAAATAGCATAATTATTTCAAACTAATTTGACCAATTGGCTCTCATAGTACTACAAAAGCGATACAAATAGAGAAGTTACGAACTAATTTAATAACTTAATCTTTGAGTGGAGATAAAAATAAAACTGAAAAAATAAGAACTAAAGTTTCTTTGTGTAACTGGGTGGTGATATACTTTAAAAAAGTCAGATACTTCTCCAAACACATCTGATAATATATGTAAATTAATTCCTGTATTATAATTAAAACTCTTTTCTCGTGAAACGCCTTAATCCTAGGGCTATGGAAAGGTTTCTTCACGTACCAGTGATTAATAAGGTTAACTAAACAAAAAAAAACTAATTCAGAAAAGAAAGAAGACTCGTGGTGATACAATTTTTATGTAAACAAAAACTTTTTCAACATTTAAGAACTTTGTAAAAAAGACATCAACATCTTTTCAAAGAAACTCTAATTCCTTGGAATAAGAAATTCTGTGCAGAAAAATGTTGGCTGTTTTGCTAGCTAAAAATCCAATTATATGCTGTATTTGCTTTAACCAAAAAAAAAAGGAATTATTCCAATGTTAATGCAATTATCAAAAAAGAATTTCTTTTATTTCTTCTTGGGAAAGATTCTGTTAAAAAAAGCTATCTCACATAGAAATATATAGAAAGTTAAGATATTAATGAAGTTGTTAATTTAGTCTATTAAGAATTATGAACAATTTAATTTAGATTAAAACTAATTTAATAAATACGATAAAATTTGTCATACATATCTAAATAATAAAACTACTATTAAAACTTCAACTACTATTAAACGTTCAGCTAAAATAAGAGTAATATTTCCTCAAAAAATAAAAATCAAGTTATTTATGTATATTTAGGTACCCATATAAGGACATTTTACTGCATTATATTTGATGATTTGAATAATCTGATAATTAACATATAAGTTACTGAATTTGAAATAAAAAATAGGCTCAAATTTACTGTACGGTCGCTCTTGGCGCGATTTTCCGAAGTTGGCAATAAATAACATTTTCTGGCAACCTATTTTGACCAATCACAGATAAGGGATTCCGACCAATGAAAAATGGGGGATTCTGATAAAATGGGAACCGACCAATGAAAAATGGAATATTCTGTTTATTTTCAAATCTCGCTTAACCAGATTGACGAAATTGGCGAGATATTTGGCGATTTTTTGAAACAGTTGCCAAGAGCAACCGTACAGTAAATTTTTACCTAAAAATATTATTTTAGGGTCCTTATTTTATAATATGCATTTAGCAATATCTATATCTAAATAAACTTGTGTTGCATTAGTATATTACATGAAATTTAATCGATAATGTACGACCGAATTTTCCTTTGGAGAAAACTGATTCAAATGAAAAGATTCTTGAAAACGTTTGATACAAATCTTTGAACATATGAAACGTGAGTTGAAGCTAAGTTCATGATGATAAATATATGATAAAAACATTCATAGATACTTGAACATTCCCTAATTCAAACTGTCATAAAAGATAATGAAATAATTATTAATGAGATAAGTAATCAAATAGTTTGCAGTTTAGACTGTCAAAAAAACAGTTTATCCATTTCTGTAAAGATAATGTAATGAAACTCTGCGTTATTAGGATAAGGCAGCAGAATATTAAATCTAAACTATCAGCAATGTGCCATCCATCATAGTATATTCAGTAATTTTGTGAGAATATTTGTAGCCTAAAGGACGGGAAAACGTTCCTTTGTCAGAAGTGTCTTGGCTCAGATCATAAAAGTTGATGCCACGACTCGAGTATGACACAAACTTTAGAGAATTATAGAATTTGAGGAAGGCTCTGTTCAAGCTGGTGACATTTTTACATCGCATGACCAACGTCACCAATTGAAACTAAATAAAACATTAATTTTTACACCTCAAAGTGAACAGCCTATCAACTCTTTTTATAACAAAAATGTTAATGTTAGCATGCTGCCTGATTTTTGGAACAACATGTTTCCAAATGCCAAATATATTTTCAATGACTTAAGAATTAAAAAGACGATTCTGCAACAGTTGCATTTTGCTGCTAAAGGATTTTATTGTGCTGATGAATATCTAGAACATCATTTTATGAAATTTAAAATAGTAATTTTGATCATATATATATATATATATATATATATATATATATATAT
>JAPDSC010100184.1:12633-33702 GCA_026290005.1 Latrodectus geometricus | reverse complement strand
CCAAACAAAACATAGAAACTAGTATTAAGAAGCAATTTTTCAAATTTATTATTTTAATTTGGGTATCAATTATCATAAATTTGGACCACCACATATTATAAACAAATGATGATGTTTTAGGAAACATAATAAAATCAAGATATGCACCTAAAATGTATAATTTTGTTAGCATCTTCAAAAACTAATATTAATATATATGTTGGTAAAGAAAAGGAACAACTCCTACAATTTTAAAAGCCATATATTAGTTAACTACTCAATATTTATAATTAAATGTGTTATTTTCCTTATTCTCATTTTGTACATAACCCATTAACATAACTAAATTAACTAATTCTTTGAAAATATTTATTAACAATTAACTTTTAATTTTTTACGTTTCTTTTATTCATATTCTTTTAAATTTCTATTACTCAGATTTACAGGAAAAAATGCGCAATTTGCACAAAAAATATATTAATTAGTTATTAATAACGATTTTTCACTTTTTCATATTTTTAATTTGATGGAAAAATTGAAAGCAGTATGCATAACTTTTTTTTTTCAGATTGTGGCTCTCTTCTCACAAAACAAAGATTGGCGTCTCCTAAAATACAATAAAACCCCAAAGTGTAATGATTAGGTATTTGTTCTTGGTTGTGACGAAGAATTTTCATTGAATTGTAGATTTTGAGCAAATTAGTTGCTCTATTTGAAAATCAATTGCAGAGCAACAAATCAAACTCAATAAACATGAAAACATTTTCAGAATAGTGACGTTTCATTTTAAAGTAAATTATATGTAAAAAATTTTAATGTTTCTCACTCAAACATACATACCCGTTGAACAACGTAGGTATTAGTAATTTATAATACTTTCCCAATTTATAAAAATTATAGTAAAAAAATACAATGTCTCTTATTGAAAAGTTTGCGCATGTAGTAAACATATGTAGTACTTGAGCAAATTAAAATGTGAAAAAATTTTTAAGATTTTTCAAAGGTTCAATTTTGTTAATTATTATTTTATTTATGAGTACAAGTACCGCATCACAAAAATAAAAATATCTTTGAAATTATCATACATCAGATAACACATCTCGTATGATTTGGATAATCAAAAGCTGATTATTATTTAGATGTAAATAGGAATTTTGATTTTAAACAACATTTCTGGTTTGTCCCTTTATAATTTAAGCAAGTTTCACATCCTATAGGTTTTAAAGAGATGTTTAATTAGAATCACTAAACACTGATTTCGGCCAAAAATAACACAAAACCTTTTGCATGAACCTTAAACTAATTAAGTTAAAAAAATTTAAAAATTCTGAGTATTTGTGCTAATTTTTTTCATTAATTTCAATGAAAACAAACTAATTATCTCATGCTGTGAACAGTAAAAACTTATCTTCTTTCAATTGTATATTTTTTAACATGCAATTCACTTTACTGAATTGGAAATAAGGTTGAGCAATTAGAACGAAATATTTCTTAATTATAGTCCAAGCTTTTTCTAATAATAAGATTAAATAAAAGGAAAAATTTACGGATTATAGGTTTTGAAAAACTACAAAATGTTACCATATGAAGTCTTTTTTTTTAAAAGCGGAAAAGTTTTGCTTTTAAATGTATGAGTAATTAGCAAAACGTACAAATCGCGCAAGGATAATTGGAAATCCAGTGTAGTTTATTTGAAAAGCAATATTCATTTTAGTAATATTTTCATAAAAAATAGTGTTTGCTGTCTTCTTTAAATTGTACACAAAATACTAAATAAATAATTTGAAAAGTTGAATAAACTTCTTACAAGAACATAAAATGGACGATGATTACTGATAATAGCAAATCGTAAATAAAGGTTTTAAGTCGTTATTTTAAAGTAATAAATCAATTTTACATTCGTTTCCTAATTTCTTTAAAAGCAATAAATGCTTCATTTCCTTATCAGAAATCATCAGTATTAAATTAAGTAAACGCATGAATTCGTAAACAATTAATGTATATTATGTAATAAATAAAATTTTATACGTGATAAATTTCATTATTGGATATTTTTCATAAATTAAATTGATAAAAATTATGAAAAAGTTAAGCAAAATGCGCATATATGTTAAAATTAAGTGTAAAAGAATCACAGGAATTAAAAGGATTGAAAATGGCATACAAATGTAAAAATTATGCATGAAAATGAGAAATAGAGAAGATATAAAACAGCGATAAATGTTATTATGAAAATGTTTGATTACTAAACATTTGTAAAATTTACATACATTTTATATACAAATTCTTAAATTTCTGACGTTATTATTCTTACGTAAATAAAAATTAAGTTGATTTCCAAATATTTAAGAGAATCTATAAAATTGTCTTTAAGAATAAAATTTACTACGCAAACATTTTAACATTTGTAATTCAACATTCATATAAAATATGAACTTTATATAAGAATTAAATTGTCAGTAATGATTGAATTCCGTCCATTATGTCCCTGATGTTAGCTGCATACTAAAGATTAAATTAAAAATTAGAATTTAAAAACTAGAAACAATAAACTGAAAATATTATATACTTTCCTAAGCATTTTCTAATTTTTCTATAATCTCATTAGCAATAATTGTTACATAGTTTTAATGTAAAATTTTCATTTTAAAAAAAGAAATATTTAATTATTATATATAAAATATTAATAATTTAATAATGAAAATTTAATTAATCATTTTGAAACAAAGATGAATAATAAATATCAGGAAAAGACATTAGTATGTTTATTATTTCAGGAATTATCACAAAATAATGCAAACAGTAAACGTTTAAAGATTGATAATTGCTTAAAACATTAGATGATTAAAATTCTATGACTTGTAACAATTCGCATAAAATAATTAACATACTTTTAATATAATAAAAAAGAATACAAAAATTTAATAATATTAATATTTCAACTTTCTCAATAATCAAATAAACTTTTTGTACATGAAATACATTGGATATATAATAAAAGTAAAATACCTTAATAATTAGAAGAAACTCGAACTTATTAGATAACAAGAATTAATAATAGGAAAAATAATTCTAAATTTTACATTTAGGATCCACACCAGTCCAATGGAAAGCGACATTTTAGCAAAGAACTGAAATTTCGAAACGTTAGTCAAACGATGCCGTTTAAGAGAGTTTGAGGATTTCAAAATTTTGCTGTCAAACACTTCTAGTCCTTGTCCATAAAGTTGTTTAAAGCAAACTCGTTTTATGAATTACTTTCCAGTTCTTACCGCTTTATTTCTTATGAAATCCAGAAAGACAGAACGAAACATATTGATTTAATGTTATTTTCATTTCGTTGAAAATGCCCTTGGTTACTTATTTACTTTTTTTTAGTTTACTTGATGATTCATTACGAGAAGAGAGTTAATAAAACACACATACATACATAAGAACCTTAGGCAAGTAATGAAAAAGACATCAAAGAAGATGTGTTTTGAGAACACGCGTTGAATTTTAATGGAGAATATTATCGCTTTTCAGCACTATAAACAATGAAAGTGAGAGTGTTAGTACTCTTTTTGATTTCGATTTCATTCTTTTTTGTGATTCTACACGCGTATGACTTCATTCCAAAATATAATTTTTTTAATCGGATAGGTCGTTAATGATATCTTCTAAGTCATTTAGGCAAATGGAAATAAAATCATTTTTCCAGAAAAACATTATGAGTATAATGTCATACTATTTTTATTTCATGTTATACATTTTAAAATTAATCTCGATAACTAAGTGGCTATTATTTTGATGAAATCTTTCAATTCTTAGTCAAATTTAAATACTGATTTTCTTTAAATAACTACAAAAACCAATTGGTATAAACTATATACAAAAAAAAAAAAAATAGTTTCAATGATATCTTAAACAAGATAATACGCTTATCTTTATCTATCTTCATATACTATTATTATTTTATTATTTTTTTAAACAAAAATTAACTGATAAGTCCATAAAATTCATAAACTGGTTCTGTTATAACAGAATATTAAAAAGGGAAATAAAAATGTATTTATTTAAAAAAGAAAAAAAGGCTTTAATGCATTTGCTAATTTAAAGCTAATGAATTCTATAAAATTTATGGATTGCTCGTATTTATTTCAGATAGTTTTCGTATGTTCATTATTTAAAAATACTAGCAAGTATAATATATAAAAAATATATGCATTTTTTCATCAAAATTATATATTTACTGCTAATATGTTCCAGAAAATGTATGCTTAAATAATGAAGAACTACGTTTTATGATCACTATACGACTTGAAATGGACTAGTGGCTAATGTTGCTGTCAACTAAATTGAGGGGCATAACAGCCCATAGGGGAGCCAAGGTTTACAGTATCCATATCTATTTTAATGATCGAGAGCCCTGGGGTCGAAGCATACGTCCCGGTTAGGTGGTCAGCCTATAGCAAAAACACCGAGCGTTTAATTCACAAGCATGCTTGGTGCTGAGTTTTTTCGAACCATTAAATGGATTAAAAGCTGAGTCAACCAAATCCGGACCCGAGAGTAGAACTTCGGATATGTGGCTAAGGAGCACGAATCGCTATTATTTGACCATGGACTAAATATTGTTTGCTGGGAAAGTATTTCATAACACACACACACACACACATATATATATATATATATATATATATATATATATATATATATATATATATATATATATATATATATATATTGAGTATTATTCATGGGACACTCCTTAAAGGAAACAAGGAAAGTTTTCACACACTATTGAAAGCAGAGACGAAACTTCTATCTCCTCTTGTTCAACAGCGATTAAAATAGAACTAGGAAATTTTCATTTTTAGAAGCAGTTTAATCAGTAAACTATAGTGAAATACACATTTCAGTTAATCGACGTTCGATTATCTGACATGCTCGATTAATCAACCCTTTTCCGTATTTGCTCTCAATCACCCATATTAGTTCGTAATTCCTCTCATCCTAGAAATGATATTTTTCTAGAAGAAAGAAGAAAAAAAAATCAAGTTTTGTTTGAATGCGTGTTATTTTTATTTAGCAGACGCGAAGACAGGAATAAATAATGATATGCATCCTTAAACTAAACATTTATTTAAATTATCTTAGCCTTTTATATAATTAAATTATTAATTCATTTATAATTCACTGTTTACCTAAACAAAAAGTTAACAACAACATGTCTTTTTGATTATCCAACACGTAATCCATATCAAAGAATCTTAAAATTTCTTACTATGCATACACATTTCTGAAGTCTTTATTTCAAAACAGAATAAAAATGTGATAAATGGAGTTACTTTATGCTACAAATAAAAACGGAATGAGATTGAGAAAAATTAGAATTTATGAAACATGAAAAAACAACATTTCATTAAACTAAAAGAATTTAGCATAGTTGAAATTAAGCAGTGAATAACATTTTTAAAGATATGCAAATAGTGAATTTACGCAATTTTCATGGACATTTATTTCATTAAAACAATCAGTGAGGTCAACAATGATGTATAAATCTTTGATTCAAGAAAATTTTTTTATCAAATATTTAAAAAATGCTTTATTAGTTTAAAAAATTGATTACATTGCAACGTCATACATTAGCTCATACACTGGAAAATAATTTAAATTTTTCTTGTTTTTTAATCTTGTTGAAAAATATTTAATATTTTTTTCTTAATAACAGTTTATGAATTAGATATAATATGTAAATAAAATTTAACTCTTTCAAATTTTAAAATCATTAAATTTATTTCAATTTTGCTTTACTAAAGTCAAAAATGAACATAACAGAAAAATGCATACAATTATTGGAGGAAGTGGTAAAATTCATTTCATTTGTATATGAAACGTAATTCAAAGTAAAAAATTTTTAAAAGCAATTGCATCAAAAAACTGCCTGGAAGAATTCATGTTTTGTATAATTAGTTTCGCATTCCTGATAAATCTCATGTTGCGTTAATTCGCCAAATAAATACTGACATAAGTAGGAAAAAAAAATAACACTTTTTTCTGCAATTAAGGTAAACAAAATGAAGGAAGAGGAAATTGCCGATGACGTTTAGTACTTAGAACTACTTAGAACCATTGAGAAAAAAGAAAAATTTGTGTGAAAAGCAAATGAAAAAGAAAGAGCCTATCTCTTTTCAACTTGGTCCTCATAACGCGAAAATGTGACCTCATGCGTATATTTCCATGACTATCAGCATGATTTACACCAACTGTACATTAAATTAGATTTTTGTGGCTTCACTGGGAACTCAAATTTTATTCGTTCTGATAAAACATCAACAGACAATCGAGACATAAATAAATAATAGCAGCACATTAAAAAGTGTTAATCATTAAAATATTAATAAAGAAATATGCAATCATTTTATTACATTAACTTTTTTGCGGTGTAACCGATTCTTAGTATTTCAATTAAAAACATCTTCCGTCATTCTGAGAACGGAATTACAGTTTGCATCATTGGTAGTTTATTTCTCTTTCCAAAGAGCATTACGTAAATTTAAATTACCTTGTCATTTCTTTTTGGAAATTGTAAATAAAAATAAATGTGTTAAGATTATGTAATACATGAAAATAAAATAATATATATGTCATGAATAGTGTCAAAAAATTCAGTAAAAGAAATATATCATCAAAGACACAATCAAATTCACAAATTTAAAAATATATAAACAGAAATTTATTTCACTTCGTACAAATGAAAACTAGCAAAAGAATCGTATTATACATATGACTTTTCACAAAAATAATTAAATTTTTAAAGTCAAAACTGTTAAGCTGTATCATAATTATTAATAAAACAGTTTTGATGAAAGTAGGTAGTTCTTATATTTTTTTTACGAAGATTTTTATGAAATTCATGTGTTATTCAGAGAACTTATTTTCTCCGAATTACAATATAGAGTTTAAACAATAGATCAGTGATTCTCAACCTGTGGGGCGTGACCCCCTAGGGGGGCGCGAGCACACTAATGGGGGGGCGTGAGCATATCCAAGAGAAAATGTTATTTAAAAAAAATTGATTAAGTGACTGAAAGGAAAGAACACACATACAAAACAAAATACATTTCGACATATTTAATAATTAACTTATTAAATTAAAACAATTTACTAAATTAAAACAAATTTAATAATTATTAGTGACTTCCTTGGGCCTGTCTTTCAGAGCAAAGTTTTTTGAAGGAGGGTTTAATATTAGAAATAGACACTCTCAGTTCTTTTTCTATATTTAGCTGAGATCTATATTTTGTCTTCAAAGAAGCCACCGCAGAAAATCCAGTTTCACAAAAGTAAGATGTTGAAAATGGTAGTAGAATGCGAAATGCCCTTGTTTTTAGTGCAGAAAACTCATCATCCACTCCTGCCCAAAATTCAAAGAGTGATTTATTACTAAATTGTCTTTTGGTTTCGCCGCTTGCCGTGAAGTCTATGAAGGTTTCTTCCTCTTCGATTGAGAGTCCTTCGGGAGTATTTTAAAATGGATCCCTCACCCACTTGTAACTTGATATCAGTTTGTCGTCAGCAAGAAAGTACTTTTTAAAATTCTTTGCTAGCATTGCTAAATGATTTTCAATGGTTACAAAAACAACTTTTACATGTTGTTCTTCAGCCTTGTAAGTTTTAATACAATCATTCAAATTTGCAAACATTGTTAAGTTTTCTTGCTTTGAATTTCTGCTCCACAATTCCAATTTCCTACAAAAAGCATTAACTTTATCACTCGTATCCAATATATGTGTATTTGTTCCGTGCAGTTGAAGATTCAAGTTATTTAATTTCTCGAATATGTCGACCATGTAGCTCAATTTCAACACAAATAAACTATCGCGATAATTCTCAGCTTCCTGTCTGTTTTCCTCTTCTAGGAAAACGGCGATTTCTTCTCTTAATTCATAAACACGTTGCAAAAACTTTCTTCGTGATAACCATCTTGTCTCGCAATAAAATAGTAACACTGAATGTACTGCACCCATGTCTTTAAAAATGCGGAAAAGATTCTTGATTTCAGGAGTCTCATTTTTATATAATTTACTACGGTTACAACCGTAGTTAACACAATATTCAAACCAGGACTCATTTCTTTGGAAGCCAAAGCTTCTCTGTGGATCATGCAATGTGTCCAGACGCACTGTGGCGATTTTTGTTTCACAAGTGCTTGAATACTTTGGATTCTTCCTGACATAGAACGAGCACCATCCGTGCATATTCCGATGCAATTTTTCCATTCTATGTTTGCCTCGTTCATAAAATCATTTAAGATAGCAAATAAAGCGAGTGCTGTTGCTTTGAGTTCTATTGGTTTGCAGAAAAGTAATTTTTCTACTACTGACAAATCACCACAAAATCTAACATAGGCAATGAAATGAGCATCTTTATTACTATCTGTTGCCTCATCGAGTTGTATTGAAAACAATTTGTAACTCAACTTCGACAAAAGCTGAATCTCTACATCTTCAGCTATATCAGCAATTCGACGGGCAACAGTATCATTTAAAAGAGGTATAGACTGCATTTGTTTTGCAAAATTATCTCCAAACATAATTTCTACAATATCAATCGCGGCTGGCAAAATAAGCTCTTCACCAATGGTGTGAGGCTTTTTACATCTGGCTATTTTATGTGAAACTTTGTAAGAGGCAATTAAAGCTTTTTCATTCACAGACAAAGTTTTTTTAAACAATGATTTTTGCTTTTCATGTGATTTTAATTTTAATTCGAAGAATTCTCTGGGTTGGTTTACGAAGCTATGAAGCGTTTCTATGAAGCGTTTCCAAATGTCGTTTAAGTTTATTAGGTTTCATGCTGTCTGCCACCAACATTTTCGAGCAAATGATATACAGGGACCTTTCTTCTTCCTTTACTTCAGTACTAGTGAACCCAAAATTTAAGCATTCTTGAGAATATTTTCTTGATTTTTTTTTTCGGAACCACGCTTATCTGTGTACTTGTTGATGCTTGTCTATCGTCTAATGCTCGCTTACGCCTGCTTAAAAAATTATCCATGATTCTGCATAAGTCTGCTGCCGTGAATATTTATTACGGTGAAATGCAATTGCACGAAAATATATATAATATACACATTCAGAATAGATTTAGTAGCGATAGAAGGATCAACTCGAATGAGATTGTCTGGAATTCAAATTGGCGTCATAGAACTTTCTCCTTCTCCCTATGAGAAAACATTTGTTCACATCTGCGCACGCTCCTAGCTTAATATTTTGCTGACCAGACAAATTCCAGGCAAATCCAAACTTTTCGCGAAACCGTGAGAAGGCCGAGACAGGGCGGGAAGCAAGAGCAATAAAAAAGCATAGAATTCTTGTTTTTTCAATGCTGAAGATCGGTGTTGCAAAATGTCAATAAATTTTGGTATTCTTGGTAATTTGTAAAGTTTAAAATTAAGGTTGTAGTGTAAGTTTAGCGCCAAAATACTCAAAATACTTTATTATTGTATATATTTTTTGTATGCGGTGGGGAGGGGGGGCGCGGTGAAAATTATGATTGAAAATTGGGCCGTGAATACTAAAAGGTTGAGAAACACTGCAATAGATTATTAATCAAGACGATAATTATGAGGTAATAATTATTTTGTTTCTTAAACTTAGACAGATATATTTTGTTATTTTGTTCTAAGTTTATCCATTTTAAACGCAAAATTTTATCTTTTTTTTTTTTTTTTTTATTCGTTTTTTAATTCAGTGTATCAAATTTGTGTAATACACAACAGTTAGTGTCTTGAATGAAGTACAGCTTCTAAGTAAATTTCGAAAATATGATAGCCCCATCTATTGAAACACCCAGCTAAAATTTTAAAAGTTGCTAAAATTAATTCGTAAATGATTTCTTATCATATTAAATGTGAAAAGTATATCATATTAAATATAAAAAATGAAAATTAAAGAAAAATAATAATTTTTTCCTTAATTATAAAAAGAATAGAACAAAATTTCAAATGATAAAAAAAGCAGTTACAATAAATATAATAAAAATATTTAAAAAAGATAGAAGACATTTAATTCACATTGAAATTTTCGTTATAATATTCGTTAAACATAAGAGAACAAAGAACCTCGTTATTTTGACATGCGTATAATAAAACTGAAATTTATAGAATAAAACTGATGAACTATTCTTAATGTTAATCCATTTTATTCTTTCAAATTTATAAGAATATTTAATCAATTTTATGTTATTAATAAAAATTTTAGTTATTCTTATTGGCAGTTTGAATAATAATTTAAATAAAATCTTTACACAGAAGTATAAATAATATCTTCTAAATCTATGGTTTATAGTAAATTCTCAACTATTTAAATCATCCGAATATATTTCGATAGACTTTTACAAATGGATGAACAATAGGAAAATTATTAGTTGTTGTTTACATTATTATAAAAAAGAAATATATTTATAATAAAATGATTTACAAAAAAGCTATTCATCTTCTAGTGCGTAAGATTCAATAGGTTTAAAACATACAAAAATCGTTAACAATTTTAGTATGTTATCTCTGAAAGCGTATGAGTGATAGAGCATTATAGGTGTAATAAAAAAATTTAACAATAGGCGTGAGAATTTATTTCATTTAACATATTCTTCAATAAAACGAAATTAGCTTGAAGTAATTAAATTTATTTAAATTTCCATTCAAATGAAAAGAATTATTAATCGACATAATAAATGGAGCATCAGAAAACTAATTGTCTGGTTTGAGTTGATATTTTATTATAAGCACATATTTTTATGCCGAGTATTTGTTTTTTAATGGCTAAAACCTTAAAGTTTGACCTATAAAAACATTCATTTAAATTTTTATTTAAATAATAAAAATATTTTATTTAAAATTTCAGTTGAAAAGTTGTTTAATTTTTTTCTCTTCCAAAAATAAATAAATGAATGAAAAATAGCAATAGTTTCCTCAAAAGCAGGAAATTTCAGGAAACTTTATATTTGACAAACATTTTAAGCTCTTGGAAGAATGATTCATTATTCAATCTTCAAAAGCAATGTTTTTCTTGCTGGAATCTTTTCGACAGTAAAATTCTGCATAAGTTGTCTGCAATTAAAAAAATCTTCTTTTTGGTTAATTTTACAATCTGACACTTGTCATTGATTTCCTTTCCGTCAACGGATTCCTTGATTCGATCTAATTCTTACAGACCTCTTAAAGAAAAGCAACACAATCTGGCACCTTGAGCCAGAATTTTGCACCCCTTCATATATTATATAAAACAATAGAAATTTCTCTAAACTATTTTTAATTTAAATAAAAGAATAAATTACAAGAAATATTAAAAAATTCAGTTTATTTAAGGAATCGCCTGTATCCCATGCTCACGAGTTGGGTTGGCACTGTCCTTTAATGCTTGGTTATTGCCCTATTATAGTAGGTTATTGCGTATTATACTTCGTTATTGGTTTCTAATGTAAAAACTTTGAACTGAATAACTAGTTTATCTTTCAATGTGGCCAAACCTAAGCTAATCTTTGTATTTTAATGAATTTTTTCATAGCTGTATATTTTGTAAATGCTTTTATTTGCCTATTTGCTTTCATTTACTTCCATTATTTCTTATCTGAACTGGCCCGTATATCTTTCTCAATTTTTTAAATTCAATAATTTTTAAATTATTAACATCTCGCAACAGTATTTTACCGTTTATAATTAAATTAGTGCATTTATTTTAAATGTGAATCAGGTTTTAAACTCAAAATTACTATTAATCAATGAACTCGTAACTGATGGATATTAAGAATTACTCAAACAACTTTTCAAGTTATAATTTACAAAGTGAATGCTGCTGATATAGATATCGATGTAAAATCAATTATACGAATATTGATGTATTTTAACGACATTTTCCGTTGATGTTTCTCTTCAGGTAGAGAAAAACAATTTCTCATGAAATGATCTGATTTAAATTTATCATTCATATGCTTTTATTTTTACACATTACGAGTGTAGAAAATTTATTCTGAAAAGAAGTATGTTTTAATTTTCGTTCTAAGAAATAATATATTATTTCAACACTTTTTTTTATTTTCTTTAAAATTATAGAAATTTTACTAAATATTTTTAACCTAAAAGTAGACCTATGAAATTAAGCTTCTAAATGACGATTTTCGTACCTAAAAATGTTTAGTTGCCTTTGCATGGCAGTAAAAATTAAACTTGAAACAAAAAAGTTACGTCAAAAATTAGAATTCTATATTTATTTTGTAACAATTATTGAAAGTGAATTTTGTATTGTAACTATTATATTTTCAAATATAACCATTTTCGAATTTGAATCTTATTGAAATTAAGATGTAACTATAGAAGTGTAGTTAATTCTCAAAATAAAGAGCTCCTATTTTTTTCGTTGTAGCCAATGAATTATACTTAAAATCATACAATAATCAAAGTATTTCTATGTGCATAACACTGAAGGGAAAACTAGATTAAACTAATATTAATTTTTCTATCAATATTATTTCAAATTTATTTAAGCCGTTTTGTATGACAATTAAAATATTCCATTTGTAAGAAAAATTCAATATTGCATTGATAATGTATGAGTACAAAGTTTTTGATTCAATAAATGTGTGTGATTAAGAAGATATCCACTTTTGTTTTATTTTACACCACATTTAAATAATGACGTTATTCCATATACTATTAAAGAAGTATAAACTAAATAAATAATAGAACGTTACAAACCAGTTTTTCCAGTAGAAATATTTTTCATTATTTAATTTTGACATTTAAAAGGAATTCTTTATTGATTTACTTTATGACTGTGAAGTTTCCTTAACTGACCGAATGAAAACGAATGACTTTTTAAAGCACAAACAGGTAAAACAGCACCTTCCACAGTAAATCGACATTTCTTTCAGAAAATAATTCTATTGATTTTTCCTTTTGATGTCAAACGCAGTAAAGATGCAGTATGACTTTCCAATCTTAAAGTATTCTAGAAATTGTTGAATACTATTCTTACCGGCCCATGAGAAAAGAGAAAATAGTAATTGCTGGAAATGAAAAGCCATGACAGAAAACCAAGTACTAGCAAATGACACTGATAAGGAAATTTATGCTACAGATCAAATAATTTTTATTCAGTTGTTTATTTTGTCTAGTTTTCCTCAATAAAACCAACAACAAAATTGATGGTTTCTGTGTGGAAACAACCTGCTTTTTCTATAGAACTCACGAGGATATGAAAAACTTGTGTTCCGTGAGATTAAGAAAAAAGTTTACTACACGTCAAATTCATTCCATTTCTTGTAGATTATTCCTTCTTAAACCAATTAACTGAAGTACAAAATGTAATAGAAGGTTATAATAGATTAAGGCTGATGGTATCCTCATTGTGTGGAGTCAGTCCATTTTTCAACGTACGCAATATTCCACATCTTTTTAAGCCACTATAACCTTTCGGGTATCATTCATTGATGGGGAGAAACAAACAGTTGCATTACAAATGTTTCCTTACCGATAAAGAAATCCGGATGAAACTATTCTATCTACTGCATCGAATGGTTAACGCTCGGCCTTTCGGTTCAATAGTTCAAGAATTTGAATCCCACAGTGAGCTTTGATGTCTGCAATGGTACATAATCTACTTTAAGCGGTAGCTCCTTTTAGTTCCTAACAAACCCTTGTGTCCAAAAAATGACCGTTGATAGGCAATTTAATCAAACCATCTCTTCCATCTATAGATTCATTTACGCAACTGTTGCAGTGTAGATAATCTCAGATAGCTTTTGTCACCTGTTAGCCTGTAAATCAGATGAATACACACATATTACTTTTTAGAGAAATCAGGCGTGTATTTTGTATATTAGTTGTAAGGTATGTAATCTGGTAAAACAGCTAATCTTATACACCCTGCTTTATCTTCGCCATAATATGAGAAATTTACATATTTCTTCTTTTAAAAAGTGCTGATTCTTCTGCTTTTAAATATTGTACAGTTGCGCATTTCCTTTACTTAACATGTCAAACAAATAGTTTATATTTTTGGCCTTTTTTACTCATTAATTTCACACCCTTCATATATAAGAGTTTAATCAGCTGTGCGATATTATATTTTCTGTTGCATTTTTCTGCCTTCATGTGCCAATTGCTCTTTATTTGAATTTTTTTACCATTTTAAAGACATGTATATTTTTGTAAATGTAGAATTCTCAGTAAACTGAATTTACTATATATATATATATATATATATATATATATAAACGCAATTGCAAATATACGTATATGAAATTTTTCTATTAGTGCTATCGATGTTTTGTGTTTTAAAGTTGATAAATAATTGAATTTTGGGAGCAATATTTTAGGGAATTTAAATTTTAGAGAGTTTTTCTTCCATTCGGGTATTTCAAATCAGAAGCCACAGGAATATTGAAAGGTTTATGTTCACAGCCCCTTAGAAAGATTATTTTTATGCTGTTATTTAGTCATTCGTCATTTATTTCTTTAGACAATAACTCCAGTGAAAATTTAAATTTGATTAAAGTGAGGATTTTTAATAATTTTTAACTTAAGCAGTGCAATTAAAAAATAAATTCTCTCCAGCTATAATTTGATAATAATCAACTGAAATTGCTTTTCATAATTTATACAAAATTAATTTAATAACAAGAATAATTAAAGAATAAAATCTTATGGTCAAGTAAGAAATAAATAAATAAATATTTTTATTTTCAAATAAAACTGTTATAAAAAGACTATCTTATAAAAATTAAATAAATAATAAATTAATATAGTAAAAGTGATATCAATTTGTAAATACAACAATTTCTTTTAATAAAAAATTGGTTTACATTTTGATATAATTTGACAGTGTAACAGACATTTGATTTATTATATTGATATTTTATTTTAATGAAAATTTAAATACGTATTTATATTTATTGAAAGTACGTGGAAAGAACTATAAATAGAAGAAAAAATATAAATATTTACAGAAATATATCAGTGAGAAATGCGTTCTAAAGTAAAAAAAATTCGGTAAAAAATAAAAAATTTCAGCAAATTGAAAAAACTATTTTACAATTTCTACATTCATAGATTTGTTTTAGTGAATGAAGATAATAAAAATATTCATGCCTAATATACAAAAATATTCATCCGAAGTGAAGATATAAAAAAATACAAATTTTATTATTATTATATTTAACAAATTAATAGTTTAGTACTTATGGGAAATTTTTACATAAATAAAAAGCTAAAATTAATCATATAAATTTTATTATTATTAATCTTTCTGTAATCCCATAAATTATGGTAAAAATATTTATATTTCACTTTTTTAAATTTGATGTGCAATGAATTTAGAAAAGAAGTCATCAATCCTTTTATCAAAAAACTGACAAATAATAAACAGGTGGCTAGCCATCTATAAACATTCCAAATTCAGTAAAAAAGCTTTAATGCAATCCAACAAAGCATATATATTTAAAGAATGATGTGAGCATGTAGGTTAAAAGCATACCTACAGTAAGGTAGATAATATAATGTAAGATTAATAACTTTCCCGAGTCTGGTCCTGAAAACACGTGCTGTTACTCATAATAAAATTTCCTCGAAAATTCATGGCTTTTGATCGCTTTGTAAAATGTATATGCAAGATTTGTCTGAAAATTTTCACTGAGCACATTCATGAAGCATTTACATCTTTTTCTTTTTAAAACATTTTACCTTTTTTCTAAAATGACAAAAAATACTCGTGCCAAAAGACTACATTGATTATTTCGGTCAAGCAGGCTAACAAATGATCTTTGTCAATGCAATCTTGTTGGACGGGTCAAGTTTGATCAAAGTTCATTGGAACAAGATAAGACAAAGAAACTATAAAAAGAGAAGCATGCGTCCTTCCGTTCAATGATGCTCTATTTATAGGTCAAAAAGAGCAAAATAAATCCTTTTTTTCAAGAATATTTAAGCACAGAGAAAGATTACATGTTGGCATAAATGTCTAGACAGTATTTCTGACTAGTGATTACTAAAAATTTGTTAGTTAAAAAAAATTATGCAGCTCTTATAATTAAATATAAATTTTATTTCACTGATTTTGCGCTACTTGCATTCATTTTTATTTAAATTCTAAGAAAATCTGTCATGTTTAGGTTTAACCTTAAAACCAATATTATACAGTTATCATCCATGATGTTTAGCTTCAACTATAAAGAAAAGTATAATATATTGCTGGGAGTTTGCTTTTTATTTGAAAATAACAGAATTTCAAGATTTGATTTGATAAAATTTTCTAATACCAAATAATTGCATAAATTATTTAATATAATACTAGTTTTGTAATATTTATGTTTTCAACAAAATTTTGAAAAAATATCCACTTTTCTATTAAAAAAATCGAATTCCAATTACATATAAAACAAGGTTAGTACAAAATATAAAGATGTTTTATGAGAGATGCTCAAAGAAAAAAAAAATTGTAAAAATAGTGTTATGCCAAATATAAACAAAATTATAAATAAACTTAACCTATTCGAAGTAATTTTGGAAAATTAAGCGAATAATAAATACACACGTTTCTTGCATGAATTTTTATATTAGTTTGAAATAAGCAAAGCTTGAAAATTTTTTATTTCTAATTTTTCTTGAATATATCCTTTTAAATAATTTATTGATTAGTTAGGTCATCAACATGATTCTTTGAATATAGCTGACGTTAGATTTATTTTTTTAAAAAAAAATGATTAATATTAAAATATGATTACTTACTTTACGGTAAATCTATTCAATTATGTTTTTAAAATTTAAAAATCAATAAAGAAAAAATTAAATCTCAAACTTAACTGAAAACGTGCTTCTTACGTTGATAACTAATCATTAATAATAATATAGTATTTATAAACTAACTATAGGCAAACGCTGTCATAACCTTATATTAATATTCAATAATTTTTTAGATATATCTATAATAATGTTTATTCATATTTCAAATAAAAATGAATAAAAAATCAACATGTTCCCTCTATTCAATCTCTTTTAGTATGTATAGAGCTATCTTTCTCATAAGGCATATGCAGACTTTCTCAACCCTTTCTTGCCCAAACCCCGAACCCACCTGCGACGATTTAATGTTTAAAACATTTTTCACGATTTTATTCTACAAAATAAATAAGAAAGATAATATGCATATAATAATATATATGTTATATAACATATTTTACTAAACAAGATTTTGATTTTTAAAAGGTTTTAATATTATTTAGTTCTAATTATTTCTCACACAATATTTATGTTTCTCTTCAATTTCTACTTACTTCATTATTTTGTTCTTGTTTATGCTTAATTTTAAAAACTCAAAAGATTTAAGAACATTTTTAGGATTTAATTTCGAATTCATTAAAATTGGTCAAGCATTTATTAAATAGAGTGATTCAGCACAGTTCTTTATTTTATCATAATCATTATATGATTAGGATTAATAGGAATTTGTTTCCATTCTAAGATTTTTAATGGAACATGGTAATCAGAAATCAATGATATAATTAAAAATAATTTTATTCAATAGCAATTAGTAATTACTTCAACTTCCAAAAGAACGTGTATCTATAAAAATAAATAAAACCTAGAACAAAACTCTCACAAATAAAACTAATCTATTACAATAAATAGACACATTTTAAATTGACATAGACATTTATATTTATTCATATATGGATATACATGAATAAATATACATGTATATGTCAATTTAAGACGTGTCCTTATTTATTTTTATAGATTAGTCATACTTTAAAAAATAGAAATAAAATATTTGCTGATCATACTTTAAAACACATATATTTTAAAAAATAAATAAAGAAAAAAGCACACAATTGAAAAAGTGCAAATAAAAAATGCTTAATATTTGCTGACATTTTATTCGTCTTAAATTTAATTCATATTAAAATGATATAACTAAAATTAATAAATATCAATGCACTTTACTAAATTGTTCTGATTAGCACAATTGTTAAAATGAAAAATTATTTTTATTAAATAAAATTTCGTTTTAACTTTGTCTATATTTAAAAATATTATTTAAAAGTAGAAAAAAATTGAGCAATGAAATCACAACTACTTCTCTGAGTAAAAAATTATATCAAAGGTGATTGTTTATTTTAGAGAAAATCTATTTATAAAGGTACAATATTTTAAAAATAATAATTATCATTCCTTTTAATTAGCTGTAAAATAAATACGTGATTTTATACTTAACTCGTGACATTAGTAATTATAAATCAAATAAGATCAGAAATAACAGAACTGTTTAGTAAAATTTAAATAAAAAAATTAACAATAAAGTTTTCCAATTCATAAAAAATGAATGTTTTTATTTAGTTCACTCATTTCAAACTTTAGTAGGAATTAATTATTGAATTTCAAATGCTCATGAAATAATTATAGAACAGCTAAAAGATGTAAAAAACAAAATTTTTTCTTATGACAACTAATTTTATTAACTTTACCAAATTGTTTGATTGATCGCTCTCTCTGGCGACATTTGTTACAATTATTTTTTAAAGATATATTCCTATTTTTTGCAACATTTTTTTAAATAAAGAGAGCTAAATGTAAATGAGAAAGAACTCACCTAGATTAAAAACGATATGTCATCGAAATTTCATCTGTAGGAACACGAGTCAGCGACTGATGTGACTGCACTTTGGAAAAAGAGGAAATGAACTTCCATTTTTCTTCCACGCCAATTCTTTCACAGCGTCGAATTTTTATTTTTAAATCTCTAGAAACTTTCTCCGAAACCGGTTTGGCCCCTCCGGAAAGGGGGAATTGTTCCAATAACAGATGACGATATACCGATGTCCGTTTCAACTTTCCTAGCATGCACTGTGATTTTCGATGGAATCATTTCGAAGAACTATCGAGTTTCGTGTCCCTCCCTTGCAAGTAGCAAATTGGATTAATGGAAAAATTGTGACTGTCTGATATAGTTTCGCGTGCCTCTTTCGTTCCGTCAGTCGCTTATCTACTTTTAATATCCTCTTCCTTTTGTTTATACCAATTTTTTTTTATCTATTTTTTTATTTTATCGTAAGGTTTCTTCCTTCTCTCTTCATCAATGAGACTAGCCGAAAACAGGAGATTGAAGATATCAATATTTTAATCACGTATTAATCGCACTTGAAATATACTGAATGTATTAGAAATTTTACTGCGATTCATTTTCATTTAAAGAAAAATATTCTATGTTGTTGAAACTGAGAATAAATAAATAAGCATGTTTATTCTAAGTGATTTCGTTTTTTATTTTTTAATTAATTCAAAATCTTCTCAGATTAAAATAATATTTTTTTATTAATTTCACTTCATTGAATAATTTAAATTTTCTCATATGACGAGTAATTTTTTTTTTCCAAATTATTTAATGTTAATTGAGAGTCTATTGTTTTATTTAGTTTTTTCGACAATATATAGTTATTGAGAAAAAATCGTTATTCAAAGTTTTTCTTATTTAGTAACTTGATTGGCTGCCATTTTATGAGAACATTATACCCTTAATTTCATCATTTGAATTCCAATTTTATTGACTAAACCCAGTTTTCTTTTTAGAATTTTTGCAAACTTAATTTAAGTACATTAAAGCAAAGAAAGAATTACAAATTTAGAGAACCTGTTATTTTAATTAACGGGTCAAATTTCATTGCATTTAATTAACGGATCAAAATCATAACGCAATCAATCTCATTATAATTTTAAATCAATAAAGTCAACCGAGCTAATATTTGCCTAGCGGTGCTTCCGCAACAATATATTAAGCTAATATCCGTTGGTATATATGTTACTGTGAAAGACCGAAATCGGAGAATGTCAACATTCACCGGTGAATGTCAACAAACACCAAATATGTCGGTGAAAGATCGAATATTTCATTACATTCTTGTACATTCGGACCCTCACCGGTGTATGTCGACAATCACAGATATGCTCTGGTGGAGGTCAAAAAGAGAAGAGCCGACTGATTGTTTTTCGTCAATTCCGCCAAATCCTTTGTTCTGGTGGAGTCAGTCAGCTTTGTCATTCTTTTGCATATGCAAGGTTCGATGGTGAGGGCAAAGTTTTCTTTTTTTTTTTTTCCGATTTCCTGATTTATACAGAATGGATACTGCAGTGAATTGTGTTCTTTTTCTTGAAAAGTTAAATATATTAAATGCAGCTAAACGAGAAGACAATTGCTTTTATTTTTCTCGAGAAAAGTACTCTAAAATATTTTCTGAAGTGGTTTCAGCTAAAACAAAGTGCAACACACCTTTGGATTACGGACGATTAAAACTTTTTGAAGTTTTAAAAATTAATGATGAAGAGAAGTTAATTGTACCATTAATACCAGGTGAAACGAATATATGATATTATGTTACCAATGAGGAATTGTTCAGTATACTATATGAAGCTCACACTAGGATAGGCCATGGAGGAAGAACACGTATGCTTAAAGAGTTGCAAAATAAATAATAAATATTACATATGAAGTTGTAATGTCATTGCAAAAGGAATTGTTCTACAAATAAATGCAGTCGTAAAAACAAGGGCCTCTTGTGCTATTCAAAGTGTCTTAGTATTTTAATTTGTTGCAATAAATAAGATTTGATTTACATAATTCAGAAAGTTTTTTATTACTATTATTTTGTTTTCTCATTTAGAACGTACTGTACAATAAAGTAACTTTTTTACTTCTATTATTTTCCTTTCTCATTTTAAATCTCACAGTTTTGGTGTGGGATTGGGGTTGGTGTGGGTGTGGGAATATATATATATATATATATATATATATTTAAATACTTAAATACACTCTTACAAACATAAATATATACATTTAAAGTTTATATCCTGCATCGACTATTGCAATTTTAAAATAAGTCAAAAGAAGATCAGTTGTCTGTTAAATTCTCCATTATAATTGTTCTAGAACAATATAATCTAAAATGTTTGCATTATACACTCATAATTAAAGTCTGTAACATTTATTTTATCACAGAAAATTTCTTCTCGTAATAGCGACTATTTTAATTTTTAGAAATATCAATTAAAAAAGCATG
>JAPDSC010100168.1:0-12041 GCA_026290005.1 Latrodectus geometricus | reverse complement strand
TTATTAAAATATAAATACGTTTGAAATTCCATATAAATAATATAATTTTTAATAAGAATGTGTCTGTAGAACTATGACAAAAAATATTGTTATTAGTATAGTATAGGTTAATTAGTATTTTCCTCATCATAACTCTGAGAAATCAAATGAGAAAACGTATAATATATATATATATATATATATATATATATATATATATAATACGTTTTCTTAGTGTGCAGGTTCTTTGAAATTTTGAAAAAAGTTTGCATTAAACTAGATGTTTCCAGATTTTCAACTGAGAATCTAGAAGCATCGAAATATTTCTAGATTCATCTAGTTTTTATAATGTTAACAAGTTTCACAATATTAAACATTCCAAGTAAAATCTGCTTCATAAGTGACTCCCCTAATCTTGACTTAAATATCTTCGATATTCATATTTTTAAATATTTTCTTTAATTCATAATATGCAAATACATCTCTGAATGCATTCCCTATAATTAAGTTTCAAATAAAAATTCAATGTAAGCAGTAGTTTCAGTTCTGCTGTGATATTAAAATAATGTAAAACAGAAAATCCTTCTTTTGAGGTATTAAAATCATTTTTTTTGCGCAGATATCTTAAATTTGTTGTAATTACAATTGATTAAAATAAAATGTATTTTTAAAATATAAAAATGAATAATATAAATATAATAAAACGATATTTGTGAATTGTTAAAAAAAGTTTATTTTTTCTCTTAACTTGATTAATTGATATATTTTGCTCTAACTGAAAAAGTTTTTCGAACTTCTTGTAATAAATTTATTAATAAATGAAATGGGAAAAAATGTCAAATCTTGAAATCCGGCCGTGATTAAAAGAAGTTTTGTAATGCGATATCTTAACTAAAATATTAGTATGAATATTTTCTATAGCCAAATGATAATTTTTAGTTAATTAGTGTGATTAGTTAATTAATAAGTGAGTTCTGTGTACATTTGTAGCATGGCTTGTGTTGCGATCCATTCTTGTGATGTTGTCATAAATTATTTGCAGGTAAGGGCGTCATTGTTAATTATGCTGTACATAATTTGTACTTTTTACTGTATAAAACTGAATATTCTTAAAGTTAAATAATTAAAAAATGCTTCGCTATCTTTTGAGGTTAAAAGAGATCAATCGATTTTGTTTATTTATCACTCAATCATTTCTTTCAAACGAGTGATAATTAGGCCGGGAACAAATTAAAGTAGATATCGAAGCATTGCAAACATCCACGCCTAAGATGGGTATCGAGTTCATAATCTGTTAAATCAGAAATCTTGTTAAACCGAGTGCTAACTGCTTGGCTGAAGCACTCGAATGTTGATATAATAGTATGGCACAACTTCAACCTGTTGTTCTACCAGCATGCTTTCCCTGCACCTGAGTTGGGCTCTAAAAGTTAGATGAAAGCAGTCAGGTGGGTTGTTTCGTAATTTAGAAGCAGGAACTAACCAGAAGATACCCGAAAACTTGACTTGTCATCCGAGAAGTATCATTTCACTAAGAGGACATTGAGACCAAGACATATTTAACGTGCTCCAGCCGCCTTTAATGAACAAGACAGATTTTCAGTTAATCCTTTAGTAAACACTTCGGTTAGGCCAGGATTCGAACTCACAGCCTTCCAGTAACAAGAAAGACGCCCTAACCAACCAAGTTACCAGGGAGTCAACCATCAAGCTTGTTAGCAGTAATGAAAATTATATTTATTAAGCTGTTATTTTTAAGGAATGAAGAAAACATCTTGCATTCATTTATAATACTCATTCACCTTTTATTGTAAATCTTATTTTCCAGGCGCAAAAATACTTTCAGATAAATATTCCAAATTTATTATAACAGTTTATTGTCACAGTTTATAGTCCAAATTTATAGTCACAGTTTAGAATAAATTTAAATTATATGTTTGGTACTCAAATAAGCAGTGACGTGACATGCTTCAAAACCACTGTTAAAATATCACATGTTCTTTAAATTGAATAAAGTATGGTAGTCCAATAAACGCCACTTTATGAGAAATAATACCAGTCACTGAATGATACGCCTCAGCTTTATCCAAGAAACAGAAAACGTTGAATTCTTAATAAAAATCACCATGCTTGATTCCGAAATGGAGTCACAGTTAAAGATTTATTCACGGTTAGAAGAAAGTGAAGGTCATAGGTGCGGGGGGGGGGGAGGATTACAACTCGTGATGTATCGTCTTTGTGAGACCTTCTGTCAGAAAGGTAAGAAAGGTTGAAATCAATCGATTGTAATCGGGAATTTTGGAGCAGTTGTTTCTGCTGAATTCTCTGTAAAACACTACCCCATTCTACATTGAAGTAGCGACCTCTGTATGAGGTAATTGAAGCTTCTCGATTAGAAAAGAAGATTGTGCCACCTAAGTACAGAGGTTAATTAATTTAATCTCATTAATCTTCTGTGGGGTACTGTTTAATTGGAAGTAATTAGTCTTTCTAATTTCAGAAACAATGGCTTACAGAATGAACACACGGGAATTAACCATTAATTTGATTGAATTCCATTTGGTTCTAACAGTTTGTCAGCTTAATTCAATTAATGATTACACCAAATGATAGATTTAATAAAGATTAATTTTGGAGATTTACTAGTTTAGTATTTTATAATCCAATTCAACATTTAAGGTTATTTAATTTATGAAAATTTGAATGAAGTTTATGCGAAGCAATTATATCATTATAATTTTTTTATTTGCAGTTTCATATTAAAGTATATTGAAAAAACTGTAGAATAAATTTATTGAATTAGTATAATATTATTGTGTTAAAAGTGAAAAAAATAATTGTTAAAAGTGTTAGAAAAATTTATTTTGAGAAAATTTCTAAGAGTATGTTGAAAACTTAACAAATACAATATTTGAGAAAGAAAAACCACAAATATAATATTACAAAAGCTATATAACATTTAATAAATGGAAGAAATATTTTTGAGTTTCACAGAACAGATTATAGTAGTTTGTACTTTTGTTTTATCAACTGAATTACATTTAAGGAATTATTTTATATCAATTTTATAAGAAGTTGTTCGTTAGCTATAGTTGTTCAAATAAAACAATATGTTATATTAGAAAATTAAAAAGTGATACATTCTTTTGTTACTTTCTTTTTTTTATCATACTGTAATCTATTTTTACGTTGCCCTTAATAAATTAAATCATCATATCAATACATCTTGAATGATTAAATAGTTATTTAATGATATTTAAAAAAATGTCTGAATTTTGAAATTTCGTGTGAATAACTATTTAAGATATACATACATAAAAGAGCAGGTTAGCCCAAGATTGTACTTTAAGGTAAGGAAGGTTTGGATTACTCGTCCACAACCACTTTGTAATTTTGAACCACGGTCAGGAGACGAGGTCCCATCTGAATTGTAACTTACCACTCCACATCCATGGTTATTACCAGTGGTAGGACGCGTCAAATATTACCATGGACACGTCCCCAAACCAGTGAGAGAAAGTGGTACTATTTTAACGAAAAACTCAAAGTGATTTGCTTTGTCAGAAATGTTAAGGGATTAGTTTTTTTGTATTTGAGTTCCACAGAGCGTTAAGTCGATCTCGAATATTTGTAGATCTCGAATATTTGTAAAGAAATAAATAAAAAAATTGAAAGCAATAAAAAACCTTTTAAGAAAGAATTATAAATCTAATAAGTCTGTAGAACATTAATATATGTATGAGAAGGTCTTATACCGTTTTTCAATAAAATATTTGCATTTATTCAGAAAATTAATGATCCAAATTATTTAAAATTTTTAAAAATACAATTAATTTTGTTTTAGTTATTGTTTGTTTAATTTTGTTTAGTTATTATAATGGAAAAAAAAACTTTTTCATGATATGTCCTATTGCTTACATTTTCAAAAATATATATATAAAGTGTCCATATATTTTAAAACTATATGAATTTAAAAAAAAAAATTCATTCACTTTTGGACAGGCAAAAGAAAGAATAAAAGTTTAGTTTTTCTTAATCAGTTCACGAAAAGTACTAAAACTATAAATTTCTTAAGCTAGATATATTTATTAGAGCCTAATTGGACTGCCCAATTAGGGGGGAATTCTTAGTAAAATATTTCAATATATTTGTGGCACTAAAATAAAAAAAAAATTTAATTCCTGCCGATTTATTCAAGTAATTATTTTTAAAGTTCATCACTAATCTCAATTATTCAAAATAAATTTCTATTAAAATGTGCAAAGGTTTTTAATTAGGTAACAATCTATTACATAGTTGGATAATTAAGAAAAATTTTAATTACCAAGGTATTTATTTCAAAATATAAACTAAATTATATTTCATTTCTTAAGAATAGTTAATATATATAATGTAATAAATATAGTTATTATATAACCACACACACATATACATACACACATAAAATTCCATATAAAAGTTTTAAGAACTATTTTCTTTATGAAGCAACTAAAGCTTGCATTTGGTAAGAGTATTAATACTTTTTTAAATTACAGCAAATAAATAAAAGAAATATTTTTTAGAAATTTATTTTCTATATTAATAAAGTTGAATCGCTTAAATTTTTTTTAAATTTAAGAAAAATGTACAGTAGATTTTTAGAATTTCTGTGTATTTAAACGATGAAGAATTGAAGAAATTTTTTAATCAATTTTCAAGAAAGGAATTGATATTTAAAATTCTAAATTAATTTATTTAGCTTTATTTTTGTATTACAGTATTTTTGTTAACAACCAAATATAAACTGAAGATTTCTGCTGTAGAGGATGTTAAAAGCGCTGAATCAATAATTTTGCGATACATCTTATTGTAAAAATGCCAGTTTCATAGATTTATTTTTGTTAAATTTAATATGTCATATCTAAAAATAATATACAACGTATTAGATAAATGTAAAGTTAAATATTTAAGTAAAAATTTATACAATTAATCTTCATTAGAGTTGTTCTATACAGAATATATTAAACATTGTTGAAAATATTTGTATAAAAATTGAAATTTAGTAAGACGGCGAATAGGATTTACAATTAAGTTTTACTTTGAGAGATAGAAAGTCTATAATTTTATTTAGTTTCATAGGAAATCATAAATCTAAAATATTTTTTAAATATTTTCTGAGAGAAACAAATTGCATAACTTAGTATATAAATATCTACCAATTACACAGAAATTTAAATTTTTTCGAAAAAACAATTTTATCGTTTAATTTGTGTAAATGTTAAAATTCCAAATCACGTATTATAATTTATGGAATTTTAGCGAATAATTATGGATTAAATTTATGGAGTTAAGTGCGTGACTTTCAACAACATATATTCAAATGCTTCTATTTCCGATATATTAAGTGCTTCAAATACTTTATGAGGATATTTAACGATATTTATGAGGATATCTTCTCATTAAAAAAGTATATTTATGAGAATATCTCCTCATAAAAAAGTACTTGCATTTTATGAGAATATCTTAAAAAGTACAAAACGAGGATATCTCCTCATAAAAAATATATTTATGAGGGTATATATGTGTGACAATATTTATGAGGATATCTCCTCATATAAAAAGTACTTGAATTTTACGAGGATATTTTAAAATGTACAAAATGAGGATATCTCCTCATAAAAAAATATTTTTATGAGGATGTATATGTGCGACGATATTTATGAGGATATCTCCTCATAAAAAAGTATTTACATATCTAAATACTTTTTGAGGGACATCAACATTGATTACAGATGAACGGCCAAAATACTAAGTCTGAATTGCTCCGGAAATTTCAGAATAAGGAACAATCCAAATGATTAAAATGAGATGAATGTATGAAGTGACATCATGTGAATAAGTTATAACTTATTTTTTCGTAACATTTTAAAGGATTAAACCCAAACTATTTACTTATACAAACAGTAATGCTATTTCACACTGCACGATATGGAAAATGCAAAAAAATGCCAAAATTAACCATACACGCAAAACAAAAATGTTCTAACTATAATTGCGATATAATTGAAATAATGAATTTAAAAACAAGGTAGCTTATAAATAAGAGGTTATAATATTAATTAATTTCTATTTAAATTTTCCTATTAAAAATTAAATTATTTATAATTAAGAAAATGATATTTCTTTTTGGCATGCAAGTTTAGTTATCAGAGTAAATAAGCACAAATTACGAAAAATAGAAATTCTAAAAGAAAGCTAACAGAACACATCATACTGTATAATTATATATAGTCATTTTTATTATTTAATAATTTATATGCAGCCATTTTCATTGTTTAAGGTTTGAAGAAGTATTACAATGTCTTATGTCTAATATTAGGAAACAAAAATTTGAATATTTTGCTTTTAAATTCTTGTAATTCTAACTTGAAATTAGGAATTATCTTCAGAGATATATACTTTGGTCACCTAGATTTGAATATCAGAAAAGTCTTGCACATATATATAGTATGAGTAGTTAAGAGGTCTTAGAAGTATATAGAGAAACTAGGTCGGCCCCTTGTGGGGCTTCTACCTCAATACTGCAACACAAGCATAAATGATCCATTCCAAGATAAAACGATGCATTTGTGAATATTTTAAGTGATATTAAATGACTTTGCTCTCTTTGTAAATTAATAACTATATTTAAATTTAAAGTGTGCATAGTTTGTTGCTTCTAATTGTCTTTACTGGTAATATTAGTTTGGGGAAAAAGTAATCCATTATTTTTTCGGTAGACGTCTGTAATGATCAATATCTCGTGAGGTATCTATCAAACAATTTCAAATTTATGCTCGTTGGAACACATGTGGATACAGCATCGTCGAAAATGTCTATAAAATATCAAAAATTATCAAACTTGACAGCAAGTCAGCAGTCGTAACGCGCAAGACCCAAAAATCTACATGAAAGCTGTTTTAAACCTTTTTACAAAGTGAATCCAAAAGAAGTTACATAAAGTTCACGTAAAAATAATGGATTTCTTTTTCCCCAAACTAATATTTTTGGCTGACTAACATTTTGCAATCTTGATCTAATTTCAATTTTCTAATCAAAGTAAATAAATTTTTTTATTTCAAAATAAACAGTTAATGAAGCATGCATTTTTAGCTGAGAATTATTTCATTACTTTTAATTATTTTGAAATAAGTACAAATATCTTAATTACAATGTATGTAAGTAAAAGCCTAGGCTGATAATATTAAAAAAATAAAAGAAGAATAAACAGTCATATTTAAAATTCTACAGCCAAAGTGAGCTGTAATCATGTGCAGTAATTCGTCATTAGACCAAGCACTACATTTGAGATTTTGTAATGCCTATTATGGAATGGGCGACCAAAAACAATTTAGAACAAAATAAAACAAATTTTAAATTTTGAGAGTATTTTGTTTTATTACATTGTTTATCAGAACTTCTATGAGAATTTTCAATTAAAATGATATTTTAATACACAGTTACAGATCTTTTACAATTAGTACTTAAATAGTAAAGCTATTTTGTTCCTATCGGAAATTTAGAGGATCATTTCCCAATTTGACTGCAGATGTACTGTATTGAATTTCGCTTTATGCAGTAAACTCTGGTTGAACTATAACCCCGTTAGCATGGAAAAAAGTTATAAAGATTATCACTTAAATCTTATATAACTGAATCCAATGAAGTACGTTAATAATCCTAGGAATTGCTGTAAAAACTGATGGCTTTAAACTTTTCCTGTGTTTGAATGTTGCTATCTCTTAAAACATAATCTTCAATGTTATTTTTTTTCTTTATTTTTACTATGGAAATTAGTGTAAATGATATATTGAAAATAATGGAATAGTCGTGAACTTTTAAATTTGTAAAAAAGAAGAAAGAGTAAAATTAATATTATTCAAATGTAGTTTTCAGTATTAAAAATAAAAAAAAAGCAATTATAGCGTATCAACATTTTCATGATTGCGAAATAATTCATTTCCTCGAATATTAAGATCTCCTATTTTGGAATATAGTAATTTTAAATTCCTGACAACTTACAATGCAATAACAAAAAATAATACTTTAATAATGTAATATCCAAATTTATACACTATAGTAATTTGTTTTTCTTTGGAAGTAAAGTGATGAAAGAAGTTTGATCTAATCCGATGATTTATTTAAATGTTTAAGTTCATAATATATACAATAATATGGAAATGGCTACTTTCAACGGAAAAAAGAGACCAATTAAACTGTTTAAAACTCTAACAATTACATTTCTTCTGTTTTTTGTACACTGTTGTTGTATCGTGTTTTTTTTATTGCCCATTGTTAAATTTTTTTCTTCTTTTATGATAAGAAGAATACATGGAATTGAAAAACAAGAGTATTTTATATTCGAAATTAAAAAAGAGAAAAATAATACTTAATAGCTTCAATATTAAAATAATTCAAAATAATCGCTATTAACCATAGGTTACAAGATAACACATAAAAATTTAGAACCCTGTTGTATGATTTGAGATACTTTTATTACAGAAATATTAAGCTTTAAAGTCTTAATACAATAATAATCTGATTGTAAAGTTACTATTAAGGTGTTATAATATTCATGCTTATGCTATAAAAATATAACTGCTATGAAAAAAATATAAAACATTTTATAATTGAAGAAGATTTTTTATTTAAAGGCATTAACACACATCAAAATATGCCTCATTATTTTTTGCATTTTTTAAGTTAAAAAATTTTGTGTTTATTTGACTTTAATACCAAATATTTGTTGTGGTCTTTTTTATATTATTTGACATACTATCAGGCCTATTTAAAAGACAGAATTTATAATTCCCGATTACATATTACTTTATCGATAGCTTAGTTTTAGACATTCTTAAAAATATTTAATCTATTTTCGTAATAGAATAATATTTGTCAAACTTGAAATTTTATAATCTTTTAATATATAAGAATTTTTCAGAATTGCAACTATTTTAAATTATTGTTGAGAAGATTCTATAGTTGATTTGAAAATAAGATTTAATTAAATATTTTTGCATATGTTAAAAAGAATCACAACATGAAATTAATGGGAATAATATACTTTTTGATTCATTACATAATAGTAAGAGAAAAGTATTGATTAGATAGCTTTATCCCTCCACTTTTTCTTATAACAAACGAATTTATCTCGATCAGTGTGATGGGTTGTTCTTTATTTGTTTCTTATGGAGATTAATATTACATTAAATCTTATCATAAATCGAATAGGAGCAAGAAAAATTATTACAATACATTTTACAAATCAATTATAGTTTGTCATTGTTGAAATTCTGAACATTTGCCATAAATTAAAAAATGAAAATGAAAAATTTGAAATGTGTATTCACGTAAAAAATAATTCATTTCTTCAATACAAAGTATTTTGCAAAATGGTTCTGTAATATATTGCAATATTTATTAAACAATACATGATTAATATAAATACAATTGAATTGCGTAGATGGCAGCACCATCTGGATGTTTCATTTTAGAGATAGGCCAGAGAAAACCCAAGATCTGGCTCCTAATAAGGTAGTAATAAAGTTACCTTTGAGCTATTAAAGAAAAATTACATAATTAAGTTTGAATAATGATATTGCACACCTTCTTTACCTAGTAATATTTTTGTCTGAAAATACATAAATATATTTATAACATTATTTTATCAATATATTATTTTGTTTTACTTTGTAATTTTGTTTGGACATCCTTTAATCTTCTGAGGAAGAATGGAAGCAAACATTGCACACGTAAATTTATTTTTAAATAAATAAAAAAATTAACAGTAATTAAATTAATTGAATATGTTAATGCAATTTTACGAGATATACAATCCGTATTAGAGTAAATCAATAAAATTAAAGTATTATTAAAGACTGAGTTTTCAATTTTAAAGAACTCAGATGAAGCATATTGTAAAGGTTTTTTAAAATTCTGTTAGTTGCCTTGTCCGATTCTTCGTAGCTTTCAGTCAGAAAAAATATTCACAAACAAAATTTATACATTGTTTAGTATATGTCCAACATACCATAACCAGTTAAGCAAAAATAATTTGAAATGTCATTTTTTTGGCATTGAATAAGCCCCAAAAAAGAGGCTTTTGATATTCCATTAAATCTATATCTGGCAATGATCATTTATTTGTATGACACTTTGATTAGAACAAAAAACAAATTTAATAAAAATCAGATAATCATAAACTTTGTCAAGTAATAAATAATTTTGGTAATCAATATGGTTCTTTATTATCTTTTAATGCTTGTAGTAAGATGATAATATATTTTGCACAAGATAACATTAGAAGAAATTCAATGGCACTTACGAATTTAGTAATTTGAAAATCACTTGATTGAAAGTATATATTTTGAAATATTTGCTGCTTTTCTAAAAAATTTTTAAAACCTCATTTTTTTATTAAGAATTCTTAGCTGAATTTTCTAAATTTTCTAAAATTTTAGTTTTTCTGAGATTAAATAAATCTTTTATATTTAAATTTTTCCTCTTCTTAATTTTTTCCCTAAAATTTGTATTCTAAATAACTTATACGCAATGTAAGTATGTATTACAATTACTGGATAATTCTGAGATTGCCTTAAACTATTAATGATTTTACAATTAACTATTAACATTATTTTATATAATGTTTTGCACTTGGTTTGGACGTCATCGAAACTGAAATAATACTAATTTAAAGCAATTTGCAAATATCTAATTTTTAATAACTCTTTATTATTTAAAATCTCATTTTAAAATAAAAAAAATTCTCATAAATTCTTATTTAGAAAGGACTTTTCATAGACTTTTTAAGAACTCCTAACATACATATCTCCTTATACTATAATGATAAGTTGCAAATAACAAATGAGAATTTCCTTTTAGCTTTTAACTTTTCAAAGGTAATAAATATTCACATATGGTGACAGCGACAGCTTGTGTTTGTTTTACAATATTGTTATCTTAAAGTTATTGTTTTAAATAGTGATTCGGTATTGATATTTTAAAAATCATATTTTGCTCCTATTTAAAAATCACTACAACTTTTACCACGTGGAATATTAATTTTAACATGTTTGTCATTTGTTTGTTAACATTAAGTCTGCGAAGTTAAACGTTCATTCTATATTAATTGCTTAATCATAATGAATTTATGCAAATGCATATGATAGTTGTTTCATAAAAGTCAAGAAATTCAATATTTTGAATATTATAAATGTTTTAATTAATATTATAAACAATATGACTATAGAATTATATTCCATAAATTAACAATGTCACACAAAATTGTTAATCTAGTTTTTGATCGAAAGTTAGAAATTTACCAAGAAATTAATTTCATATTTTTTTTTTTTATTTTACTTCTTCTTTTTTCTTATCCTCCAAAGTCTGATGGAGTCAAACAAGATCTAGAATTCCGTTGACTCTTAAGAAGTCAAGCACAAGAAGGGAAACACAACTTTTGAATTTTCTCTTGAGTCAATGCGGTTCCAGTTCAAAACCTTTCTTATGTGCTGTGTTGATTCATCAGATTTTTTCTCAGAGCCATTTCACACAACACTTAAATTTTCAAACCTAAAGTCGAGAAGTAAAACTAAAAATTTGTTTATCACATTTTTCTGCCAATAATATTAAATTCATAAAATGAACCCAACAATGAGCACACCTTGTAAGCGTGGTTTATACTCGTATATTCTCTCAGTGAGATCTGACCGAACTCAGAAAACTTAAGTGAAAATGTGCTTTAGGTCCCCTACTTGGCGCGTTTTCAAAATCGCCGATGCCATGGCGAAAATTCTACCGCTATTTCAAAGTGAAACTTAATTAGCGACCAATGAAAAGGCTAAAACAAAAGAGTAATTAATGAGCATGTGCGAAAAAGCACTTCAAATTCGCGGGATGGCGAAGTAGGGGACCTAAACCACAGTTTAACCAAAACTTATTTTTTTAAAACCAATCTAAGAGGAGCGCTGTTTAAGATTTCGTTTTCTTAGCAATATTATATATATATATATATATATATATATATATATATATATATATATATA
>JAPDSC010100167.1:109938-121136 GCA_026290005.1 Latrodectus geometricus | reverse complement strand
ATAGTGAAATAAGTTAATTAAACATTTTCTGTTTAACTTATTCCAACATTTACGACTTATGATAATAACTTCACACACACACAGGCTTACAAGTAGCAGTGAATAATCTTTTCTAATTGTAAGAGATTCTTATTTTCAAATAAATAAGTACGGCAATGAGTAACTGACTTACCGACACATTCATGGGCCTCGTGGGCTGTTGCTCTTCCCCAAGGTCGGTCAAAGTGGAACGGCTTACACTTCTCGCAATCCCTGCCAGCTGTGTTGTGTTTGCAGTCGCACACCAAGAGGCCTTCCCTGTTGTGGATGCAGCGGGACGCGTGGCCATTGCACTTGCAGCGTCCGCCGACCGCAAAGTCCGAGACGGCGTAGAAGTAGGTGTCCCTCTGGCTCAGGGACTCGTTGTCGCTGTTCATCTCTGCCATCCACCCCACCAATCTGTTGAAGACCACCTTGATGTCGGTGGCGGTCACCCAGTCCTGCAGGACGGGGCTGTTGTCGAAATCGTAAGCAGAAGGCCTTCCTTCCAGGGTGCTGAATGCGATTCTCGCGCCCGTGATGGGTTCCACGTTCGACTGGGCGTCGGTGCACAGGGCCTCCTGCTCGTTGGCTTTGGTAATAACGGCCCTGTTCTGCCTGTTGTACATCTTCCTGCACTGACTGGAGTAGAACTGGAAGGGATGCCAGGTCTTCCCGTAGTCCATGCTCTTGTACAGGGCCAGGGAGTCCGGCTTCTGGTTGCAGAACTGCAAGCTGATGTACGTCAACTCGTACTTCTTGCCCAAAGACAGGGTGAGTGAGACGTTGTGCAAAGATTGGGAAAAAGGCTCCGACATCCAACAGGTGACGTTGTTGGGGTTGTTGAGATCCGTCAGGTAGGCCGTCGGGTGTGCGCGCTTGGGGTTGCTGGCATCGCAGATTTGGCAGTTGCGCGTGACCTCGCCCTTGTCGTCAGTGGAGCTGGTGCAGTAGCGGCTGGCCGGTGTCCCACACTCGCTGGAAGCCTTCACCTCCTTCCCGAACGCCGCGTTCACGAAGTCCGGGATGCACCGCCTCGGTTCGGACATCTCCTCGTAGCAAGGGTCCGGCGGAGGGTTCTGCTGGGCAGCGAACATCCCGTGGTAGCTGATGCCTTGAGTTTCCGGAGAACCGATCGCCAGAAGGCACAACACACTCAGCACCCACATAAACATTTTCACATGAGAAAATAACTGCATCAAAGTTTTCTTAAACTTCAGTGTAAATCTTTGCAAGTAAAGCGAAGCAAAATTCTAAAACACCAATGGTCGCTGCATTCTAGAATTTTCTTGAATAACAACAGTTTATAATTAAGCGATTTCAGGTGATGATAATATTCAAGTTTCAAAAGAAAAAGAACGATTCTTTCAGTTAAAGAAATCCAAAATACACGAATGTTAATGCGTTTATGAAATCACTGTTCCAAACACTTCCTATAATCCAAATATTTATAAGGAATTAATTTCCTTAAGGATCTCAAGAATTACATCGTTTTCGTTTCGAAAATAATCACAAAGTTGCTTTTTTATTTTTAATAATTTAAAGAAAAAAATGAGGCATCCTTTCAAAAGGAAAAAATGTTCGAAAAATTCAAGCAAAAGTTCTTACTTCCACTGCCGGAAATAAAATCTGACCTGTTGATATGTCACCGCACGTAAGAATCAAATGTTCGGACCACTCAACCAAGATCGGTGTTCACAACTGCTGGTCCACCCTCCTGCGAAGACTACTTTATGAAGAAGGGGTGGGGGTGGGTCTCTGTGTTCGCACCGTCGCGCTGAGCAGCGATCGGTGCGCCATCCCCCTCCCCCCGATCGATCTCCAACCACACGTGCATTTATTATATTCACTTCTGTTATCAACAAATATATATTCAGAACTTTTTAAATATCGTCTGCTTAAATATTTTTGGAACTATTCTGAATCAAAAAAGAACACCAAAATATAATTGGAAAATTTTTCAAAGAATTTCACTTTTTATATATTATTGTAACAGATTGTTCTTTTCTTCTGAAGTTTTTTTATTTTCTATTAAAGAGGAAAATATTTTTATAAAATATCATTTGGAGAAATAAATAAACAATTAAAAAAATATTTTAAAAAAATGTTAATATTCCAACTGCTTTTAAAACGATATCAATTAGAAATTAGTTTTGATCATCCATAAAATGAAGCTGTCTACTGTCGAAATAAATCGTTTTCTTCGTATTTTAAAAATAAGTCGCTTTTCATTCGAAAACTTGTAAAAAGAAGCACAGCTATAGAATCCAAGCGATTTTTTAACAGGCAAAATAATTAAATCCGATTAATATTCAAAAATCCATCATTCGAATCAATGGATATTGCCAACTCTGTCATTAAAAATTGCTTCTCTAGATGCATGCAGAACAATCGAAAGTAATAAAAACATTTCGAGACAAGTATTTTTAACTATGGTCTGGCAACAAGATAAAGAGTTGATCGCGCTCTGATCGCGTGGCGGTCCAACGCGCTCAAAACAGTCGCACGTTTTAAAGTAAGTGGTTCTTAAGCATTTTGCAGTCACACCTTCGCCAACACCCCCTTTCATCTTCATGCCAGTTGTTGTCCTCGCAATGCGATTGGCTGACGTTCCTCGTTCATTCATCATTATCGTGAAGGAAGGGTGAGAGCGGTGTGGGAGTGGGGGTTAAAGCGGATAAAAAAAATGGAAGAAGAGGGTGTGAAAACGATATCCGTAGTAGATTCAAAGCTTTGCCGAAGGCTACGGGTGGCTAATTCTTGCTTTTTCTCTTGCTGATTGTTTTGTTTCAATCGCGATTTATTACATCCAGTTGATAATGAAATCTAGGATGGATAAATAAATCAAGGAACTCTCTGATAATTCAAATCATTCTATAATTCGAATCTTTTTAATCTTATCTTAAAATCAGATCAAAATAATCATATTATGTGTATATAATAAATAATGTGAATAACAATGTTATGATGTATAGATCTATAAATTCCGTGTAGTTTGAAATTATTCGAAAAATCAAATATTTTAATCTATCCTAAAATTAGATCAAAATTATCCTTCTTAAAGAAATTTAAGATTATTAATATTAATTAAGACATAAATATGATATATATTATCTTATGATATACAAATTTGTTACTTCCTGAAAGTTAAAATAATTATAAAATTCGAATATTTTGAATCTTATCTTAAAATTAAATCAAAATTATCCTAATTAAACTCAAGCATATAATTATGATATAGCTTTTTTTATAATTTTAAAGTATAAGCCTGCGAGTTGACCAATGTATGAGATCATTCCACAATTCTAATTCTTTTAATCTTATTCTAAAATAAGATTAAAATTGTGATACATGTTATGATATAATTCCGATTCATAAGTCTGTAATTCTCTTAGATTTTGAAACCATTATAATATTTAAATCTTAAATATTTCTTAAATTAGATTAGAAATAATCTAATTTAAGAAATCTTAAATTAGATTATTTCTTAAAAATCTTAAAATTAGATAGAATTAGATTCTAATTAAAATTATGTTTGTAATTATGATACATATCATGTTGTAATTATGATGTATATAACTTCTTTGAAGCTTGAAATTATTCGAAAAATAAAATATTTTAATTTTATCCTTCAATTAGATTAAAATTATCCTAATTAAAGTTAAGTTTACGAATATTATATATAATACTACATTATAATGTACAAATCTGAAATTTCCTAAAGCATTACAAAAAATTCGAATTTTATTTTCATAAAGATATCACATTAAAATATTTTATAATTATGACAGATATTAAGTTAAAATTATGATGCATAAATATGTGAAATTCTCTAATTTGAAATCCTTCCAAATTCGATTTTTTAAAATTTATTTTTATCTTTTCCTAAATTAGTATATTCTATTTAAAAATATATTATAATTCTAACGGAAATCTGTAAACTATTGCAAGCCTGGAATCCTTTTATTATTCAAATTTTTTAATTTTATAATCAATTTAAAGACATATTCTCTGATTAAAATAATTAAAATTATGATATCTTCTATATCATGCAAAAAATAAGATATACAAATTTCTGTGGATATCTCAATCTAAAATCATTCTCTAGTTCAAATATTTTTAATATTTTCCTAATAATTAAGTTTAAATTATCCGAATTAAAATTTAGCTGAAATACTAAAATTTATGTTATGTAACTGATAAGAAAAATTTCAGTATAATTTATAACCCACGATTATGATAAATATTCTTTAATCATTTTACAATGATAATTCTTTTGATATTTTCCTAAAATTAATCTTATCTATGATTAAAATTGTTTATAATTCTGATAAAGATTTTTGTTATTATATAAATCTATCATTTGCTCTAATCTTGAAATCATTTTGTGATTCGAATCTTAATATTATCTTTATGTATTTTTAAAATGTTAAAACTTATCCTACTTAAATTTTTTAAATTAATTTTATCTTAAAGAGAGAGAAGAGGGAAGGGAGATAATAACAGTCTAAAATTAATTTTGTTTTAAATTAATCCTATTAACAATTATAATAGTTTGGGGAAAAAGTTATCCATTATTTTTTCGGTTGACGTCTGTAGTGATAGCTATCTCGTCAGGTATCTATCAAACAATTTCAAATTTATGCTCATTGGAAAGGTGGCATTTGACACTAAAATATCCTCTTGCAGTTTTTTGTTTGATTCATTCAGTTATGAGTACAAGGTTTTAAAAATAGAAGACAACAAACAGAAAATTCGATACATTTTAGTTTTTCTCTTATAATGGCGAAAATGCTAACCAGGTGGCTAAAATTGTGAAAGGTGTTAATCGTCCTATATAAGACTGTAACAACCAGTTACGCACAATTTTGGTTTCGTCGATTCCGTTTGGGTATTTGGATGCTAAAGATGCACCTCGCATGGATACAACATCGTCGAGAATGTCTATAAAATATCAAAAATTATCAAACTTGACAGCATGTCAGCAGTCGTAGCTTCGCACAAGACCTAAAAATCTACATGAAAACTGTTTTAAATCTTTTTACAAAGCGAATATGAAAGAAGTTACAAAAAGTTCACGTAAAAATAAGGGATCTCTTTTTCCCCAAACTAATATAATTCTTATTTAAAAAAAATTAAATAACAATTTTACTGCTAATTAAATAATAACTATCATGCAAGAATGTTTCCCTTACTGTGTATGTGTGAATATTTTAACATTTTAACTAAAATATCGCAACGTTGAATTAATTTTTCATTTTAAAGAGATTAGTTAAACAGAATACACTTTAATATAATATCATGTAAAATCTCAATAAGGGGGATTGAAAATCCTGATGAAAAGAAATTAGTTTTAAAGGGTCCTTAAATAGATTAAAATCGATATTTTTATCGTAAAAAAATTCCTTTGTTCCTATGTTACTGGACTTCACAGCGAATTCATTTAAGGAATTTGTAGTGATAAGATGTGATGAGTAAAACCGGTGCTTAATAAATTACGGCATCTCAAAAATTAAAAGATTGAGCGATTTTTATAAATAATGTTTCAAATTTAATTATTTAATAATAGGTAACGTTATTTTGATTTTATCTCACTCTAAATTTGAATTCTCTATACTAATATCAATATAGCTTCAGTTGAAAATATGTACTTACATTTTGGGAGAATATAATTATTTGGAAAATTACGATATTTACTAAGTACTCAAGGGCCGCAGTAGCCTAGATGGTTGGGGTGTCAGTCTCGCAATCGCAAGATTGTGGGTTCGATTCCGCACTGACTCAAGATCGCCGTGTTTACCGACTAAAGGGCGCGTAATATATGTCGTCGTCGCAAGGTCCTCCATGTTCTATTCCAAATTAATAACATTGGGGGTGGTAGGAAACAGGCATTGCGTCTTCCCTGTCTTCCTATCTCTATATTCGAAGATCTAGATGGTGCTGCCATCTATAAGCCATGTAGTACTTCCTCCCTCTCACGAGGGTGGAAGTACGACATGGCTTATAGATGGTTTGGACATGACTCATAGATGGTTGAAAAAGCCATGTCCAACTATGACGATATGTCGTCATAGATGGACATGGCTTTTTTCAAAATAAAACGGTAGCCACTCTTTCTGACTACATTCGTCCAGTCTCGAACAGGTGGACTTGGCTTTGCTAAGTGTTATAAGTAACAAAAACAGCTATATACTCAGTTTCTTTCGAAACGATCATTAAATGTGGTTCGATTGATAATTAAAAAGCATGTATGGAACGCTTTAATCGCTTGCCTTATTCTCCCGAGTTATCTCGGGTTCGTATATATTGCAGTTAATTATTATCCCGAGAAAACTCGGGTGAAGCAAAATTTGTCAGTACGATTTGTTTTATCACGTTTTTACTCGGCCTGGAGGAAATGAAAGGAAATATTCTGTTTTAACATGCAATTTGCCTTTTCTTTAATTTCGCGGTTCTTTTCCGGGATTGGCCACATGTTTCTCTATGGTATAGTATACGACGGCTTGTATATCAGTAATGTACAAAGGAGGATAGTTGTGTTGAAAAAAAGTAAAATAATGTTGATGATGCCTTAAGAAATGAGACCAGATACCAGCGTACGGAATGTCAGGTATCACTTTGTGTTTCCCTTGTTTCAAAAACTATCATACAAAGACTAATATTTAACTTTTTTGCCCGAGATAACTCGGGATTGTAAACTAATATTAAAACTATATGCTTTTATAACAGTAAAAAATTAAAAATTGAACTTAAAAACTACATATTTTGTTTTGTTTCGTTTTCTTGTATTTAGTAATAAAACAAAAAAATGTGATGATTTTTTGTAATTTTTTTTAAAAATATTTGTAAGGGAAGCGTTTAAAATTTGCTTGAGACGTGAAGTTATTAAATATTGGTGTTATAGTTCTTTTTGTCTGCATTTTAATGCATTTATGAATGGTGTCGTATTGGGGAAAAATAAAATACTTTCGCTCCATTAAATAAAAGCAATATTTTTAAAAAATTCGAAAAAAATAGGGATCCAATGCTGTAAATGTTTTACCTTACTCTGAATGAGTTATTCATAAATGATAATTTCAAAAGTCGGTAAAGAACCATACGCCTCAGTTCTTGAAGCAAACAGAGTTCTGGTGCGGTGTGTATCTTGGAATAAGCAACTTTACAGGTTGAAACGGAATTTAAACGCTGCAATGAAAGTAACAAAGTTTTTATTTTAAGTTAGCTAGCTTCCAACATCCCCTAATAAATCCCATTCCATTTCCTGCAACAGTTCTCATTTCTATCCGGACAAAATTCGATTTTACAAGTAGAATAAGGATTTTATTTTTAGGGATTTTTTTATTTAAAATTATTTCTTTGTTCAAATCCTTTAATTTTTAATGTAAGTGAACTAGTTCAGCAGAGAATGCATTTTACAAATAATTTTTGCATCATCGTCAGTGCTCTTTAAATTTATCTATGATTTCCAAATGCGGTTACATTAACCCTTCTTTGCATGATTTTTTCTTTATTGGTGAAATAAATCAAGTTGATGTAATTCATGTTCAAAATTAAAGGAAAAATGGTTAAAAAAATTTTAGTATATATTTATAGTATAAATTTAGCAAAAAACAATATGCTAAAAATTTCCATCATCATCCAAAGTTAGATCATTAGCTTAGTACTAAATAGAAATAAAAGAGGAAAATAACAGAAACACGTGTTACAAATCTTTCTTCCACTCATTTTCAATTTTTTAGCAATACAAACTCTAATATAATAAAACAAAATTATAAACGAAATCATACGTTTATTGCAACTACAACAAGCAGCGGAATGAGACAACTTTAAGCTCGTTTCACTGATAATGACACTGGTTTATTTTTGACAGCTATGTCTCTTTTTATGCAATGGACATTAAAAAGGTATCCGAACACGATCAACTTAAAGTGAACTTGTTCTTTTATATAATTTTTGGGCATTATAGGTTATGATGGAAATTTCCACCATTATACAAAGAAGGGTTAATAACATCCAAGCAAAATCAAAGGAAATGTATAAGCTGAAAACTTAGTAAATCTGTTCACAATGATTGTTTATTTCTAAAAGTATAAAATTAAAAGAAAAAATATTATTTGAACTTATTATAAAAAATATTATTTGAAAAAACTATTTTAATGTAACTACAGGTGAAAAATTGTGTGGAAAGATAGATTTTAAACGAAACTTAATCCAAAGGAAAACCATCTTGGTGATATAGTAGTAAGAGGATAATGAACTTGTTGACTTCATCATTTGATTCAATTTAAAATTATATCGATATACAGGGTGATTCAAAATTGTTTTTACAAATTAAGAGGGGTGATAGAACTCACCCATACAAGCATTAATTACATTGGGACATAGGGTCGCATTCCACTCTGAGAGGCAGAAAAGAGGAAAGTGGAAACGCATCAAGAATTTATCATGAATTAATCGTATGCAAATTTTCCTCTTATTGGTTATTAGAGAAAGCCAATCAGAGTAGACATTGTCATTTAAAAACGGCGCTACATCATAACTTCTGTATTATTGGGATATCGTCAGAAAATTCTAGTGTTTACTATCCCGCACCATGGATTGGAAGTAGCGGATCTGTGGCTTGGCCTCCTTACTCACCGGACCTCAACCCACTGGACGCACATGAAATCTTGAGTGTAGGAGGGGTCTATGGACTTAGCTGAAGATCTCGTGGCCAGAATCTTTGTTGCCACAGACAAAATTAACACGACACCCGGAATCTTTGAGAGGGTGTGCAGTCGTAGCTTCACTGGAGTCAACTGTGCAACAACACACGTGTTCGGTGTGTCGTTGCACGGTTGACACGATGGAAAATCATTTCGCATTTGTAAGGTGATGCTGGTTCTGAGAAGGCCTAAAGCCGTTACATATTCGCAGATTCAATTGTCCCTTCGTTGGTAAGGCGCAGAAGTTCGGCGAAGAGAGTGACAGTTCTGGGTGACTTCACCAATAGACCCTGCCTTAAAATGAGGACACAGTTGGTTATGCTTCATTACGATACGTCTCCTGTATCCAATACTGTTTTGGTAAGCAGAAATTGGCCACGGGAAATACATCGTGATACAGTAAGTGATGCAATTAGATTTGGTTCTCAAAGAACTTGCCAAACCTTGTTTTTCTACTGCGCCAAGTATAAACCAGCGGTAGAAGACTAAACGAAAGTCAAAAGGCTAAGTAATACGAATGCAGGAGAAAGCTCCGAAAACTTCTAATTACCTTTGTCCCGGCAGATGTAGACGCAGAGAACATAAATGGAACGCTTACCGCTCATTTAATAATGGCTGAGATCAAACCCAGAAACCTTCACTTCATACCACAATAGTAGTAATTTCTAAGAGGACACAATGGTCTGGTTGAAAAGGCGTCGTTCTTATAATCAGAAAGTAGTGATTTCTATTGCCGACTTAACGGAAGGTCCATCGTGTTCCCTAAAAATAGCTGGGCAACGTTAAAAAGACTGTGGTCGCAATGCCTTCCAAGTGAAATGATACCTCTGGGAATGGCAGGCCAAGTTGTGGAGATCCTCTGTTTGGTCTCTTCTTCAAAAGGGGGGAGACTTTTTCTTATCAACCTCGCCCTAACTGATAGAGCCCAACTTTGCAACAACAGTATACTTTGACAGGCAAGTGTTCTGGTACTCTGAGATCCCCGGCCAACTTTGCTTTAAACTGTATAAAATTATGCTATTGAATGAAATTTTAAATTTATGGCCTTAATAATTCTAATTAATAGATTTGATAATAATTAATAAATCTTTTCAGATAGTCTATCTGAATGAGTGAAATTTTATCATTACACAGCATCATCTTTTTTTTTTTTTTTTGTGCCAAATCATTTCTTCTGCGGCTCACCATACTGGTAAAATGAAGCTTCTACAGATGATTCCACGAGGGCTCGTTTCCAACCACTGTTAAGCAAAGTTTGTTGGAATCGAACGCCGTTAATCTGCGCTTTAGGTCCCCTACTCTGCCAACGTGGCGATAAATGCACCAAGCGTGGTAAACCGGACGTTTTTATACCTAATGAACTCTTTATGGCAACCTCCGACGGAAATAATTTGAAGCGCTTTTTCGCGCATGCTCATTAATTGGTTTTTTTCTTTTAGCATTTTCATTGGTCGTTAATTAGTTTCAGTTTGAAAAATCGGTCATTTTCATTGGTTGCTAATTAGTTTAAAACCGTTAAAAATCGTATTCCATTATCACCATGGCAACAGCATTTTTGGAAACCTGCCAAGTACGGGACCCACAGCACACTTTCGCCAAGTTGGCAGAGTAGGGGACCTAAAGCGCATTTTCACCTCGAACGCGTTTCTGCTTTCTGGATGCATGGTAGCCAGGGTGGGTGCTCCTGAAATTTCTAAGTTTTTTCCTGGTCTTGATACTATAAGTACTTTACAGTATCAACGAAAAGTAACCCTGAAAAATAAATTTATTAGATTGATATCAAAGAGCCTTACAATAATTTTGACTATTTCATGAGTAAATTCAATAAAATCAGGAGATGTAACCATCAACACAAAAGTTGCCACTATACAATAATTTCAATTTCATTTACAAACTTATATATTATATATATAAAAAAATTCATAATTTTATCACCTATTATTTTAAAGTTAAAGAAAAAAAAAAAAAAATCATGCCACCGTTTTATTCAATAATATAATGTTGTAACAACATTATAAATAAAAATTAATAATTTATAATTTTTAAAATTATTGATAAATAATAATAAAATTTTATTTTATTTTTAATCAGGAGAATAATAATTAGAAATTTAGAATTATATATAAAAAAAATGGGACTATAATCTCTTACTGTTAAAACGATGGGGTGTCGAACACACGTGCTTTCAATTGATTGTCACAGTAATACGGGACAAAAGAAATACAACCAACTTTTAGAGTTTCAGTTGTATAAGTTGAATATAGTATAGTACTTTTTGACAATATATATATAAACTCGAAAATTTAATATTACAAAAATATAGTACATACAAAATGGAATTTACGATATGAATAATTTTAGATGAAATCAGATGAAAATGAAAACAGTAAAGTACGAACATGGCCAGCTTCATCAGGGGATGTTAACCATATATATATATATATATATATATATATATATATATATATATATATA
>JAPDSC010100167.1:51665-108707 GCA_026290005.1 Latrodectus geometricus | reverse complement strand
TGCTGGTTCTAATCAAACTGCCCCATTCCTCTTCGCATCCATTTTGCTTTCCCGTTTTCCCAGCGGAGGGAGGCGACATTAAGATTGGCGATCATCGGACAGCTCGCCAACTATATTGCAATCCATCATTTTCCGGTCCGTCCAGCCGAGGTGAGTGCTGTGGGATTTGGTGCGGGCAATAAAAATGAGCGGCCAAGAAAGCGTTCTCATCCACGGCCACTTAAGCCAAAGAACCAGATACTAGTCTTTCCACTCAAGTGGCTCTTCCGCTAGCTCTAATAATTCACCATTTGCCGCAGCTGTTGACAAAACTCTCCTGATGTTTCAAATCAGAGGCTTTTTATTGGAGGAGATCGCGAGCTGAGATTATCCCTAGGGAGCATTAGATTAGGGACTTTTTTCTTCCCTTTTTCCCTCTTTTTTTCCCCTTTTCTCCACTCCAAAGGTTGATTAGGTTTTGTTTGTGTCTCGGGAGCAGGGGCGGAGAGTCTTTCCTTTTCTTTAACAGCCCTGTGATGACTTCTATCATAGGACTCTTACAGGGGCGGCGGCGATTTATTTCTTGAGAAAGAGCTCGCACGCGGGCGCTTCATGTGCTTGTTTATTTATATTCGCCATAAAATACAGCAAAGATGTGTGGGACGCAAATTCTTAAAATACATAAACACTACGCAAATCGTAGAATAATGAAATGCTAATATTGGATTTAGAATTTGTTATAATATAACTGTTGTAATATCAGAGCACTATCAAAGTTAATTATATAATTTCACACCATATTTACAGTTACAGTGAATATTTGATTGTATTTTATTCTGTAAACTCTCTTTTATATTATAAAGTATTTTAAAAAGAAATATATTTCTAATATAATAAATGGTCTATACATCTTAGAAAAAGATAAAAAATACTCCCTAGGATTAGAAATTTCTATAAAAGTATATGATTCTACAAGATATTGCGTGAGAAAATAATTTTTCATTGTAATAAAAGTTTTAGAATACAGTGTTTTCAGGTACTATTATTATTATTATTTTTTTACAATGTTTTCTGGGTTTTTATTTCTGCTGAATAAAAAGCTACTAAGTACATTTAATCATCTCAAATTTTGAGCCATGATCCAGCAACAAAAGCAGTAACTGAACTAGCACCTTCCCCCTACAACACGCTGCATCTGAAGAAGAATGGACTATATGGAGTATATATCATCCATAAACACTCTCAGTGCGATGGTTTTTGGTTGGGTCAGGTATAGAACCTATTACTTCCCAGTCACAAACAAGAAAAATGCAATTTTCCACTAGGCTACCGTAAACCACATCTCATATAATTTTTTTTTTTTCTATAATACCCAGTTGTTAGAATTTCCACGTTTCATCACTACTACGGGTTGAAGTAATGGCACCTTATGTAGTAGATCACCCCGTACGTGTGCCATTGTAACCCCGAAAGCGTGTTTTATAATTTATAATTAAATATAATTTAGAAGCAAAGACCAAGCACAAGACTAGACTTGTGTTGCCATTTACTCCAAGACTTCCAAGACTTGTGTTGCCATTTACTCCAAGACTTCCAAGACTTGTGTTGCCATTTCCAGAGGTATCATTACACATGGAGGACATGACATCCACGACATATCCCAGTCACTATTGGCAAATTCGAAGGATTTTTAAGTGGCTCGAGATTCGAACTCAGTACCTTCTGATAACCAACCAGATCTCCACCTCCTTGTTGAAACGTATTACGTTTGTTTTACTCCATTCATCTTCAGCTGAGTATTTTTAATCAGTCAAAGCATTTAATTGCAACGTACCAGCTCATAATTTTAATTTGTCGTTTAGTGACGAGCATGTCAACTGAGTAACCTCTTAGCTATCAACACAAAAACATTATACTATCCTGAAGTTTATCAGCCATAGAACGTCTCAACACTACGTTCTTCGACGGTGTCAAGTACCTAATTGAAAATGTATTGTATTCATTCTATACTACAACCATCTTAAGATGATCACCGTACTAATATGTCATTGAATCTTCGTAGAGCTTAATATTCCTGTAAAGTGGTGCGTATGCTTAAAAAGTTGAAAGTTTGTCTCCTTTATCCGATCATGCCAAAACTCTACAAGATGTTAAACTATGTTTGGCATCTTCATTCATCTCATATCATTCATGACATGCAACATCTCATGCGCTTCATGTCATCTCATGTCATGGAAACCTCGTACAATCAAATATTCCTCTGGGGTGATGCTTTTGATGATAAGGCAGTTGTGTTAAGTTTGTCTCCAAATTTCATTTTTCGGTTAAACTCATTTTTTGGCTTTATTTGATCATAGCAAAAATCTGCTAAGCTGCTAAGAGATACTAAGCTGTGTTTACTATCTTCATTCGGAACTACTTTGATATACCCCCCCCCCAAATCGGGAATTTGGCGACTTTTTTTTCCCTCACATACCATAATACCTGTTTTTGGCGCCTTTTTTTTACTCGCCAAGATGGATTCTCGCTAAATACAAATAATTAATACATAAAAAACTTTAAAAAAAAAATCAGAAAATGGTACAAAATACAAGAAAATACTAAATTTGGCAACAGCAAAAACCTAAAAGCTGAAAAAACCTAAATTGGTAACACCAAAATAAGAAACAGCAACCCTAAAAAGTCCGTAGGTAGTGCCAGATTTGGCACGTAATTTTTTGGGAGGTATATCAAAGTTGTTTCCTTTATTCATCTAAAATAGACAAATGGAAATAAATACAGCAAAACAAACAAGTAGTCGGAGGTGGCTTGTCCCCAGTTGCTACTGAACACGAAGTATCACTTGCTCCGGCAATCCGGTTCAATAATGACGGGAAAAAAGTTTAACTAAGTTTTTCATCATGTAATTCATAGCTGTTAAAGGTGTTGTTGTCGTTTGATTATCTTGATCCAATTAAGAACAATGATAAACTGTCTATGAACATTTAATTACTTAAGGCTTAATGTCCTTTCGAAGATGAGATGCAGATGAACGATTCCAGCCCAGTTGTTCAGCTAGTCTTTCTTAACCATGGAATAAAACGTGTTTGGTTGGCAGAAATAAGCAATCGTCAAAATCTCATTATCAATTCTAGGAGTGATTTTTTTATGTATTTTAAAAACTCATGGACCCAAATAATCATTTTTATGTTGATAGACCTTAGTCACTAGATGTAGAGAAAATTGATAAATACACAGTCAACCATTTCAGAAATATATGTCCGCTCGGTTTAGACTGTATTTTAGGGTGCCCTTTTGATTCTCGCCAAGTTGTTATCGCGATTGTTTGCCAAGCTGGGCAAAACCGACTCGTGTTCTGATTGGTTTAGATCCAGTCGAGGCTCTGATTGGTTAACTGCTTGCATTGTAATCGGCACGAACAGGAATGGCCCCAAAAATATCGCCAAGTTCGCCAAAGGGCACCCTCAAGTATAGTTTTACCGTCAGCTCGAAACATAAATATAGTTTTTTGGATTCTATATTTTTTGGGTAAAAGTTTATTTAGAGGTACTTCTTGATTTTAAGGCTATTTTTTTGATTCCATGATTGGCGCCAAGGCTAGCCTATACTTGTTGGCGTCCCCTTGATTCTTGCCAAGTTATTTTATCCATTTTATTTGGCTTATTAAATTTTGGTTATATTGTCTTCGTTGCAATTTCATCATGTTTTGGCCGCTATACTTAATTTCATGGTGTTCAGCGGCAACTAAAAATCACCAAGGGGTCACCTTCAAATGTAGTTTTACCGGCCCCGAAATTTGAATAACAAATTTTGAACAATAAAACTACGTTAGTTAAAGCTCTGAAAATACCAGGGTTACCAGAAATTAAAGGAGTACCCCATCCTACACAAAACTCATTTTCTGTCCTTCATCTCATGTAAAAGCACTTTTGAATTTCTTTCTATTTCAATTTCTAATTTTATTTCTTTAATTTTTTTTATTTCATTCCTTTTCAGTAAACCAATTCTGAAAATTGTAGCCCATAAGCGATGTTTTCCCCATTTTCATAATCTGGCGCGTGACGAGTCAACTACAGCTGAGCTACCATTTCCCTCTCCAAATTTTTACTCAGGAAACGCAACATGAAACCCTTAATTTAATTGAATATGCGTACACCGTCTTATTACTACGATCTTGAAAAGGATAAGGTATCGAACTCGATAACTTCTGAATATAAAAATGATGCTTTTTCTACATAGCTACCGCAAATTTTTCTTTTGTTTTTATATATTTTATCTTAAAATTTTCTATGGCTTCTGTATGCACCTATCTATAGGACTTAACACCGTGTGAAAAAAATCATTGTAGTTATAATCAGCAAATAGATCAACAGCTATGACCTAATTGTTGGTTATAACCTCATACTTTTTTATTAAAATTAAATTATAAAAAAATATTTATTGATTTGTTTTTTATTTTTTTTTAACTTAATCAAGTAGAATGTTTTGTTCTATTAAATGTTAAAAAAATCATATTGATTTTTTTTTTTTAATTTTTTACTTTCTGTAAGCATGCATTTTATTTTGACAAATTCAAGGTTTAAAATGCTATGATTCTAAGGTATCATTTATCCTAAATTTTGTACAAAAATGTTTTAAATTATAAAAATAATTAGTGGATCTGTCATGGAAACCTATATAGAATCTAGTTAAGAGCCAAATAGAAACTAAAAACAATAAACAATTAAATCCTTGCTGATTTAAACTAACCATAAAGTGGATGTTATTATTTATTTATTGCTTGCATCAACAATAAAATATTAATATTGAATGTGCTTTGCATGCTACATGAAATAAATTTATCTTCACTAACGGCCGTATTCACAAACACGGGTTAACTTGAGTGTAGCCTATCTCGGATAAAACTCAACTCTAGCATGACTCGCCGATTCTTATTCACGACTCGGGGAAATTCCCGTGTAAAACAACTTTGTAGTTAACCGAACAAGACATGTAAGACGGCTTCTGATTGGCTAGCAATCTTGCACGTCAATGTCAACTAACATATCGCTTAAGTCCGCCATTGTTTGCTGACTCTGCGATAACACTCCGAAATCGTAGGGTTATTCTAGGGTTACATATAGGCGAGTTAATTGTTGTTTTTGTCGTGGTGAATAACGTTTCATGACTTAACTCGCCTTTTACCTTGAAATCTAGTTTAACTCTGGTTGGTGAATACGGCTGTTAATGATGAATAAGTATTTATTTTTTAATAGCGGTATCAAGAGAGACACAAATCCCCAAGAATATATAAAATATCCAATCCCACTAAGATATTGGCCAAAATTTTCATTCTAATTGCTCACTGAAGAGCTCATCCCACTGACAAATTGACTTGTTTTTGATGGGTGGACAAAATTGTATATTCTACATTATTGGTGAAAACGATTATTTGTTGAACTCACAGACCAATTATAAATAAAATAAAGTGACATACACAATGATCTCAACTTTAACGAAAGAAACAATCACACTTTATGGTTAAAAATAGTAACTGCAACGAGATATCTTTAATAAATTATAAAATTCTTATTAGCTTTTCAGAGCTTCTACGAAAGATATTGTTATTTAAAAAAAATAATATGTGTCGCGGTAGATTGAAGATATCTGAGGATCTGGATGATTATTCAGTTTGTACCATTTCAATTTCTGAATTTAGACAGCTGTATCTAGATTATTTTAAAACCAAACTGAATATACTGTAGATTTATCAATATAGGGACCACTTAACCCTTCTTTGCATAATGGGGGAAATTTCCATCATAACCTATAATGCCCAAAAATTATATAAAAGAACAAGTTCACTTTAAGTGGATCGTGTTTGGATACCTTTTTAATGTCCATTGCATAAAAAGAAACATAGCTGTCAAAAATAAACAAGTGTCATTATCAGTGCTTAAAGTTGTCTCATTCCGCTGTTTTTTGTAGTTGCAATAAACGTATGATTTCGTTTATAATTTTGTTTTATTATATTAGAGTTTCTATTGCTAAAAAATTGAAAATGAGTGGAAGAAAGGTTTGTAACACGTGTTTCTGTTATTTTCCTCTTTTATTTCTATTTAGTACTAAGCTAATGATCTAACTTTGGATGATGATGGAAATTTTTAGCATATTGTATTTTGCTAAATTTATACTATAAATATATACTAAGAATTTTTTAACCCTTTTTCCTTTAATTTTGAACATGAATTATATGAACTTGATTTATTTCACCAGTAAAGAAAAAATCATGCAAAGAAGGGTTAAATCAGAAGAAGAGAAGCAGAAATCTGTCCCATCACTAAAATTGTAGAAAAATTCAAGGAAAAAAAAATGGAAACTCTCTGCTTTCTGGGAAGACAATTCTATTGGCGGGTCTCAAACTCTGGGATATCGATTGTTTAATCACAATCTTCATTCGATGGTAGAAACTGGAAACTGGTGGTGTATCACCTACTCTCCGGCGGACCATCCGTAATCATTATTCCGGGAGCTGTCATAGCAGGACCCGAGCTTCGTAATCAATATAAATATGCCATTCGGGGGGATCCATAATTTCTATTAAGTTCCAACTCAGGAGCCATCTTTTCGTCATTAATTAAACCGGTTGGCGCACTCTGCGGTGAAGATGGTAATGGAGATTAATGGAGATTTGGCGATGCAGGTCTGTTCCTCCACAATTCCACTTCTCAGGTTCTTTTTAATGTGCAGGTGGTATAAAAAATGAAATCATAAAGACTTTGGATTGCGACTCAAAATGGAATTATTAAATCATACTAATTTTTCCGCTCTATTTTGCAAGATGTCTTGAATTTCGAAAATGTATATTAATTATAATTTTTTTTACTTCCTTCTATAGCTTCATAATTTTTTTTTAATAATTTCGAGGCCAACAAGAAAAATGAATTTGATAGGCACTTTTTTTTGTTTTTGTTTTTAGGTAAAAGATATCTCTAAATGTTTCTCTGACAATTTAGTAGGAAATTGTGCATTCATTAAATAATTATTGAATCAAAGTACTATATTATTCTAATAACAATATCAGATTTAAAAATCATGAATAGCAGGTCTTTCTTAAATGAAATTTTTCACCATGCGAGATTTAATTTGTAATTTTTTTTTGTTATAAATTAAAGATACGAAGAAATGTTATTCGATTCCTTAATGCAAATTTTTCTTCAGAAATTAATTACAGCAATTTATTTACTAAATAAAGGTAGCTTAATTTTTGAAGACAGTTTTATATTTTCAAAATGTACACTGTACTTGGAAGACTTATCATTGATAGTAGAGAGAACTCTATCTAAGAAAAAGTAGACAACATTCAGCTCTATATATCTCTATGGAAATTTTTTTCCAATGTGAAATCTATTAAAAATTAATGTAGAAACAAGCTCACTGATGAATTCAAATGACTGTCCTACATTCAAGTGACACAATCCCTACTTACTTCCATAACATTAAAAAACACTTGCTGATGGTAAAAAAAGAATTCCGTTCTTATTATTAAAGATTTATAATTCTGATAAAAATGTCTTATTACATTTATTGTTTTTTACTAACAATTTCTTCATAAGAAAAATTCCTTTTTTCTTAATGTTATATATAATTTTTTTTATTTTTCAATATTTACAATTTTGTATATTTTCAATTTTTCTTATACTAATTGATTGTAAATTTATTAGAAATGTAAGTTTATATGCAGAAAGCAAATGTGACATAAAAAGTTGGAAGTTTGGTAAGTTCAAAATAATATTTAAATATGGAATGGTAGCTTAGGAACTTCATAAATTTGGTGACCACTAAACTAAATTCAGTGGTAAGACTGACATGAGGGTACCAAGGCAAACGGTGCCCACATCTGTTTTCTTGACCGAGGTGCTTGACTGCAAATCTGTTTTTTTTTACTTGAAATGCGAAGCAATTATTCTGGTTAGGTAGTCAGCCTAACACACTACCCCAAGTATTTAGACCCCAAGCATGCTTGGTACTTAGTTTTATCGATTCATTGAAGGGTTAAAAGGCTGAGTCACTTGGTTAGTCTTTGAGCGAATCCAAATCTGTGCCTTGAAACCTCGAAGAACCACAACTACGCCATTGAGCATCTTGGGGACTATCGGTATATAGCAAGGGTGGCCAAGACGTCTACCGCGGTTGACTGGTAGACCGCGAAGACATCTTAGGTAGTCCACGGGACCATCCCGATAATGACCTCGGATATTAATAATTTAATTTATGACATAGAATAAATGAATTATTTAAAATAAAAATTTACTACAGTCTACGCTGTAAAACTCAAAACAAACTATGCAAAGATTTACGATTTAAAGATTTATGATTAAAGGTTTACGATTTAAAACCTAAAACGGACATGATGAGCGCGATTAAAGCATTCAAAAAAACTTTAGAAAGGTATGCATCTCAATTAAGAAAACATGAATTGAGAAACTTCAAAAACTAGGAGGAAGAGTGCTTCCATAATCCAAACCGAAACTTCGAAGGTTTCGCTTAATACTTACTTGTTTTGATTGAATAATTTGAAAGAAGATTCGCTGACTTAATTAGGTTGAAAGAAAAACTCAATTTTATGATATTTCCATTTAATGAAAATGCCAACATTGATGGAGTATCTGACAAAATAAGTCATTTAATAGATATCACTTCAGTCACGGTCGAGGAAGAAATTATCAAATTAAGATGCAATATATTTCTTAAATCCACAACATATTAAGTGATACTGATTTTTGGAAATTAATTTCTGAGGAAACGTTTCCAAATATTTACAAATGACTTTGTAGTTGAAATCATACTTTGGATCGAGGAAGAATCTTTGAGAATCTGCTTTTTCAACCATGAACAAAAAACTAACATTGGTGGTATTTAATTTCGTGTTTATGCATTGCAGTAAGCTCGTACCAGCTACAATATAATAAACTTGTCGCAGATATACAGTGCCAAATTTCAACTAAACGAAGTGAATAGGATGGTCAGTTTTTGATATATGAATACTTTGATTATTTTCATCAGTAAATTTTTATTTTGTAAATATTAATATTAAGCTTTTTTTTAGACAAATTACATAATTTACCATTTTTTCTTGTTACCGAAAATAAATATGCACGTTAATTTAGCTCTGCCATTGGTAGACCGCCTTCGATTTTTTAAATGTGGAGTAGACCCTAGATCCCAAAAGTTTGGCCACCCCTGGTATATAGAATAGGAGTAAAATATGATTTATTTTATGTTCTTTATAAGTACATTGCTTGTGTAAAACTCTTTACATAGAGGTGTTACTTCGGATTAAGATCTATAACTGGGCATTAAGTCAAATTGATCCTGAAAGGAAAAGACAGATACTTTGTGACACGCAGCTATAATTCTGTTTAGTAGTAGCAGTTGTTAATACCTTGTGGCATGCAGCTTGAATTCTGTCCAGCAGTTTACAGTTGTTGAATGGTGACGTGCCAGTGTCTCCTTAAGCTATAATCAGAGGTTTTGAATGTGATAGCATATTTATGCAACAGGTGATAACTGTCAGCTTGAAAGAAATACAGGATAATTCAGCGAACGTGATACATCTTACCCACTTCTCTTAAAAAAATTTTTGAAAAAAATTGCAAAAAATCATCACATTTTTTTATTTTATTGCTAAATATAAGGAAACAAAAGAAAACAAAATATGTAGGTTTTAAGTTGAATTTTTAATTTTTCACTGGTGTAAAAGCATGTAGTTTTAATATTAGTTTACAATCCCGAGTTATCTCGGGCAAAAAAGTTAAATATTAGTCTTTGTGTGATAGTTTTTGAAACAAGGGAAACACAAGTGATACCTGACATTCTGTACGCTGGTATCTGGTCTCATTTCTTACGGCATCATCACCATTATTTTACTTTTTTTCAACACAACTATTCTCCTTTGTACATTACTAATCCACAAGCCGTCGTATACTACACCATAGAGAAACATGTGGCCAATCCCGGAAAAGAACCGCGAAATTAAAGAAAAGGCAAATTGCATGTTAAAACAGAATATTTTCTTTCATTTCCTCCAGGCCGAGTAAAAACGTGATAAAACAAATCGTACTGACAAATTTTGCTTCACCCGAGTTTTCTCGGGATAATAATTAACTGCAATATATACGAACCCGAGATAACTCGGGATAATAAGGCAAGCGGTTAATGGATATGTCAACGTATACATGTTCCGAGCACAATTGTCTATATCTGTATAATCAATTGTAACAAACAATCTTGCTTCAAAATCAAACTCCACGCAATAACATTAGTGGTGGACCCTATATAAAACTTTCTACTTGTATAGATTCTTTCAGCATGACGATCTTCGATTGTATTATTTAATTGCAATCATTTCTTTCGTTTACTTGTTAACACCATATTTCTTACATAAGAAATAAAAATGAGTTTCAGTAAAATCACCTACTGTGCGTGATAAATCCCTCTTACTCCCATGTACAAAACTGTCCGTTATAATCCCCTCGTAAGGGAGTGACCCATATTTCACTTAACATACCAAAACTAAAAGACGAATACTGTCTTCGATATACCAAAGGAAGCAGTGAGGGCCTGCTTTGCATGCTGACCTTCTTTATCTTTCAATTGTTGTTCGTACTGCATTCTTGAGTGGGCATGATTTCGTAAAAAATATCTTATGTATTGCTTACTTGTTTTTCTGAAATTTTTTTACCTCTGTAGCTCAACTAACTGCTGAATCGTTAAAGCTCTTGCCTTCGATTCAATAGTTCGTGAATTCGATTCTCACCTCAAGCGTTGTTGTTGTTGTTTGTAAAGGATTGGAATACACTTAAATTGTTGATTATGATCTTATTAGACCGTTTGTACAAAGAAAAAACACTTTAGGTGATAATAAGGCACTATTACATTTGCCATGCACTTTTCAATTACTTTAATCTTTGAATCCCTTAACTTCGATTCATTAGTTTATTCGTTCAACTCTCACCTCAAGTCTTACTGTTTGTAATGATTTTAAATACACTTTAAATTATTGATTCTGGTCTTATTAGCCCTTTTCTATGCAAAAAAAAAAAAAAAACATTTTTAGGCGATAAGTAAGCCAACATTGCAATTGTCATACATTTTTCGATTACTTGTGGTCCATGAAATTTATCAAAAATCTTTTAAAAACGTGTTCATCTTCTCTTTCATTTTGTACTTTAATTTAGAAACTTAAGTAATTTCTTTTTGTTTGGAAAATAGCAATCGTAATGATAAACATTCAAATGAAAGCATCATAATCAAATTTAAACATCATATTTTAATTTTGAATAAATAATAATCTTCTTTTTCTACATATCATATTTTGTTTTCAAATAAATCTTTTTTATCTAGTCTTATTAGAAGCAAACTTTAGTTTATATTGAACTTTTATTTATAGTTTCGGAAAGTCAATATTTCCCACGCCCACAAAGTATAATTTTCGAATTTCTGTCGAAATCTTTTGTAAATTATTAATCTCCGCAAAGGAAAGATTAATTACTAATTAACCCTTCTTTGCATAATGATGGAAATTTCCATCATAACCTATAATGCCCAAAAATTATATAAAAGAACAAGTTCACTTTAAGTTGATCGTGTTTGGATACCTTTTTAATGTCCATTGCATAAAAAGAAACATAGCTGTCAAAAATAAACAAGTGTCATTATCAGTGCTTAAAGTTGTCTCATTCCGCTGTTTGTTGTAGTTGCAATAAACGTATGATTTCGTTTATAATTTTGTTTTATTATATTAGAGTTTCTATTGCTAAAAAATTGAAAATGAGTGGAAGAAAGGTTTGTAACACGTGTTTCCGTTATTTTCCTCTTTTATTTCTATTTAGTACTAAGCTAATGATCTAACTTTGGATGATGATGGAAATTTTTAGCATATTGTTTTTTGCTAAATTTATACTATAAATATGTACTAAGATTTTTTTAACCATTTTTCCTTTAATTTTGAACATGAATTATATCAACTTGATTTATTTCTCCAATAAAGAAAAAATCATGCAAAGAAGGGTTAACAGATATTAGACCATCATTCAATAAAATTTCTCAAATTAAAGAAAACTTTCATAGAGAAACGTTTTAAAAATGTCACAATTTGATTACATTAGCATAACAGACAAGCAATAACAAATCTCGTGTGTACGTATTGAAGAATTCATTCAAACGGAAGTCTACGCAAATTATTCGAAAAAAGGAAATTTAAGTTCACTAGAGAATAAATATCCTGACAAGCTTTTAAAAGATCTTACAGAAGAAAGTCTGTTTCTTAAATCATCCTGAAAAAATAAACTAAATACGTAAAAATATTCTGAGAAGTTTTTGGAGAAAAGAAATTAGCATAAATATATGGAAATAAAAAGGGTTTGGTGCAGAAGGTCACCTCTGAATGTTTTCAGAACGGGGAATTTATGGGAAGGTTTCACAAAAATAATATCTGTGAATAGAATCAATGTTTTATTAATACTGCATGTTATTTTCTGAATTATTATATATAGATTTTATTGATGAAAACAAACCACGCTATGTTCATAAATAGTACCAAAACAAATTCATAACATATAGCTCAATTTCAGATTTATGTGGAAGTAATAACTCAGAATATCTAGCTCCTGATACAAAAACTTATGTATCTTTAGACTTCATGTATTATGGATTTATGTATTGTTATAAGAAGGACTCTAACAAAATTTAAATTACCATTGATGCAAACGATACTCCCACAATACTAAGAACAGTTTCTAATTAGCTCGTTATTAATAAGAAGATGTTCTTAATATTCGAAATTATAGGTCCATATTCGGAAATTATAGGTAATATTCGAAATTATAGGTGTTAACCTTTTTTTGCATTATTTTTTCTTTATTGGTGAAATTAATCTTTAGCTTAGTACTAAATAGAAATAAAAGAGGAAAATATCAGAAACACGTGTTACAAACCTTTCTTCCACTCATTTTTAATTTTTTAGCAATAGAAACTCTAATATAATAAAACAAAATTATAAACGAAATCCTACGTTTATTGCAACTACAACAAACAGCGGAATGAGACAACTTTAAGCACTGATAATGACACTTGTTTATTTTTGACAGCTATGTTTCTTTTTATGTAATGGACATTCAAAAGGTATCCAAACACGATCAACTTAAAGTGAACTTGTTCTTTTATATAATTTTTGGGCATTATAGGTTATGATATAAATTTCCACCATTATGCAAAGAAGGGTTAATCAAAATTATAGGTCCATCCAGGAAAAAGAAAGTTGGGTACATCGTAGAATTATGTACATAACACTATTTTATAAGTTATATTAATTCACTGACCTGCATTGTTCTGGTTGGTAAGAAAATCGCTCTCAGAGGTCGTGAGTTCGCATCCCGACTTAACCGGAGATCCACCGTGTTCATTAAACGTTGCTGACGTTCAACACATTTTGACTGTAATGTCTTTTAAGTGAAATAACACCTCTGGAGGCAGCAGGTTAGGTATTGGAGAGGTGTTATGCTTTGTTATAACTTCTCAATGTCAAAGACCCCCCCCTCCCAGTCAATCGAGCATCTGATTGATACAGCCTATCTAATCAGGTCTAGGTGCGGAGAAGAGGGAATATATATATATAAAATAATTTTCCACCATTTTCCAGAATGACATTACAAATCATTTTCTCAGCATGGTTTTCACAAGTTTTTCAAACAGTTTGTTATGATTCTTGTCCATTCTGAAGAAATGGTTTGTTTAAGACAGTAACACAACTGTGCCGTCGACATAAACTGTTCTTGCGAATCTACACAAAATGTTTTCTATCGGGTGAAAGTAACTCATTCTTTATGTTATCTATCACTCAATGCAGAAATCACTTCCTATGAGTAATTCAATCGCATTTTTGTGCCTTTTTGTCATATTTGGGGCCTTCTTCCAGTAATATAAACATTGCCGACTTTTTTTTTTTTTTAATCATTTTATAAATTATGGATTTTGATAATTGAGAATTTCGTGGCCCTGTGAAACGGATAAATTTCTATTTTCAGATTTTAGCTCCTTCTTTGACCCCCCCCCCCCCCGTTTGTTTCCCTCCCAGATGACTTTTCATTCCAGAAACATTTCTAAGACGCAAAAAGTTGCTCTTAGCATTATGTGAGCTGTTTGAGACACAAACAGCACACATAAGCAGTTTGCGTTATGTGTGCCAAATTTCTCCCTTCGATTTCCAGTAGAGAATATATGCATCTATGTTCCTCTTCTTAATCAATAAAAGATTTTTTCTTATCCTACGCCAAATCTTAGCATGACTGCCATTAGTCTGAGACGAGCAGCCCAATAGATGGTAGTCTGACAGACAAACAAGGTGAGAAAATTTTTTAGCAAAGTTGATTGCTGCTACGTCACTACGAAGTGCAGAACAAGTGATCTCCAGACATGTCAAAGGCACTGCAGGGTGGGCAAGTCGGGATGTCTGCCAAACCAAATCTGCGTACATGGTTTAAAAGGTAGTCATGTTCTGTTTTAATTCTAAAGTTGGTGACACTAACGGCTCTGGGCAGGTTACGAGGGATGGGATTTTCCATCAAATCACTCCAACTCTTTCCCTCCACCAAATCCCTAAAAACCTCTCTAAGATGCACTTTAAATCTAGCATCGATTATTCTTTTAACACTATCATGGGGTACAGGTGGGTCAGGCTGTGGGAAGTTTGAGCCATTCTCGGCCAGGGAGTTTGCCATTTCATTTCCTGTGATTCCACAGAATCAGTAAAAGATAACATTGACGACTCATTTCGTTTTTAGCACGCTGTTCACAAGTACGTCTACGACAGCAAGCGTAATCCTGTGATAAGATTAAGAGATAGTTTAGCAAATTTTGCGAAATTAAACTCATTTTGGTACTATGATTTATAAAAGCGGATCATCTTTTCGAAGGACAATTTTACAAGGAAAATCTTCGTTTAAATAAATATTATTTATAAAATAAAGGCTTTCTAAATTGTTATAACGATTATTGTATATGTTACCGTGAAAGTCCGAAATCTGGAGAATGTCGACATTCGCTGGTGAATGTCAACATTCACGTAGTCGCTTGGTGTATGTCCGAAATATTTGCTAGATATCCTCATTTCTCACTTACACCGGCAAATGTCGACATCCACAATGCACTAATGGTGAATCTTGAATATGCGTTTCATCTCTCCGTATCCGGAGAGAAGAAATGCTGATTTGCATTTTCTTATCTTTTCGCCTCTCTGTTGACCTTGTGTTCCAGCAAAACACAACGTGCTCTAGGCCGCACCTCTTTGTTGACGTTGCCTTCTGTTATCTCCTTTTCGAGCTCTTTAATCATCTTTGCAAATTCCACCAAAGCTTGTCTGTGATTGTCGACATATACCGGCGATGGTCCGAAAGTGCAAGAAATGTAATCAATTGTACGGTCTTTCACCAACGTTTTTGGTATGTGTTGACATTCACCGGTTGTGTTGACATTATTTCGATACATACATTGTAAAGGGATATTTTAGGGAAACTGAATAGTAAAAGAAGACATCTTGTTTCCAACGAAAATGTTCTGGATGTAGATTTACAAGGCGATAGAGAGAGAGACAAAAATCACTTAAAATGATATTTAAAAAATAATAAATTAGAAGAAAATAAATTAATTTACTTAATTAATTCGACGGGCTTAGTAAAAGGAATAACCAGTTAAGTAAGTATAGGTTATCATGCTGGCCAATGGCTGAATGATTAGCGTTCCTGACTCCTAGGCTGTTCGTCATGGGTTCGAACCCCAGTTTGGGCATGGACGATTCCTTTCTTTCTCTGTGTATCCTTGTCCTTTCTTCTTCTGAAATGATGGATGAATGTGGCCCGATCTCTAAATGGGTTTGTGGTGGTGTGACGTAGGCAATGCTACTTGTACACAGGTGCTTGGCTCACAGGTGCCCACCGGGTAACCCTAAAATGAGTTGCTGTTTCCGGCATTGTTGTGGGCGACGTGTCAAGTTACCCCGTGTGCCCCTCCATTAGAAAAAAAAATGTTGTTATTATTAATTGTAAATAATTTATAAAAGAATACATTTATGAACGCGAAGTACCTTTTTATATTTTAATCAGATTATTATCTTTGGAAGAAATTACTTTATTGTGCAATTTCACGAATCATAATAAGATATAGAAAGAAATTAAGAAAGTAATTATGTTCATTATTTTGCTTGGCAAAAAATAGTATGTTTTGAATAAACGCGTAATTCGATTTCGACATAATGTGAAGAAAAATTGCCCATTCATGATTTATTTTGCACTTGTTTTGATGATCTATTTTATTCTAATTGGTGGGTAAAGATCGAAGTCTGTAACCAATGCCTGCATTCACCACTACGAAACAAACCATTATTTTTTTGTATTAACCTAACATTCATTTTTTTATGCTTTAAATAAAATTAATCATAAAAACTGAATCATGAAATTTTTTTTATTTCATCACAGTTAGTATTTAAAATTAATTATATCATTCATACAATTTGATCTTTTATAAGACTATTTCTTGCCGATTATAAATTTCTTTGCAGATTAAAATATTTTGTTTACTATTCAAATATTTTATTATTATTTAATATAATCAGATATGCTAAACTTGCAGATTTAGCATCAGTTATAAATGTTTGAGCGATATTTCCATATTACAATTTAATGTAAATCTGGCTAATTTCATGCCATTGTCTCTTTATAAGGTAAAAATTTACTGTACGGTCGCTCTTGGCAACTTTTTCAAAAAATTGCTAAATATCTCGCCAACTTCGCCAAGTTAGTCAAGCAAGGTTTGAAAACAAAAAGAATATTCCATTTTTCATTGGTTGGCTTCCATTTTATCAGAATCTACTATTTTTCATTGATCGGAATTCCTCATCTGTAATTGGTCGGAATTGGTTGGGTTGCCAGAAAATGTTATTTATCGCCAACTTTAGAAAATTGCGCCAAGAGCGACCGTACAGTAAATCTGAGCCCTTTATATAAACAGAAAAACAGTGCACAGTCAGTGATTTCGAAAAATTTTATAACTTTTCCAATTTTGAAATTCCATAGATGAAGAATAGTTTATTTATGATGCAAACTTTCATTCAAGTAAGCGTTTCCATTAGAAGAAATTTCTGGGGGGGGGGGGCAGAGAAAGAAAAGATCTTCCAGATGTAAGCGCGTTTCTTAAAAATAATAGTTTAGAAAAATTAAAAATTGCACAAGAATGCTGCACGAAATTAAATAGTGAATGGTATCACCATTGACTTCATTGTTACAAAATTATAATTTATGCAGTGATGCAAAGCATTTTTTCTAAGAAAAAGATATTAAATGAAAGCGTATCTCAAAAGTAAATTATGTAGGAAAAATTATGAAAATACTATCTTGTAAAATGCCAACGTAACTTCAGAAATGTAAAGGGTGGTAAGAGAAACAAATGAGCACTTATATATGAATAGATAACTGCGTATCCCCTCCATCAATTGATCCAGTATTTCAAACATATCTGTTTGAAGGCATGTATGTGCTGGAAATTTAAAATTCTCGCACTCTAATGATGAACAATGAAAGAATTTTAAAATTTTCGAATGGCAATAGTCCCTTTTCTATGCGAAAATTGTGTTCATGTGATCAGTGCATTAAATAAGCATAAACAGCATTTGGACAATTAGAGTGTGATGAAAATCGCCAACATAAAACATTTGTTGTTGTTGTTGTAAGCTTTCCTGTATCTAGACCTAATTTGCCTACTCTGTACCAGGCCGCCTACTCTGTCTAGTGATCAGCGTGCCTGACTGTAGATAGGGAGGTCTGGGTTCGAATTCCAGTTCGGGCAGGGATGTACTTTCTCTCTCTCCTGTCTTTGTCCTTTCCGTGTATGAATAAAGCGAGAATGGTTGCCTATCCTATAAACGGGTTCCTAAGGCATGTGAGTTTATTTGTATAAAAAGAAAATCATCCCCATTTATCCTCTTCAATGTGAGCTACAAACACATTGGCATAATGTTCCAAAAATGTCCGCCATAACCTAACCTTGCGCTCTACCAGTAGTAGAAGCAGCCGGATGGGCAACTTCACAATTTAGAAGCAGGTGTCAAACAGAAGAACCCCGAATATATGACCTGCCAACCAAAGAGGTATCATTTCACTTGGAGGAAATTGCGACAACGATATATTTAACATGCCCCAGCCGCCTTTAGCTAACACGGCGGATTTTCGGGTAATCCGTGGTTCGAACTCATTACCGTCCGATAACGAGAACGATGCATTAACCAATCAAATCATCGCGGCCCCATAAAACATTTGTTAAGAATTATAATAACATTTGTTAATATATTTTCCCCATGAAACATTTAGGGTTAATATTTTTCCAAAAAACCAGGGCACAAGATCTTCCTCTTCTTTCCACTTATGTACTATAGATTCTCACCAAAAAGATCTTCTTTTGGTATGTTGAATGGAAAATACCTGAGTACGGAATATTGTCTTTTCACGGAGATCCATTCTTGCCATGTCGTGAATGTTGTTACTGTGGTAAGTATAAAATCATGAATATTATAATGTGATGATGCCTGTTTCCGTTCGATACCCTATTACTGTCTGTTTAGGTTACTTCTTTGTTAGATCAAGCTATGTTCCTAGCAAAAATCTTTCCCTTAATTAAACATCAGATAACAGAGAGCCCAACATGTGGCTGTTATTGAAGGCTGTTTGAGCTTCCACTAGGGACGCAAAAACCTTCTAAGTGTAGTTGGGAGTATTAAAATGTTGAAAAAAAGAAAACATAGAATTTACTTTATTATTTATTTATTTATTTATTTTATTTTATTTTTATTTTATTTTATTATTATTATTTTTTTTTTGTCGAGTGTCACCCAGACTTGTGATGCACTGCTCAATTTTTCAAATGAACTGCAATTTAATGTGGAGCCCAACTTCTTTAGTACATTCATGGCACCCATTTATAGGGAAGACAACCATTCGTGCTAACACAAGAGAGAGAGAAAGAAAGAAAAAATACATCCATGCCCGACCCGGAAATTGAACGCAGGACCTTCCTATCCGCAGTCAAGCACGCTGACCACTAGACAGAATGGGTAGCTAACAGTTACCTTGATTTACCTATTTGAATGCAGAAAACAGCGCCCATGCATCAATGTACAACAGTGATTTGGATTGAAGGAGGGATTTAGAAGAATTAAACCATGGACGAATCCTTTTATTTTACTTTTCATTATTCTTTTATTTTACTTGAGGAGTCAGCTGATAAAATAATTCCTTTGAGTCAGTGCCATGCTAATTTGGTTTATGCCTGTTAAATATTCTTATGCTAATTTTGCTAGTGAAGCAAACAAGGAGTGCCAATTTAAATTTCGACCTCCTCATATAACTATGATTCAGAATCACATGAGATTTGGTATTGTTTGGATATAATACATTAATACCATCTAGAATTCTTTCATGTCTATATATTTATATGTCCCATGCAAAAGTTATATTTTTCAGACTATAAAGTATATGTTTTCAGTTGAATTCAGCCAGACGTAAACAGTGATGTTGTGCTAATTTTTTTTTACCGGAACGCGTATATATAATTATATAGACAGGGCCGATCCTGGGTAGGCGGCCGTGCTGTGCAATCTCAGTGTTCCAAATTTAACGACGGGGTGGGGGAGGGGAATGATTTTCCATAATAATCCTGCCGGCGACGGTTTTTTTAAGGTCTCGTGTCCCAAATTTGACGACGGGGGGGGGAGATTTCCCCCAATTTTCGCCTGTCGCCAGGATCGGCCCTGTATATAGCATAAAAAGGAAAGGAAACGAAAATCATTACGAAACCCATTTTGTTTTTTTGTATATATATATATATATATATGTTTATTACAATAATAGGAACGTTTAATAAATATTAGTTAACAATTTGTAAAATACGCATAGTAGATACTCAAACAATATTGCATAAATATGTTTAACAATACATGAAAACACTAATGGTTTATAATAATACATATAAAAATTCGTCAAAAATTAGAAAAAAATCAACAATTCTTTTTAACTTTTTTTTTTTTTCAATACGTCAGCCTATTCTCGTTATCAGAAATCATCTTTAGTTTCGGAACGCGTTCCTGTCCAAAAAGGAAGTACCGGAACGACGTTCCGGAGCGTTCCGGCTCGACAACACCACTGGATGTAAATGCACTTCGTCAAAAGATCTCTAGGAGAATGTTGCAACAGTCGGGATTTTTTCCATTGAAAATTATCAATTTTTTAAATTTTTTAGATGCATGCTTCGTCCAAATTGTGTTTAAAATAGAATAAGTAAAGTATTAGTTTATCTTGTATCATCTTTCATAATCATCTTTAACCACTTCATTTGTAAGTGTTTTTAATTTGTTTCAATAAAATTCATATGAAACTTATATGAGATAATTAGATATGCTTACTTGAATTCAAAGAATATTACTAAAAATATTAATGTTTTGAAATGAGATGTTCCTTCTCTACTATTGATTGAATTCAGTAAAGTTCCATCAAAACGTTTGCTTTCTTATTTTATTTTTTAAATTATAGTCTTAATATTTTTTTTTATCTAGTACACATAATTTTATTTTGAGTTCCTTCTTTTTAAAATGTTAAAATATTTTTACGATACACAAAATTATATTCGTGAGAATTATCTTTATTGACTTTAAATTTCTATTGTTTTAAAGATGATATGATAATTTTGTTTTTATTATCATTAAGTTGCACTTATATTAGTCTCATTCAAAAATTTCTCTTTTTCGAAAGATGTGGGGACGAAGTTTTCAAGTTCATTTATTCTTCCCGGAAACAATGCTCATTTCAGGGATTTCAAAAATAAAAAAATACAATCTATTTTCCTTAAATTCAAAGGCTTGCCATTGATTAAAAAAAAAATTACTTTTAAATTATTTATCATCGCCTTTTTTTATTCATTTGCAATGCGAATGTATTTTGTAATTTCATTGTGTCGCCATCTGTTGGAAATTCAGTGAATAAACGTTTCCTTAAATTTTTATTAAAATGAAACTATTTCTTTCATTATTATTTTTGCTCCTGAAATTAAACTTATTCTTTGGAAATGTAATCCAGAGAATTTTTTTATTACCTATTATTCCATTCTGTATGACCTAGCATAAAATCAGTTCCTTTTTTTTTTTTTTTTTTTTTGTCGAATGCCAGCCAGACTGGCAGGATGGGTGCGCTGCTCCACTTTTTCAACTGAACCGCAATTGGGTGTGGAGTCCGACTTCCTCAGTACACACATGCCATAGGAACCCGTTTATAGGGTAGGCAACCATTCATACTCCATTCATACAAGGAAAGGACAAGAAACACAGAGAGAGAAAGAGAAAATACATCCATGCCCGAGCCGGGATTCGAACCCAGGTCCTCCCCTTCAGTTCTTAATATCAAGAAAAGAAAAATCAGTAGTTTAACAGAAAAAAATAAATAAATAAAAGCAGTTAAGTTATGAATATTAGTCCTTTATGAAATAAATGTATGAATAATATTAATACTTTTCCATTGTATTCTTCTTTTATAATTATTTTCTGTGTTTTACGCAACATTTGACAAAAAAAATCACTCATCCATTTTACTTTTAGTAAATTTGAGTGTGGAATATTTCTTTCATTAATTTTATTAATCTGTTTTCTGTCTCTCTGTTTGGTAAATTTGTTTTCTTACTATTGAAATTGTTTGAAAAATCTTGACAACAAACTTATTTTTAAGGGTTACATTATCACAAGATAGGAAATCGGCAGGTAATGACAGTGACGTCTAATAGGCATGTGATTTCTTGTGTCCAATAGCATGCCTGTAAAATACAAAGAACTCTGCAATCATAAACGGTAAAAAAAAAAAAAAAGAAAAGAAAAAGAAAAAAAGAAAACTCAAGTGCAAGTAAATCAAGACAAATAAAGGATTCACCATTTTATTTAGAGAAATTAGAAATTTTAAATGAATTTTAGAATCATCACAGTAATGATACTTACAATTGAAATTTTTACAAAATTTTACAAATATGATTAGAAATTGATATAAAATATTATAATTAACTGCTTTTTCAAAATTATTCACTTTTATGATGAAAAACTTTGATCGTACATTGAGATTAAGGTTTCCTAAAAATTTTTATTCCTTTTGGCCCTTGCAAAAGAGTCTACTGGGTTGGATGGTGAATGCTTGGATAAAAGAATGTATTAAATTTTATTTATTTATTGAGAATTGCGGACAAAATTTAGCCTTGATAACCTTTCTACCATTCTGTTTGATCTTATGTTGTTTAACTGTATCGATATCAATAGAGTATATAAATAAGCTTATATATATTATTATTGAAAAAGATTTAAAAAAATTTAAAACAAAATATTATATTTTGGTAATGTATGCAAATGCAGTCATTTAGTCGCGATCAGATTTTACATTGCAGTCAAATGAGAAATTCACTTAATAATATTTAACAAAATTGAATTTACTTACAATTTAACATCTATATTTATAATAATTTAAGATTATTGATTATTCTAAAAACTATTACATATTTATTTCACGTTATGATTCGATGAATGCAACTGAGAATCAAGAACTAAGAAAATCAAATCATTTAATCTTTTTTTAATAGCACGCGTTTATTAAAATTCAAATCCTAAGGAGAAAAGAAATCAACTTGTATTTTTTGGATTTCAAATTGTTAGGAAACACTCATCAATCAACAACACTTAGTGATATGATATAATCAAATGGTTAGTTTTGAGATTCCGGATACAAGGAAATTGAACATTTATCCCGCCCACAAACCCGGTGCAGACTTGCTGTGAATGCACTTGCTGTTCATTGAAATGATACTAAACTATTTGTGCTTCGAAAATATAGACACGCCCATATTCCAACTCTCTCATATAGTACACACTTCTCTTGAGGAAATAAAACCGATATGGTCTATTGTTTTATCTGCGAGGTCACTAGCTAATGAAGCCATTCGCCTCTGTCCTAATTGATTGGTTGGCCTAATGAGTTGTTTGGCAGAAAATGGAGAAGTTGAACATAGTGGTCTGTCTAGAGTGATCAAAACAAGGTTACACAGTCTTACACATAATTTTAGCAGTACACATAATAGTTTACAATTTTCCAAGATACAGATGGTCTAGGTTAAATACAAGTTGATAATTCTTGATTAATGTACAAATTTACAGCTGCAGAGGGGAAAACCCCCCTTTGTTATAGAAGAAGTTAAGTGAGAGATTCAATTATTTACAGTTAATTCTTATATACAAATTCAGGGCCGAGGCCCTCTTTAAATTCTAGTGATTAACATCAGTCACAGTTTACGAAATGTATAACAAAACATTATAATTTGTTTCATACATTTTGCCTTATTATTTACATTGTTTCTTTAGTTAAACTAACGTAAAAATTACGTCTGTTTAACTGGGTTATTTGGACAATATATACAAGAGAGAAAATCAATAAATTGAGGCAGTAAGTACTCCCAAGGTATCTACTGTGATTGCATGATAATTTATCCAATCGTCGGGCTGAACCTAAGGACCGCTCTTGGTCTTCTGAAGTTTTTGCGTTTGTAAATGTTGTAATTTGGGATATTTCGTATTGCATCGTTATTGATTTTGTGCATGTTGTTATAGAATTTTAGTGCAATGTGCCTAATGAAGTTGTGTAACGTGGTCATTCCTAGTGCTTTCCTGATATCTTGATTCCTGAAGTAGTATTGTGAATTGGAGATTACCCTTAGTATGCTGCTTTGTTTAGCTTCTAGCTTTTTAAATGTTGTGTTCGGGGTGCCTCCCCAGACCAACGAGGCATACGTGAGAATAGGTCTAAGGTAGGCCTTATAGACCGTGATTTTGTTTTTGACTGAGAGCTTGGAATTCCTAGCAATGAATGGGAACAAAACTTTAGTTGCTCTCATATACTTTTGCATGATTTTATAGATATGTTTTTTCCAGTTTAATCTCTTATCGAGAGTAACCCCAAGGTAATCCACGTCGTTACCCCAGTTTAATTCCTCATTGAAAATTTTTATTTTGTTGCATATTTTGAACTTTTTTGTAAACATTACAGCCTTACATTTTGCTGTATTGATTTTGATTTTCCATTTCAGCAGCCATTTCTCTATTTTCCTAATGTGGGTGGAGAGGTTTTTGTGTATAGTGTCATAATTTTTATGGGTGGTGAGTATAGCTGTGTCGTCCGCGAAGAGACACAGCATTGATTGGTGGTACTGCGGGAAATCATTGATATAAAAATTGAACAACATGGGTCCCAAGAGCGAGCCCTGTGGGACTCCTGCCTCTATGTTTCTTGGGCTGGAGAGCGAATTTTTAATTTTAACTTGGTAGGTTCTATTTTGAAGATAGTTTTTGATTAATTTGACTAAGTATGTGGGGCAGCCATACAGTATTAACTTGAAGAGTAGACCCTCATGCCAGACTCGATCGAATGCTTTCTCAATATCCAGAAACAGGGCTCCAGTGGAACTTTTGTTTTTGAACCCCTCCGCGATTTTTTCGGTCACCCTCAGTAGCTGGTGTGTTGTTGACAGCTTCTTTCTGAAGCCGAATTGGTGTGGGATGATTACTTTGTGTTCAGCTTCGAAATCGCTCAGTTTTTCCAGAACAACCTTTTCTGTGATTTTTGCGAGTGAAGGCAGAAGCGAGATTGGCCTGTAACTGGTGGGTAATGAGGGAGGTTTGTCTGGCTTTTTAATAGGGATTATAACGAATTCTTTCCACTTGAGGGGAAAGTGACCTAGCTGAATGATACCGTTAATTATTTCCGTAAGGAGGCAGATTGCTTTGACTGGAAGTTGCTTAATGATTTTGTTGCTAATGTTGTCATTGCCGGGACTTTTTCTTGGATTCAGATTACTAATTATCCCTTCAATTTCGGAAGCTTTTGTTTCGTTTAACTGCGTAGGGGGTAGCCTGTCTATGGAAAGGTAGTTGTCAACAAAATTGAGAATTTCAGCTTGTTGGGGGTATTATTACAGTCATTAAGCTTGAATTGGTTCATCAGGCTATCTGCAATAGCTTCGGCTTTAGATTTATCAGATGTCATATATGTATTGCCATCAGTTAGGTGGGAACGGTTTTCTTGAGAATTTCCTCCTGTTTACTGCATTCCACAGTGATCCATCCTCTAGATTTAGTTTTGCAAGATGTTCGTCCAAAGTCCTTTCGTTGTGCTTCCGGATCTCAATTCTAATTTTGTATCTGAGGGCATTTATTTGTGTCTTAAGTGATGGTAATCTGTACCTGTGGAACTCTTTCCTTAGCCTGTTTCTGCTTTTGATTAGCTGTAAGATCGAGTCCGGCAGGCTGGCCTCCGCTATAATTTCTTTCTGGGTTGTGGAAAGCTTAAGTGCTTCCTGGATAGAATCTGTTAGCTTGTTAACTTTAAGGTCAATTTCGGTAGTACTGTTAGATTTGGAAAATAATTTGTTGGGTATGAGATCGTTAACAAGGTGTCTAAATTTAAACCAATTGACTGAATTTTTTAATGTTAAGTGTTTTTGTTTGTTATTGTAGTAGGCAATGACTGGGAAGTGATCAGAGGGTAGGTCCTCAAATGTGGTGTGTTCTATAGGGACTGAGATGTTTTTGGTGATTAAAAGGTCAATGTAATTTCCGTGTGTGGCACCATAATGTGTGGGTTTATCAGGGGTGTGTATACTGGCATTGTTTGAGATTGCTACCGCGTTAATCTGGCTGCCTATGTGTGTTCGGTACTGGCAACCCCAGTTCTGGTGTTTGGCATTAAAATCTCCTGCTAAAATGGCGTTGTTGTTCATGTCCAGGATTTTTTGTACATCCCTTGTGATGCTGAGATTACTCTGTGGGGGGACATAAACAGAGGCTAGAAATAAAACCCTACCTTGCCTCTCTGAAAATGTGAGTAACCACATTAGTGGGTGGTCCACGTTTGTGGGTGGAGCAAAAAGTGAATCAGCCCTCTTCTCTGATTTTGATTCTGGAATCCAAGCCACATTTTAATTTTCAATTAACATGAATTTTATTACACAAATACTTAATTTACAAAGATATTAGAAAGTAAAGAAGAATATATAAAAGAAAAATATAGAAAAATGTAATAAGAAAAGGTAAAATATTCTAACAAATTCATGAATGAAAAGAGAAGCGCAAGCCATGGCTGTGCATATACTAAATGGGAATGATCATACATGGACAATTCCCATTGTTCTCCTAATGCAGGGAGGGCCATTCTGAAGTTGGTTCCACATAAATTTTGGCGCCGAGTGTTAGAATTGCTAAAATGTTTTCTTAACTGCAACGGGCTTTCTGCCCAAACATTTAGGTCAATTACTTTATTCGCAATAAATTTTCACTCTTCCATTTTCTTTGATTTTGTATATATTTTATCATTTATTTTGTATATATCTCAGTGTCTTAATTTCTGGTAACTACCTCCTGTAACTACTTATGAGTCACCGTGCAAGCACTCAATTTGGGAGTACTTATTCTTTTATTCATCGTTGTAACCATGCATAGATCTTGTTGAGAAACATGCATACCCTTGTTATTAAAAGAGGTCAACGGCTCCCACTGGACACCTCGTCCCCACATCTTCGACCAACAATTGTTATTATTATTATAAATAAAAAGAGAAGATTTAACAAGTTTTCAATTTATTAAATATAGGCCATTAAATAAACATATACATCGCTATACTTCTGTTATATATTATGTATTATTTAATTCCTTATATCTTCAGTTACCTCCGTTTCATTAAAATTTATATATTTACAACTACACACCAACACTTGAAATTAAACAAAGTAACTTTTAAATTGATGTGAAATAATGTTATCAGGAACAGTGAAAGTAGCGCACCAAGAAAGAAGCATGGGATTGAAATGAAATTGAATACATATAAAGATACAGATTTACTCAATTAAACGAATACAGTGTGTATAATTAGACAAATACAGTGCAACCTCAATAGTGCGTCGGACCACCTCCTGCTACAATACATGGTGCCACACGATCTGGCATCGAGTTGATTAGAATTCTGATGTTGTTCTGAGACAGATATGTCCACAAATCCTTAACAGCTACCTCCAAATCATGTACAGGGTGACATGGCGACACCTGGTGGTCCCAAGTATACTGTATCGGAAACAAATCCGGTAAGCAGACTTGCCATGGAAGATTTCAAACATAAAGTAAGGCGTTTTAAGCAACTCGAGCTGCATATTGCTGGAAAATCACCCTTGGAAGACCATTTAGCAAAGGACCCACGTGGTGTCAAAGAATGTCGTCAAAGTAATGCTGTCCTGTTAAGGTCCCACATACCACAGCTAAAATGGAACATCTATCATTGGCTATGGACTTCAGACCATTACGATTTCTTTGTGGGCAATATATCGTGCGACAGTTTGGAAGGAAGCTCACCATTCACCTCTACACCTACACACGGTTATCGTCTGTTTTCAAAATTATTCATCACTAAACATTACATTTTACCAATTTGAGGCATTCCACGTAACAACGCAATATGAGCACGTCGCTTGGGACTAACTTGCTGATATTGCGCTGTTAAAGATAATAGACAGAACGGGTGTTTAGATTGCAGAATCGCTTCCGAAAAGCGTCTCGGAATGGTTTGTGGAGCAACTGGCACTTATACATTATCATGTATCGAAAAATGACTCACTACGGAATCCGCATGATCCTTCAATTCTCACCGTAATCCTTATATTCCTATACCGGGTATGCCACACGTGAGTACCGTTTCGTGACTACTGCTCTCAACGTGTTCTGATGGCACACACCGAATGATAGAATCTTCGAGCAACATGACGCCTCGACCAGCCTAGGATTTTCAAGTTGATGATGAGGCCCCTCTCAAACTGGCTTAACTATGCCAAATGTTTTTTCACATGTCTCCATGCCATTCTTTGCTTACTAAATCTCACATCGATCGCGAGCGTCGGCATATGATCGTCACATTTCAAAATCTTCCCCTCTGCGCTTGTTTATAAGGGCCCACTTTATGATTGCAGGGCCAATGCCGGGTATTAAGACTGAGGAGAAACTTAATCATGTTGTTATGCGTTGTTATGCGCATCGGCACCAAACTTGGATCATTTTTATAAGGCATCTCAATGTAATTTGAAAAGTTTCACGCTTCTATCTTTCTTCCTTTTTGGAGCACTATTTTCAAAGTTCCTGAGAGCATTTACAAATATTTAATAAATATACTGTCAAACTATAATATAATAATTTCTTTGTCCAAGGAAAAAAAAAAAAAGAGAGAGACTTAATCATGTGCATATGATACTTCATTTCGTTCAAATCACGGTTCACGGTTGTGGTGAGCGTTTCCTAACAAAATAATCATGTACAATTTTAAGACAGTCGACATGGTTTCTTGATCAGTTCGTTTACTTGCTGTAGAACTCATAGAATTAAATAATGATGAATGATTTTCCAGAACACAAAAATCAAAAAGAAAATTATCAATTTTATTCATATTGTCTGTTGAAATTTCACTGCTAAATTATTGCTAACCTTATAAACAGAAAGAAAGTTTCAAAAGAACAGTTGAAATTTTAATTCAGGTTTTTGGTAATATCTTTACTATTAAAATATCAACTACCTTGAAAACTTTAAATTTGTAAATTGCAACAGACTCTATTTTTTAAGAATTCGTAAAAACTAGTCAAATAGTTTTTATAAAATCGAAAGCAAAAAATCGTCTTAGATGTTACAATTAATTTTTTTTACCAAATTACCTTTATAATAAAGCAAAATTAGAAAGAAATATTTAGACTTTATTATATGAGAAATAATTAAATTTATTAACAAAAATTCAGGCCTTTACTTTTTCTATTCCAAGGCTATATGAAAAAATCACCTTTTTTTCATTTTTCAGTATAGGAAAGCACTTCTCAATTGTGTTCTTGAAAAACTACTTCAATTTTGTTAAGCATTCATCTATTCTTTCTATGAATGCACATAAGCAATAAAAAAATTGTTTGATTTTTGGCTGATTTGAAAGTTAATTCTCATCTCATCTTAAAATTGTCCAAAGCTTCTTCGAACAATTAATCCTCTCTCGAGTTCTCAACTAAATGTCTTCTTCGTAGTTTTATATATATATATATATATATATATATATATATATATAAACATCGTGAATATCAAAATGACCGAGTTACCATTTTTTTCATCGTCCTAAACATGGCATTTAGAATGTTAATTTTATAAGGCAGCCCTAAGCCATGATCACTCCTTGTATCTTTCGATATCTTCACCTGAAGTTGTTGATACATGGATTGTGAGACGGGAGTTAGACTAAGCAGCAGAAATTCTCCGTGCATTGCTTCGAAAAAATTCTGGGATTTCAACATCTAATGTTAGCCATCCACAATTTCAAGGATTTGCAATTATCCAATGAAAATATCGATCAATTTCTCAATTATAAAATTAATTTAAAACAAAAATCAGATGATAAAAAAAATAAGTGTGAACAAAAGATGCATGAAAATAAGTTCGCAAAAAAGAGTTTTCTTAAAATTTTAGTTCGCAAGTAGGAATTAAAATTATAATTAAGTCTTTGACATCATGTTATGGACTGGCCACTAGTTCGTAAAGTTGTGAATGTTCGGAAATTATAAGTAAAAATGAACGTGTATTTTGTATTTTATTTCATCATAAGTAAATGAAATTATTTATAAAAACTGTGTCAATCCTATAATAAGTTAGGCTATATGATGTGAAACATTTTTGCAACTAAGAAATCTACCTTCAGTAAAATTTTGTAATTTTTAGATTAAGATGGTATATACTACGCAGATATATTGATAATAATATTATCATATAAATTCATAATAAACATCCCATTTTAACCATTGCAAAACCCAATTAAACTCTTAAAAAATGATACCTAATTTATGAAAAATTTTTTTAACCCTTCTTTGCATAATGGTGGAAATTTCCATCATAACCTATAATGCCCAAAAATTATATAAAAGAACAAGTTCACTTTAAGTTGATAGTGTTTGGATACCTTTTTAATGTCCATTGCATAAAAAAAAAAAACATAGCTGTCAAAAATAAACAAGTGTCATTATCAGTGAAACGAGCTTAAAGTTGTCTCATTCCGCTGTTCGTTGTAGTTGCAATAAACGTATGATTTCGCTTATAATTTTGTTTTATTATATTAGAGTTTCTATTGCTAAAAAATTGAAAATGAGTGGAAGAAAGGTTTGTAACACGTGTTTCTATTATTTTCCTCTTTTATTTCTATTTAGTACTAAGCTAATGATCTAACTTTGGATGATGATGGAAATTTTTAGCATATTGTTTTTTGCTAAATTTATACTATAAATATATACTAAGATTTTTTAACCATTTTTCCTTTAATTTTGAACATGAATTATATCAACTTGATTTATTTCACCAATAAAGAATAAATCATGCAAAGAAGGGTTAATTTATTCATAATTTATTGAACCGAAAATATATTTACTGAATTTCACAGAACTATATTTCTAAATGTTTTGGGTTTTGCATTGCATAACAAACTGCGTTTCATTTTATTTTTCGAACGTGAAATATAATTAACTGAAAGATACATAATAATATCTAGACATAACGTAATTATAAACTAAATTACCAAAGAGTTTGAACTTAATATTTTTGAAATGTTAGTAATGAAATAAAAAATCAATTTAATATTAATTACGTATTAATTTAAATGTATACAACGCGCAGAAATTATTGCTAATATAATTCGAAAAAACTCGTTTATTTTTGAATAGCTTACATAAATTTAAAATTCTATCTCTTTGTACTTCTGCATCAATTCTAGTTTAGAAAATCAAAAATGAGAATTGAAAAAAATTTATATATACAAGAAGAAAAATATATATAAAAAAAATAAAACATTCTTGCGTTTATGGAGCAAAAATGCTTGAACAAATAATGACAAATTAGTCCAACTATTTTGGTTCCGATAAATATTTGAGTCACTGTAATAATACATTTACTAATTTTTTTGCTAATGACTTATATTTTGTTTTTTTGCTTCTTTATACATGTATGCATTCAAAAAGATAATTTAAAAGTTATTAAAAATGTCAATTTAAATTTACTGAAAGAATACCATTAGATTAATAAAGAGTATGTTGTAAAATCAATCTCTTTTATTTTTTGAAAACTTTAAGTTATATATTAGATTCTGTATTATAATTTTTATATGCCCTTATTATTTCTTTTTTAACAGAAATTATTGAGAAAGTTGTAATAACTTTGTTTTTATGGTCCTCTGTAATGAAAACAAGATTTTTGCTGGGGTAGAACTACTTTCATTTCTATCTGTTTTTAACACCTCATATTGTGTGTTCACATATTGTTTCATCTTATATGAAAGATAATCATTCTTCATATCTATTATAAATAAATTATAAAGCTACTTTATGCAATATTATTTAGCTTATGCAATATTTTTTGCATTCTAAATTACATACTAATTACTTGCTGAATTCCTTAAGAGTTTTAATGTCACTTAAATAAATGTATAGTATATATTAAACAAAAACACAAGGATCATTTAGAGCTAATGTACCAATCTATAACATGCGTCTCTGATTATTGCTAATCTCTGCATTTAAATACGGCTGCTATTGATCTTAGGAAATACAGAATTTCAAAATATGAGCAATATAAATCAAATTTGAGAAAAAATGCTAAACATTAATCATTCTAAGCTCTGAGATTGAGATCTTATGAAGAAATAATGTCTTAATTGTTTTCTTACAGTTTTGGTTTGTTTGTAAAAAAGATTTGTTTTTATCGGAAATATTCGAATGAGCAGATTACTATTTGTGTCATCCTATTTTCTTCATTGACGATTGGGTTTTGTAAAAAGTATCTCAATTTAATGAATAGTTGGAATATTTGGATTCATATGTCACATTTTATATATTTTCGTTTGTCATTAATATTATTTTACCTATTCCAAATGATATACCTCGTATACCTACATGCAGTGGTGTTGTGCTAATTTATTTTTACCTGAACGCGTATATATAATTTTATAGACAGGGCCGATCCTGGGTAGGCGGCCGCTCTGTGCGGTCTCGTGTCCCAAATTTAACGACGGAGGGGGGGGGGGGGGGGTGCTTTACCATCCTGGCCCGGGGGGGGGGGGGGTTTTTTTTTTTTTTTTTTTTTTTTTTTTTAAGATCTCATGTTCCAAATTTGACGAAGGGGGGTGGGAGATATCCCCCAATTTTCACCTGTCGCCAGGATCGGCCCTGTACATAGCATAAAAAGGAAAGGAAACGAAAATCATTACGAAACCCATTTCGGGTTCGGTTCAAACCCTTATTTATAATAATATATATAAAAATTCATCAAAAATTAGAAAAAAAAAATCAGCAATTCTTTTTAATTATTTTTTCATTACGTCAGCCAATTCTCGTTATCAGAAATCATCTTTAGTTCCGGAACGCGTTCCTGTCCAAAAAGGAAGTACCGGAACGACGTTCTGGAGCGTTCCGGCTCGACAACACCACTGCATACATGTGGGTATTCCACAAACTGTAATTGATTTATCGAATACAGCTTATTAATTAATTATTGTATTAATAATTTATCAATATTAATTAAATATTCTATTATTAATAACCAGCTTATTAATAAATTATTGTAATAATAATTTATCAATTAATTATTTTATTATTAATAACCAGCATATTAATAATTTAAGTTACTGCAGTGATAATTACACTACTGGCCATTAAAATTGCTACACCAGGAAGAAAAACAGATAACAAAATGATATTTATTGGACAAATATATTATACTAGAAATAACGAGTGATTAAATTTTCAAAAAGTTTGGCTGGATAGATCCTGAAAAATCAGTACCCAGAACAACCACCTCAGGCAGTAATAACAGCAGTTATACGCCTGGGCATTGAGTCAAACAGAGATTGGATTGCATGTACAGGTATAGATACCCACGCAGCTTCAACACGATGCCACAGTTCATCAACCGTAGTGACTGCGCTCGGCAACCATTGACCAGACGTTTTCTATTGGTGAAAGATCTGGAGAATGTGCTGGCCAGAGCAACGGCCGAACATGTTCCGTATCAAGGAAGGTCCGTACAATACCGGCAACATGCGGTCGGGCATTATCCTGCTGAAACGTAGGGTTTCGCAGGACTCGGATAAAGGGTAGAGCCACGGGTCGTAACACACCAGAAATGCAACGTGTACTGTTCAAAGCACCGTCAATGCGAACAAGAGGTGACCGAGACGTGTATCCAAAGGCACCCCATACCATCACGCCAGGTGATGGGCCAGTATGACGATGACGAGTGCACGCTGCCAGTGTGTGTTCACCAGGATGTGGCCAAACACGGATGAGACAATCATTATGTTTTACGCAGAACCTGGATTCATCTGAAAAGATGATGTCTCGCCATTCGTGCGCCCAGGTTCGTCGTTGATCACACCATTGAAGGCGCTCTTGTCTATGACGCAGCGTCAAGTAAAAGCCGCAGGCATGGTCTCCGAGCTGAGAATCCATGCTGCTGCAAACGTCGTAGAGTTGTTCGTGCAGATACTTGTTGTCTTCCAAACGACCCCGTTTCTTGACTCAAGGCTCGTGACGTGGTTGCACGATCCATTACGGCCATGCGGATAATATGCATGTCTTCTCGGCTGCTTGTGTTAGTGGCCGTTGAGATCCTGCATGGCGTTCCATATTACCGTCCTGAACCCATCGATTCCATATTCTGCTAACAGTCATTGGATCTCGACCGACGCGAGCAGCAATACTGCGATACGATAAACCGCAATCCCGGTACGCTACAATTCGACCTTCATCAAAGTCAGAAATGTGCTGGTACGCAATTTTTTTCTTACACGAGGCATCACAACAACTTTTCCCCAGGCAACAACGTTCAAATGCAATTTGTGTATGAGGAACCGGCTGAACAATTTCCTCATTTAAACACAATGTAGGTGTCGCTACTGGCGCCTGCTTTGTCTGAATGCGCTGAAAAGCTATTCATTTGCATATCACAGCACCTTCTTCCTTTCGTATAAATTTCACGTCTGTACCATGTCGCCTTCTTGGTGTAGCAACTTTAATGGCCAGAGTGTATATTTCCAGATATCAATTTTTGCTTAAGAAAGCTTCTACGTCATATCCAGCCATCTAATTATTTTTAACCCAATAGAGTTAGGTAGTCAACACCACACAGAAGGAGAGAGAGAAGTCTGATTCTGTAAAATATTAATATACATTAGTTCTCTTAGTATGATAGTCTTTGGTTAAAATAGATACCGCAGACTGGGTAGAACTTCACCAATTTTTTAATTTCAGTTCTGCTTACAATTAATCTAATAGAGATGAAGTCTGCTCAAAGCTCAGAAATTTTGTTGAGAGAGTACAAAAAAGAAAAAACCCTGATTCAACAAAAAGAGCGGACAGCCACACTAAGTAACAAAATGTGAAATTAATATAATATTATAATTTAATAAATGATTAATGAATTAAATTCAAGGTATGAAATAAGTTATTTACTTAAAATATTTAAATCAACTGAATTTCATAATTGCTGCTCATTATTACTAATATTTTTAATTTATTTTAATATTTTTGATTTTAGCTAGTATTATTTTCTGTTTTTATTAATTATGGTTTTCACAAGCAACACTGGTGTAAAAGATTGGCTTAATAATATTTGTTAAGCTAATGACTTATATTTTGTTTTTTTGCTTCTTTATACCTGTATGCATTCAAAAAGATAATTTAAAAGTTATTAAAAATGTTAATTTAAATTTACTGAAAGAATACCGTTAGATTAATAAAGAGTATGTTGTTAAACCAATATCTTTTATTTTTTGAAAACTTTAAGTTATGTATTAGATTCTGTATTATAATATTTATATTCCCTTATTATTTCTTTTTTAACAGAAATTATTGAGAAAGTGGTAATAACTTGGTTTTTATGGTCCTCTGCAATTAAAACAAGATTTTTGCTGGGGTAGAACTACTTGCTTGCTATTTTGTCATTTCTGTATCTCCATAATTGCTTTTAATATGACCATCAAAAGGCTTATCTTTTTACTTATCATTTCCATCTATTTTTCACCTCCTCATATTGTGTGTTCACATATTGTTTCATCTTATCTGAAAGATATTCATTCTTCATATCTATTATAAATAAATTATAAAGCTACTTTATGCAATATTATGTAGATTCCTTTTACCAACTTTAAAAATATATTCATATTTGTTTATTTTTGACATTTTAAAAAATATGCTGTGCTTATTTACTACATCTGTTTCATTTGTTGACAAATTCCACGATTCCATTCACCAAACTTGTTACTGAGTGTTGGCACCATTGTCTTCAGTTCAGTTGTTGACAGATTCGATTCCTATTTTAAGATATAGGCTTATAATTTTTACAATGCAGTAATGGGCTAAATGGCTATTGTTGTTGACTCCTTGGCTGTGGGTTGCAGGTTTGAATCTCAGTTCGGGCATGGACGTTTACTTTCTGCGTTTCTTTGTCCTATCTTTGAGATGATGAATGAATGTGGCTCACTATATAAATGCGTTTGTGGGGGTGTGACATAGGAGACAATGCTACTTACCTCCATGTCTTAGTTCACAGGTAACGCTAATGGAGTAGCAGTTTCCGACCTTGTAGTGGTGTACGGTTAGTGACCCAGTACTTTCCATTAGAAAAAAAAACAATTCAGTTATTAAAAACTGCAAGTCTTGGTGGAACTCATCATCATGTGCTAAAAGTGACTATTGTGTGACAAGCAAGTCGAATGCAATTTTATTCTAAGAAATAAATTTTTTTTCTGAAAAGTCCAATAAGCAGAATGTTATTTTTTGATGCACAGGTTTCTAAAAATAGTTCTAATTTGCTTATAATCCTGATTTCATATCTATATAGTTGACAATCATTGGTTTGTAATTCCTGGTTACCAGTAATTTTAAAGCATTCAAATTCCTTTTTTATTAATAATTGTTGAACGAAGAATTTCTAGTTCTATGATAAAATATAGAGCATTCATAGTAAAGCAAGCTAATCTGAAGAAAATTTCAGTTCTGTATTTCTGAAAAGTAACATCTACATATTTTATAAGGAGCAAAAGCACAACAGAATTGTATAGAGATACAGTGATTACATACTATATTTAATAAATTGATTTATATGTGTATTTATGTCATATAATCATGCTTGTATAGCAAGCATGTTTTTATAGTTAACTACCTGAAATTTTAACTCGATATTTAAGTTTGCTTTTCTCATAATTTAAATTTCCTTTTTTCTATAAATTTTTTATTTGTTTTTCATTGTATAGATGTGTTTTTATTATTGATCAGTATTTGTCTTTAAGATCTTATTTATTTTGCACTATATTGAATATTTACTATGTTGTAAATGTACATAGACATTTTACATTTTGGTTTTCTTATATTTGTTATATTAATCTGCATTTATTTATTTACTTGAATTTGCTTTATATTTCATTTTTTTAAATTAATAAGCATTTTCTATTTAAGTTTACTCTTGCAATTTTTTATGAAATGTGATATTAATTAGGATAATAAATTCAATTTTTAAAATTAATTTTTGGTACTATATTTCTTTACTTATGCATATTGATATAAATAATTAAAAAAAAAACACGTTCAATTCTTAATAAATTGATTTATATGTCACTTTTTATGTTTTAATAGGTTAGGCTATTTTAAAATTTTACCATCTTATCCCACTTCATTATATGGTTGCTCTCCTTTAGAAAGAATCAAGTAGTTCTCATTAGGGTTGTTATCTAAATACCAATAACTTCATCATTTTTTTCTTAACTAAAAAATAATCACCAACCGTTTCTACTTTGATTGTTAAGTTCCCTTTTACCAACAATTATATATGCTATATTATAAAATAAAACATTCATGCTTCTTGAGGAAATCTTTATTAATCTAAATAGTAATAATGTTTGTTTATAATAACAAAAATATGACTTATTTTAAAACAAGATTTTATGATAGTAGGTCACTGATTCTTTAAAATGATCTAAATATCCAATGTTATGCAAAATATGCTCTGTAAGCACTTGTTATTGTAACTCATTCATATTATATTTTTTAAATAAAAATCATTAAAAATTGTGACTGTAAGTTCATGTCTAATTATTTATTGTGTGCAAAAACTGACTGTTGAGCAACAAGCAAACAAACAATTTAAAATTGTGTATTTTAACTATATAAATGTTAGTCACTAAGAAAAGACATAAAAAATTCTGATTTTGATCTAACAGTTTAGAAGTATTTACTTTTTGCTAGTATAACCATTTAGAAGTATTAAATGCAAAGTAGAATATTACAGTATGATAAAGTTTTCAATTCGAAGTTCAATTTTTTAAAAGTGATAAATAACAATTAAGAAAAAATTGTTTTCTTACAAATACTTTTAACATGTTGCAAGAATTATATGACTACCTACAGGAATGAATTAACGTATTTTCTAGATGCTATTCCCTGACAGACCCCTACAACTAGTTTGTAATGTTATTTTTATGACAAATTTCAGAGAAAATTAATTAACAAAAACTTAGTTCTTCGAAAATATTCATTAGTTTCCAATGTTAATGTAATTATAAACATGCATTTGGTTATGTATCAATAGAATCATTAGAACTGGAACTTCTGCTTTATTTACAATAAATTAAAGAAATTTATATTATAAAATTATTTCAAAAATTCCTCTTTCTGCACATCATTTCTGTAGTTTATCACTTATTTTTTTTTTTTTGGTAATTAATATTATCTATTGCATTTTATGTTCTATGTATAAAATACAGCTAAAAAAAAATTCATTTTGTTTGACTTAAGGAATTTAAGAAATAGTTTTTTATTGAAAACAAACTTTTACTAGATGCATTCAATAGATGTTTTAGTCACTGAGTTAAAAATATGTGTAACATGATTTACATGCTTGGAAATGTTGATACAATTTTTGTAATTTTTATAATGTCTGATGGCAACTTTAAATTTTGACTTTTGTAAAAAATTAAAATAAACAATTTCTTATCCAGTTTTGTGTCAATATCTCCAGTGTACCATTTTTTAGTAATGTATCTTCAGATTCAATGATACATTGTCATCTGAGTTTTAATTTTTATTGAATGAAATATTTTAAAAATCTTAGTACTTTTTTAACTTTTGCTTCCAAATTTTATAAAACAAAATTGTTTAAATCCTTCTAAATAATGATTGCATGAATTTTGAGAACTTTCTCTTCATTCATATTCTTATCAAAAAATATTGCGGGATCTTTTATTATAATAGGTTTCTTTTTTTTTTTTTTTTTTTTTTTTGATATACATAATGTCTTATTTTCTTTTTCAGGATAAAAAAATTAACTTAATTAAATAAATTATCCAAAATATTTGCTGAAAATGTGATTAGCATAGATTTGTAAGGATATTGTGGAAATTTTTTTATCCCAAATAAATAAAATGAATTTTAATTACTTATATAGTGCTGTTTGCTATTTCAAGTGATTCAAGTTTTTGGAATATTTTTGAGATTCAACATGAGGACATTAAATGCAGCATTTTTTTATTTCATTTAACCCAAAGTGTCTTGTTGTAATTGCATCATGTCTACAAAATCTCTTAGTACTGGTTATTTTTTTGCTGTAAAATGTTTATTATTTGTAGCAAAATTTTTTACTAAGTGGTTCCATTTATGAGTAGATGCTGATAAAAATGTATAGTATTTCTCAATGAATTAAAATGTATAATTGCTTGCAAAAGTGGTTTGCTACCACTGTTTACTATCAAATGTAATGAATGAGAAAACAATTTATTTTTGCTTCATCCATACAAGCAATTTCAGACCCTTAATTCGTTTTGATTTCTTCAGTATAAAAATGAAAGTGCAATTGTAGGGCTGTAGTGGTCTGGCTGATTAGGGTGTTCTTCTCATTATTGGATGGCAGCGAGTTCAAATCCGAACTTATCCAAAGATCCGCAGGGTTCACTATTGGCAACTGGGTCACACAAAATATGTTATAGTCACAATGTCTTCCATGTTCCCATTCCATATTAATACCTCTGGGGGTGTTAGGAATCAAGCCATGGGTTTTCCTGTCTTCCTATCTCTAAATTTGAATATCCGGAGAGTGCTGCCATTGATGATCTAAAGTCGTTCTTCCACCCTTGTCTAAGGATGCTCTGTTCAAAAACAGAAGATGTTCTTCCCCCAGTCCCTGACGGGCAGGCTTAGCTTGACCAAATGTCAACAAGTGTCAATAACAACAACATGTGTAATTGTTAAATGCAATGAAAGAGATTTAGATGTGATCTTCAAAATGTGATTAGATGTGATTTTTTTATATTTCCTTTTAATATCTATATTTATGTATAACATAATGACAACTTATTTATGGGAAAATAGTTATTTTCCGATTCTAGATGAAGAAATTGTAGAAATAAGATCTGATAGGTTATATCATTTTGTTTTATCAGGATATTGTATTTAATGTTTTAAGTAATAATTGGAATAATATTTAGCAACCAAAATCCCATAAAATGTATTGTATAGGTTTATAAGTTATTTATCAAATTTTATATGATGGTTTAGTTTTAAATTTAAAGGAACTATTAGAGTTAGCATTTTTGTTGATCTTATTTTTGATGATTTAATTAGTCTTTATGTATATACAAATAATGACTCTTAAGTGACAAACAAACAAAACCTTGCATTTTTGACATAAGTTTAAAAAAAGTGATTTTAACATTATGCATTTTTAATAAATTAATCATAAAGTAAAATTTGCTTGACTCACATTTCTTATTGATTAAGGTATATAGATGTTTAAAAAAAAATGTTTATGAAAAAACATTTGTGGGGGGAAAATATTTCAAACATAAAAGTTTTCATCAGAGGGAATCCTAATAAATTGTTAGTTATTTCCACCAATTATATTCCTTAGTCTAGGTTAGCAAATTATGATTTCTAAATTCAGTATATAGTAAAACTTTTATATTTCAACAAAATAAGTTTTTTTTTTTTTGTGAATTTGTAGAATCTTTGCATATTTTACAAAAATATATGTGATATTATAAAATAATAAACATATTAATTTTCCAAATTACTTATTTTCACTTTATAAAAGCAAAGTGCTGAAAGGAACATGTAATGATATAAACACTATTATTGTCACTATTATAATTCAATCGATAAAGGTAATTTGGAATACAGATTGTTGCTTTGTTTTGTTTACATGCTTTCCTGAAATGTCATATATACCATTTCGTCACACTGTAATTTTTTCTATTTTTAAGACCATTCTGTGGCAGAAGTAAAATTAATTTTATAAATTGTGTTGTATAGGTTAAGATTAAACATTAATGAATTTTGAAAAGCACTTTAGCACAACAAAGAAATATGCCTTAAAAATATTATGCTGATGGATACTTTGATGCATTTTCATTCTCTATTCAATGAAAATAAGCTGTAATATTCTACTCATGCAATCTCCATTGATATAATTATAAAAGATACTGGAATGAGATTATAAAGGCTAATAGATTCTTATGTCTCATCTATGAGGGAATCACAGTTAGTGATTAAATCTTTAATTCAGCTATAGAGAGCTGATTTAATAATAAATACGGATTATTTTTCCTTTAACCTACTTATTTAGTATTAATTAATATCTGATAGCTTACCTTTTATGTATTTACTTGAAAAAAAGTTCTTAGAAAATATGCATCATGTTTTATTTTCCTTACAAATTCTCTCTTTGTTACCTGGTTTATATGCTTGCTGAATGGTTAGTATTCTAGTCTTCAATTTATTAATTCTTTCATGTGTTATCCACCATTAGCATTGATATTTATTATGACTTGGGATCCATTTTTAAATTGAAGTTCTTAACTATCCTTTATGGGAAAAGTGATGACAGAGTGACAAGCAATCAGTCGACCAATCTCTATGAAGAGCTTTTCCTTGCTTGTGTTTTCATTAGTAACTTAAAAAATTAGTTATTGATTAGTATGTAAGCATTGGAAAAAATGACTTAAACTGTGATACAGTAAATAATGGGTATTAAGTTTTAAGAATTGACTAAATCTTATGTAGTAGTGATATATTTTGATGATATTACTTTATCTTATGTATTTAATTATAATTAGTTGAAGTAAATAATTTATCTATGTATTATTTTATATTTAGGATTCAAATTTTGATGAATGATGGTTTTTCATTTTCATTCAAATATGGTAAGTTTCAAACATGTATATTCTGTTACAAAAACTTTTTTTTTATGAGTTATCTTCAGTAAATTTAATGCTATTGTTTATAATTTTTGTAATAAGTATATAAAATAAAATTTAATTTTAGGGAATTAAAAATAAATGTATTAATTATTTATAAATGCATAAAAGTATAAAAACATAAAAGGTTAATCAGTATCCTATTTTAAATTTATAATTACAAAACAAATTTCTTATCTAATTTTTTTTTTTACTATCTAATTTTTTTTTATCTAACTAATTTTTTTTTTATCTAACTAATTTTTTTTTATTTTATTTATTTATTTTTTTTTTTTTTTTACAAAAAATAATTTTTATCCAGCAAATTTAAAGCTTTGAACAGTAATTTGGTTATTTTGATATTTATCTTCTTTATTATAATAAATGATAGTAATATTAATTAATTTTTTTAAAGAGCTTAATATACATTACTCACTATAATGAAATGCGGAATCAGTATCCATCATTTTATTATTTTAGTTTAACATAATATAATAAATCTAGATTTTTAGAAGTGTTATTCAAGTTTTATAATAACTTTTTACAATTCTTCTGAATTTGTTGAACTGCATATTGATGTAAACATTTTTTATGTATATCACTATGTTCAGAATCTAACAAAATGAAGTGATCAGATTAATTTCCTTGTAATAGTCATTAATTTTTTAAAGAATAAAATATTGTAGCTGTTAAAATTATTTGCCAATTAAAAAAACGTATACCTAAATCAAAAATAGAAATAGTAACTTTTTACCAAAAAGAGCAAAATTAATCTTCCCTCTTCTGATATTGTAAAATATCATCTACAAATTGAACTTAAATCTTTTTAATTATGTTTTGAGCTAAAAAAATATTGGGTTAATATATTTTAATTACTAAAATCTGTTCTCTGTTTCTTTTCGTCTTCTTTTTTAAAATATTTTCTTGAATCATTGGCATTCAAAACTAATATTCTGCCAAGAATTATAGATTGTAAAATCCATTAAATTACTCGATATTAAGTTAAACGTATACAAATTGGGTAAATATGTATTGGTTTTTCCGTACATTTATTAAAAATTAAGGAGATTAAGAAAAATAACATTTCAATTTGATTATAATTTCTCTTTTATTTTTTAAAACATGTATTAAGATAACTCAGCATGTAGTAAGACTATGTAGTAAGATCAAATTCAGCATTATATCATATTAGTAGTGTATTATATCCTATTATGTATCGGCAAACTTGTGTATATGGAATAGAATCAGAAATAACAAGAATGAAAAATGCTAAATTATTTAATTGTGGCATGAAAATATTTGTCAAAGATATAACGGTTTTGTTATTTCAAATATATTGATAAAAATATCCTGTAAAATATTTTATTTTTAGTGTAAGAAATTCAGTGGTACATATTTAAATTAAATGACTTTCTGAAAAATTATAACTATTTAAAATTGAAGAAAATTATGTTTGAATACCCTCAAAGAGACTGACTGACTCTCTTTCATGATTTCTTTCATATTTTATGAAATAAAGTTTTAAATTTGGCATTTTTTTTAGGCACATGCAGAACTCGATTTTTTATAAACTAAAGATTTACCAAATTAAAATATTTCTACACTGTTTATTTTTTATTTGTAGATTTTTTTTATGCAATGATTTTCAGATTAAAAGGTTTCTTCTTTATGTTTATATTATGGTTCACAGCAACTATTTCTTTGTAAAAATATGTTTAAATTCTATTTGAACACATTTTTTCTAAGAAACAGCAGCTGTTTTGTATTTGTTGATATTATTTACTTTCATAAATTTTCATATTTTTAACATGTCATTCATTATCTATTTTCCATTAAGATTTCATTTTATTCTTTATAGATTTTAAAAGAAATAGCTAATAAGGATATCAACCATCATGTTCAAGATCAAAATTATTGATTTGAAAGCTTGCACTTATTGTTTCAGAATAAAAGAAGAAAAAATTAAAAATTAATAAATTTCTAATTTTCTTTATGAAAGACTGATTTGATATACAGCTTTTACTCAGGTACTTTTAATAGCTTAAAATATAGTGTCTTATTTTTAATCATGGATCCATTGACAGAGGAATACTTTTATACCCTAGATGTTGTAAAAGAAGAATTAGATTCTTTTAGAAGGGAACAAATAAATTTAAAGGATCAAATTTTAAAACTTTATCAGGAAAACAAAATATTAACTAATGATTTAAGAGAAAATATCCTAATTCGTGATCAAGAGTTATCAGAAAAAGGTATTCATGAATTAGAACATAAACTACAATCTTTAAATGCTGCTAAAGAAACTGCCTTGTTGATGTGGCAAGAAGCCATGCAGCAATTAGAAAAGCAAGAAAAACTCTTGGTGGGTAAAAAAAGTATAGTTGAAAGTGAGCGCAGTGAAGTGGAAAAGAGTATTGAACAAATAAAAGAACAATATCAAAGGGGATTAATGACTTTGTCGGCTGAGTTATCCAGTTGCCGATCAGATATTACTTCCACAAAGCAGGAACTCAAGCAGCGAAATGCAGAATTAGAAAATTGTAAAAAAGAGCTACATGGTACACAACAAGAATTGATTACCCACAAAAATTTATTATCTGAATTAACTACTGAGAAAAATCAAATGAACGAACAGCTTGTCTCACTTAGAAGGATGTTGCAGGAAAAAGAAAATTTACTCAAAACTGTCAAGCAAGAATTGGATAATGTTTCTACGAAAAATTTTGAACTTCAGTCTGTTGTGAATAATTTAAGTGAGCAAAATAAAAAATTAAAACATGATATTGCCACATTAGAAAAAGAAGCCAAGGAAAGTTTATTTGCAGCACAAGAAGCAATATTACAAAGAAAAGAAATGGCATACAGGGAGGAACAATGCTTGAAAGAAATTGAAATGCTGAAGTCTTCCACTGGAATTGATGTGCAGAAAGTAGAGATAAAATTCAAATCTACAATTAAAGAAATACTAGAAGAAAATTCCAAAAAAGTGCAGAGTTTAATGGAGGAAATAAAAAGGTTACATGAAGAAAATGGAGAGAAACAAAGCTTGTTTGAAAAAGTTGAGAGAGAGAAAAAAGCTCTTGAATCAAAATTGGAACTTTTGCTGTCGGAGAACTCCAATAATGTGCCACATTCAAATATTTCTGATGATCTCTGTAGACGTCTCACTGCTGCAGAGAAAGCAAGAGATGAAAATGAAATAAAAATTAAATCTTTGAAAGTAGATCTTGATGAGTTGAAGTCTTCTAAAGATCAAGAAATTAGCTGTCTTGTAAAAGAAAAGAATATACTGAAAGAAAGATTAATCAATATGTCTAAAGATTGCAACCAATCAATTGCGGAGCGCATAAAATTGCGTGAAGAGTTCAACAGCTTGAAGAAAAAATTTCATGAGTTAGAAAAGGAGCTGAAGTTCACCAAAGAAAGACAATCCAAGGAAACTTCTCTACTTAAAGATGAAGCACGCAGGAAGCAACTATCTTTGAATGAGCAGCTTCATTTAAAAGAAGAACATTATAAAAGTGTTTGCAGTGAACTTCAAAATTTACTAGAATCACAATTTAAAATAAGTAGTAAATGGAAAGAAGAAACTGAAGAGCTAATTTCTAAATCTGAAACTAAAATTATTGAATTGTGTGATACAATAGCTCATTTGCAGTATCAGAATAATGAACTGGTGAGCATTATGCAAAAAAATAGTTCATATTAATGTGATATATGCTCATATATTTTTTACATATATTTTTGAATACAAAACTTAAATTTATAAAGTATTATTTAAGTTATTATTTATTGTTATATATTTATTTAAAAATTATCAAGCAAAAATAGATAGGAGATGCAAAATACAAAAAATCCATATCTCTCCTATCTAATCAATATGTTAAACAGCTGGCATGAACTGAACAAATATTTTAGAAAATATCTGCTTGGAATTATGTACTGAAAAGCAATGGGAAATATTTTTTTGAAAAGATTAATTTAAAAATATTTAGAGAACCTTTTATTAAAATACCCTATTTTTAAGTTTTTACAAAAAAAAAAAAAAAAAAAAAAAAAATCTTTACAATGAATTGAAGTAGTTTATGATACTATTTGTGTATTATTTAAAAATTACACTAGTATATTATCTTTACAATTGATAAGAACAATATATTTTTTTTAGGAAAGTAGGTTAACTTACTAAATATTCTATAACATGCATATTAAAGTTTTAAATTTTCATTTGAAAATAATGATTTATTTTTTTTAAACTGTTACAACAGAAAACCATTATTATATTATAAAGCTAAACTAATATTAATAATTATTTAACATTATTTTTATATTTTATTACTGACATTTAAAAAATAAACATCTCTTAATAAAAAAAAAATTGAAAAGAGAGTAAATTGTGTATTAACTAACATCTAAACTAATTTAAAAGTAATCAAAAAAAGATTAAAACACATGTTTAGTTGTTTGAATGTTTATTCTTATTTCAAATTGAGTATCCAGTATTTTGTATTCAAGCCACATGACATTTGTTGCATCATGTGTACCTACTTCCAATATTTTATTGATAGAAAATCATTATTTTAGCTAATATCAATAATGATTTAACATTATTTTTATATAATATTGATACTGAAATTCGGAAATAAATTTTAACTAAAAATAAAATTGTTATAATTAACATCTAAAAACTAATTTAAAAGTTAAAAAAAAAAATAAAATAAAATAAAAAAATAATAAAATAAAATAAAATATATATGTCCAGTTGCTTGAATGTTTGTCCTTTATTCTAATTGAATATACAGTATTTTATGTTCAACCAATACTCCACATTTGTACCATTCTTATGTATGTATATATTTGCAGTTTGCCATATTTTCTATTATTAAATGTACTTGTCTCACATTCAAAATTCATATGGCCAGTAAGTTAATATTTTTAAGTTTATGAAATGTTCAGTTATGTGTGATTTGTTTTCGTTCTAACTCTATGCATTTAATTTATTAATAATGATGATATGTATATTATTTCTAATTATTTGTGAGTATTTTATTTAATATGAATTTATTTTATTTTAATGGAAAGTAATGTTTGATTTTTCAATAAAATTTTATATTAAATAAGAAATATATTATTAACAGTAAGAAAATATTATAAATGTTTAAAAAAGATAAGAAATATTTTTACTTATCTATTCATTTTACTGAATCAAATTTTTAAAAAAATGCTTACAAAATGTTGTTAAAATTAAATTAATCAAGAAAATATCTGATGAGAAATTGAATTCCTTAGTTTCTTATAAATTAATTTTTATACAGATAGCATTTTGATATTAAGTATATTAAGTTTCTTTTAAAATATTATTATAAAGATAATTTCTACAAACTGTTATATAGATTATTTATAAGATTACTTGCCACCCAACCTGTCTAGTGGTTAGCGTACCTGACTGCAGATGGGTGGGACCTGGGTTCGAATCCTGGCTCGGGCATGGATGTATTTTCTCTCTCTCTCTCTCTCTTTCTTGTCTTTGTCCTTTCTTTGTGTGTGAATGGTTGCCTACCCTATAAACGGATACCTATGGCATGTGTGTACTGAGGAAATCGGACTCCACACCAAATATGGTTCAGTTGGAAAAGTGGAGCAGCGCACCCCAAATTGCCAGCCTGGCTGGCACACAACAATAACAACATAAGATTACTTTAAAGTTATATTTTTATTTACACTAAATCATTTAGTCATAATGAAGTTACTTACATTAGTTGTAATGAATTCTTATTGGTATGGAATGTGTAAAATTTAAATACTAGATATTTAAATAACATTCTGTTAAATAGTTTCAAATTATTATGTTTATTGTGCTTATAAACAAGATGAGGACTGTTGAAAAGAATAAAAAAATTATATATATAATTCGGTATATATGTGTAAATATCAAATTTTTAATTATTTTATTCTTCTGTATTTTTAACTATAAGTATTAATGTCTGTATTTTCTATTTTGCATTTTAAGTTTACTTAAAATATATATTATACAATGCTGACTCTTAAAAAAATCATACTTTTAAACTTTTTTTTGTAATCCAAAGAATTGTTTTTATAAAATCAGTGCATCTAAATATTTACAATTGTATTAGTCCTTGTTTTTCTTCATATTTCATTTAAAAATTTATTTACTTTAAATAAATTCGTTAATTATTAGAATTTACGAAAAATTTATATTTAAAAAATATGTGAATTATGTGCTTCTATTATTTTTTATAATTTCTGAATGTACTTAAAAATGTCATTTACGTAATATTTTAAATTAGTAATTATCTAATATTTATCAATTACTTCAAAAACATTTCTAAAAATATATCATCATGATTGTTGTTTCTTATAAATTAATTGTTAGCTTAAAGAACTGTAAAAAAGCTTTTTTGACTTTTCAATTTCTCATGAAGATGTGAAGCAAATTTTTGATGCTGCTATTATAGTTCTTTTCATTTTGTATTCTTATGTGACATTTAAATAATTGCCGCCTACTCTGTCTAGTGGTCAGCATTCCTGACTGCGGATAGGGAAATCTGGGTAAAAAAAGATATTGCATACTATAATGCTGGAACTAACAACTAAAGTCAATGCTCCAAACATTTGGAAATTTTAAAATTTAATACCTTTCTCAGATTCCGTTCATTAATAAATCTAGAAAAAGGATATTAAATTTTAAAATTTTGCTGACCTCCTAGGTCATAAAATACATATTGACGTTTTAATGGATATTTTTTCAATTTCCCTGCATGATATCATTTGCTGCCTTCTTTGAAATTAAAATTGTTGAAATTCAGCTTTATTTTACCCTCAAAAGTAAATACTAGGAACTTACTTAAAATTCAAGCAATCCAATTTATATAATTTGGTTGTCAGATGTTGTAGATCTGGATCAACATATGTTTGTGAACAAATTTTTATTAGGAACATAATAAGGTCAACATATATATATATATCGTTCAAGATTAACTAATATGCATTTGAGGTATATAATTTTGTTAGTTTCTCCAAGAAATAATTTGAAAACAAATGACTTTGTAAAAAGTATTGCATAAAGCCACATTCTTCAAGTACTGTATAATTATTCAGAATTAAGGTTTCTGGCCATGCATTTTTATTCTATACATTATTTTACCGATTGAACCTTTAAAAATGTATCAATGAAACCAGGTTTGTATTATATTTTTTATATTGCAGTGCACAAGATTTTATCTTATAATTGAAGATTAATTTCTTATAATTGTGAAGTATAAGAATGTGGGAAACGTTGTCTTTGTATAAAGATCCCATACTGATTCTATAAATCTCTCTCTCATTGTTAGTTCTTTTAATATTTTTGGTACTTTGAAATAATTGAAAGGGCAGCATAATTTTTTTTTTTTTTTTTTTAAATGGTGACATTTTCTCCTGAAAGATTGTCACTCCTATCAAGAAAAAAAGAAAAACCTTTACTAGGAAAATTTCTTTCTCATTTTAAAATATCTTTTTTAACTTTTTCCTATAACTTAATATTTTTTAATGAGCTTAAATTAAATAGGCAAATATGATTCATTATAAATAGCATGATGACCTATACAAATTAATTAGTTGTAATGTGTTGTAGCATGCTTTTTTCCCCTCACTTATAATGAGTTATGGCAGCTTTTAATATTTTAAGTATGATGGCACTTGAAATATAAAAGATTTTAATCTTTCATGAAGCTCAGTTATTAAACTTACTAAAGAAAATTTTATTTTAGAAATCCCCTTACAAGAATATGCTTATAATATTAAAATAATATACAATTATGAAAATTAATATTTAGAAATACAAAAATGCATTTTAAAATTATTAATACTTTTCCTTAATAATTATTTAGTAATTATAATATTTACAATGAGTAGGCTATCTTTTATATTTGCCTATTTAACTTGTAAACGATTCTCACACTAGTGAGTTTGTTAGAATTCACATATATATTAAAAATTGACGTGATTGATTTGTTTTGATGTAAGGTTTTACTTTCATTCTTAAATTTTTAATCGTATAATCGAGAGTAATCTGCTGAGAGGTGGAGCATTATTTGTCCTTTAAGGCAGGGATGGGCAAACTACGGCCCGCGGGCCATCTCCGGCCCGCTGGAAGGTTCTATCCGGCCCGCGGATAGAATTTTAATTTGCCGGTCAGAGGCAAATTAAAAGAAATATTCATATATTATATATCCATCTACTTTGATTAAATATTATATTTTTTCTTTCTTTTTTTTTAAAGAGCTGGTAATCTGTTTACATTCTCTATTTTTGTTCTACAAAACATAAATCGAAGGAAATAGCAAACAGGCAGTTTTCAATCGGTAAAGTGTTAGAAGCAGAAGTTATTTGTTAGTTATAGATGTAGATTGGCGCTAACAAGCGTTATCTTTTTCTTGTGGAGCAGACATACGGGAATTCAATATAGGTGAATTAGACCTCATATGTGGCAGACTGCGCATTTTAAGCTCCATCTAGCGGCTTTTTCTTTTGGCGCGATTTCTAATATTATTGATTGCGTGTTGAAAGATTGTGGACATGTATAGCGTCATTGTGAATATATATATATATATATATATATATATATATATATATATATATATAGTGGTGAAATTATTGAAAGTATAGCGTAGCTAGTGCTTGTTTGGGTTATTCGTAAAATATTTCAACCCCTAAGTGGTTACTAAAAAGCGTAAAGTTGATTCAGAGTGCCACGCTTTTAATGATGAATGGACATGGAAATATTTTTTTCAGCTGTAAAAGATAAACCAGTGTGTCTTATCTGCAATGAAACTGTAGCAGTCTTCAAAGAATATAACATTTCCCGTCATTTCACATCTAAGCATAAGAATTCCAGTTACGAAGCAATGTCCGAATATGAAAAATCAAAATGCAGAAAGTCTAAAAAATTATCATGCCGTCAAAATATTTTTCCATAGCTATGGATGAAAGCACTGATATAAATGATATTGCTCAATTAGTATTATTTATAAGAAGTGTTGATGAGAACTTTGAAATTATTGAGGAACTGGCGTGCACGCGTTCTTTAAAGGAAACTACAACGGGATATGATATTTTTCGTGAATTTCAGGAAGGGCTTTTAATTTTTGAAAGTGCCTATAACAAATATATGTAATATTGCGACCGATGGAGCACAAATATGATGGGGAAAAAATCTGGATTTCTTGGACTCTTTAATCAAAACTATCCCGGGAACAATGTTGTTTTTCTACATTGTGTTACACAACAAAATGCTTTGTGTAAATCTGCATTGAATATGAAACCCGTGCTTGATACGGTCGTGAAGCTTGTAAATACTATTCGATCTCGTGGGCTTACTCACAGACAATTTCGAGATTTTCTTCAGTCAGTGCAATCTGAATACTCTGATGTACTGTATTACACGAAAGTAAGGTGGCTTAGTGCAGGATGTGTTTTCGAGCGAGTTTAGCAACTGAAAGACGACATTGTGTCGTTCTTCCATGAGAAACAATGTTCTGCGGAGTGCGAAATGTTAGAAGATACAAAATGGCTTTCAGACTTTGCATTTTCCACAGCTCTTCTTTGTCATATGAACAACTTGAATGTCAAGATGCAAGTGAAAAATCAATTTATCGACGATATTTGGTCACATCTCAAAGCTTTTAAACTAAAACTTAATATGTTTGCTGGGCAGAGCTAGGTAAGAACGACTTATCTCATTTCCCGAGGTTAAATTCAATACCCTCAGTAAATGAAGAGAATCTTAAAAATTATGAAGATAGTTTGAAAAAACTACATTTTGAGTTCGAACGCCATTCAAGCAGAATTGGATATTTTTACCATGCCATTTAGCGTAAATTGTGAAGCAGTGGGGTCAGATTTGCAGCTTGAATTAATTGAGTTGCAATCTAACAATCATCTCAAGCAATTGTTTCTAAATATGCCAAAGTTAGTTTTACAAATCATTATCGAAAGTAAGTTTCCCAAATTTAATATTTCATGCCCAAAAAATCAGTGCTATGTTTGCTTCATCTTATATACGTAAACAAGTGTTTTCAACTATGAACCTTATTTCAGAAGAGGCTGACAGATGAGCATTTAGCCTCGTTCCTTAGAATCAGTAAATCTCACTTCGAACCTCAATATAAGGAACTTTTAAAAATGAAATCGCAATTTCATTGATATATTAAAATTTCATTCATATATCATTAATATATTAAAATGTAATACTTGTATATTGTTTTTAAAGTTTTAGAAAAATTGATCTTATCCCGCCAAACTTTATTTTTTCGATTTTTGCCCCGCGATCGAAAAAGTTAGCCCATCTCTGCTTTAAGGGATGGCTTGGCCCGCATCTTTCTGATTTATTGTTTCTGGAATACAATCACAAATCAATTGACAATAGTTCGTTGTTGGTTGCATTGTTTTTCATTGCACGGTTGAGAATTTAATGATTCAAATATATGCGCCAAGGAAAGAAAATTAAAATGTCAATATTCTTCAACAACCCTTCTCTTTCTGTCACCACGCCTTTATGTAGTTTATATATTATATATACATAAACTACATAAAGGCATGGTGACATATATATATATATGTTAAAAATTAATTTTTCCCTCCAAAAGGAGAATTTAATTCAAGATTCGAAATGCTATTAATAAGAGTTAACGCTTGATAGAAGTAATTTCATACAACAAGAATGGAAACATTTTTCAAAAGTCTTGCTAAAAATTACTTTTCAACTTGTTTTCTTTGACAACAAATATATTTTTAACATCATTTACACAGACAAAGGATTTCTTAGATGGAATACCAGACTAACTCTTCAAATTAAAATGTTGTTGTTTGACATTTGTCGAAGCGAAGTCCGTCGGTCAGGGACTGGGCGAATGAAGTTGGGAAGAGCATCCCCATACGAGGGTGGAAGTACACTTTGGCTCATAGATGGCAGCACCATCTGGGTCTTTCAATTTAGAAGTCAGAGAAGGTCCAAGGCCTGGCTCCTAACACTATCAGAAGTATTAAAAAAACCGTGAGAATGCCCGACATGGCGGGATGCTACAGCAATAAAAAAGCATAGGATTCTTGTTTTTTCAATGCTGAGGATCGGTGTTGCAAAATGTCAATAAATTTTGGTATTCTTGGTAATTTGTAAACTTTGAAATTAAGGTTGTAGTGTAGGTTTAGCGCCAAAATACATTATTATTGTATATATTTTATTGTATGCCGTGGGGGGGCGTGATGAAAATTATGATTGAAAATTGGGCCGTGAATACTAAAAGGTTGAGAAACACTGGCTTAGACTGTTTCTCTCTTCAATTAAAGAGGAAATTTGTTAAGGGAGGAGTTGGAACTCAATTATTTTTCCCTTACATAGTTTTAGATTTATAAAACAGTAAATATAAATATATAACTTCTGAATTTTATTTAAAATTTACACCATTTTTGTCTGCAATTGCTTTTTTTTATTTTATTATTTTTTTATTTTTTTTTTTACTGAAAAAAGTTAAAGAGAGAAATATAGCTTGATTTTAGGTATTGTCACTATATTGGAACAAAAGGATTAAAAAATTAAAATTCTAGTCAAGTGATTTAGTATTAAAATTAGTAAAAAGAAATTAAGTCTATAATATCGTGGCAATGAAAATTCCACATTCTCTACATAATATAAGTCTAAATATTTCCAAAGGTGTTCTTGTTGATACCATTCAACTTAATCAAAAAGCAATTTAATTACAGAGTAGTTCAATTAAAAACTCTTGATATCATAGTAAATTGTTTAAAAGTATGCCATTAGACATTCTAAAATACTTAGATTTATATACTGAAATCTATATACATAGTCAATTTATATACTGAAATCTGTATACAATTCGTTTCCCTGAATTTTTATCCGTGATTAATAAGAGAATGGCCGAACGAAATGGAATGGAACATACATCAGTTTATTGATCTTTAGAAAGTTCATTTCAACATTAGAATTGCGGCATTTATAATTTTTTTTAAAGGGCAATCGATGCTTGATTCGAACTCACACTAGTGCTGATCATACTACAAAGCATACCATTCCTCGCATTTGAAAGGAAGATTTCGTTCTTTCCCACCTTTAAAAGTTTTGATTTATATAGATCTGGTTGAAAAAAAAAGGGACCAAAAGTGCTATTCTTTCTATATATTCTCTGTATAATTTCTTTAAAAAAAAAATGTTTTTTCAGTTTTTGAGAAAAGTAGTTTCTGTTAATTTCAGAGACCCTGTTAGAAGTTTTTTCTTCTCACACGTTAATGAAAAATCCATCAAAGTTGTGATTTGTCGAGTTTCAAAGATTTGTTGAATAAATAACATGTTTAATCTATTTAGAGTTCATTTAATTCGTTTTTAGCTGGTTTATAAACCTTAATTCCTTCCTCAAACTTTTAAAAACAGCCAGGCAAATAGTATGTCATTAAGGAATTAAGGGGGGAAAAAATTTTTTTTTCACGAGTTAGGTACACGTTTTTAACTGGAAGTCACAGATTTTGAAAGCGTGGCATATTATGTGCTGATATATAACATTTTCTCACTGTGAGTATAACCGTGAATGTTCAAGAGAGTAAGGAATCTTAATTTTTTTTTTTTTTTTTTGTCGAGTGCCAGGTTAGGCTGGCAATATGGTGTGCGCTGGTTCACTTTTCCATCTGAGCCATAATTTGGTGTGCAGCCCGACTTCCTCAGTACACACATGCTACAGGTACCTGTTTATAGGTTAGGCAACCATTCGCATAAGGAAAGGACAAAGGAGACAGAAAGTACATCCATGGCGTAGACGGGATTCGAACCCAGGACCTCCCTATCCGCAGTCAGGCAAGTTGATCACTAGAGAGGGTAGGCGATCGATAAGGTCGCTAAATTCTTATAGAAATATGATAGTTGGGGCGAAGTCAATTAAAGATAATTGAAAATGAGAGATGCTAATTTCCTGTCATATAAATGCTTTCTTCGTCAGATATTAACCTCAATGGAAATGCGAAGAGACAATATCAATGTTGCGCTGATAGAATTTCCTTCAGTTTTTATACTACAATTTCTATTAAAGTGTATCTTAATCATTTTAAGGCAAAAACTTGATATCAGGTACATTACGGACCAGCATATATTAGTCATATCTTAACTATTTAGATTTGTTTTTTGCGGAAACTTCATTAACTAATACAACACTTGGTGTTAAATACTTTTTATTTAGTGACTAGTAAAAAAATGGAGTAATATGTCAATGTTAAAAATTCAATAGAAAAACTAGTATCAGCGGGTATGCTAGCTCAGGTGTTGACTTCGTCACTTGAACATAAGTGAAGTTTGTCAAGTTCAGGAATTTTATTGGATAAAAATAAACAGCAAGAAACATACAGGAAACAAATTTAAGTTTGCACGTGCGCAGCCATCAAGTAGATGACTCGATGCGCAGTAGCAACCAATAAAATAGTGTCTATTTCATGACCAGAATATTATGCACATCAATATGTGGGAAACTTAAATTTATTGAGGTAGCACTATTTCGGGTGGTATGGTGTAGAGTGCAGAGAAGGTCGACAGCTGAAGTGTCGACCTCGTCACTTGACCAAAGTTCAAACCGCACTGCAACAATCTAACTTGAACTCACACGAGGGCATCTTTAAATGAAACGTCAATTTTATATTTTCAACAACTTTAACACTTGGTTGCGCGCCTTCTTCTCCAAACTTCAACGCCGCACTAGCGGAGTAACCCTAAAAATTTTACTGCTCACCTGTATTGGCCGGATCACTCTTCCAAGTGATGAAGTCCACTTCCTCACTAGGAAGAATAATTTCTTGCCTCTTAATTGTGATTAATCAACTTCATGAAGCTATTGCTAATTAAATTTGTAAAACTAACATTAGTTTTGCTTTTGTTCCATGGAAGCAAATCTCATAGAGTTAACATTATCTGACGTCAGAACTAGAGTTGCGGCAATTCATTGTTCAATGAATGTTCCACATTTCCATTGAATTTGCTATAAGAAAATAATTGTTTTACTAGATATAAAAATAGATCGCCTTCCTGGTTTGTATTTTTAAGGTTGCTATATATCAGTGGTGGCCAAGACGTCGACTGGTAGACCGCGAAGTCATTTTAGGTAGTCCACGCGACCATCTCAATAAGCCCTCAGATATTAATTTAATTTATGGCATAGAAATCAATGAATTATTTAAAATAAACTACAGTCTACACTTTAAAACATAAAACAAACTGTGCAAAGATTTACGATTTAAAGATTTTTGATAAAAGGTTTACTATTTAAAACCTAAAACGGACATGATGAGTGCAAAAAAACTATAGAAAGATATGCATCTCGATTAAGAAAACATGAATTGGGAAACTTCAAAAACATGGAGGAAGAGTGCATCCTTAATCCAAACCGAGACTTCGAAGATTTCGCTTAACACTTACTTGTTTTGTTTGAAGAATTTGAAAGAAGATTCGCAGACTTAATTAGGTTTCAAGAAATACTCAATTTTATGATATTTCCATTTAATGAAAATGTCAACATTGATGGAGTATCTGAAAAAATAGGACATTTAATAGATATCACATCCGTCACGGTCGAGGAAGAAACTATTAAATTAAGAGACGATATATTTCTTAAACCCAGAGCATATTTAGCGATACTGATTTTTGAAAATTAATTTCTGAGGAAACGTTTCCAAATATTTACAAATTGATTTTGTATTTGAAATCATACTTTGGATCGAGGTATCTTTGCAGATCTGCTTTTTCAACCATGAACAAAAAACAAACATTGGTCGCATTTAACAGATAAACATTTAATTTCGTATTTATGCATTGTAATAAGCTCGTACCAGCCACAATATGATAAACTTGTCGCAGGTATACAGTGCCAAATTTCAACTAAACGAAGTGAATAGGATGATCAGTTTTTGATATATATGAATACTTTGATTATTTTCGCCAATAAATTTTTATTTTATAATTATTAATATTAAGATTTTTTTAGAAAAATTACATAATTTACCATTTTTTCTTGTTACCGAAAATAAATATGTACGTTAATTTAGCTCTGCATTGGTAGACCGCCTTCGATTTTTTAGATGTGGAGTAGACCCCGGATCCCAAAAGTTTGGGCACCCCTGCTATATATTTTATTTGGTACGTTCCAAATTTCATGATAAATTTTTATTAGGGAATTTTGTCTGTAGCCAAATTCTATTTAATTCAGTTCGAGTGCCCGCTATCTCGCTATTATTTTCAATCAATTTTATCATTTCAATCATCATTTTTAAAATGATGGAAACCAATCTTTTGCCATCTGAAATAAAACCTCCGATTGCTGCTATATTAATCGTGTTCACACAAAATTTAAAGACTTCCATCTTGACAGCGCATGGATAAGAAACATTAATGAATACCCTACTTATGAGCCTTAAGTATAATGCAGACTTAAAAAATATAATATTGATATTTTTATTGTGCTAATAAGCATTTTTAAAAATTCAATTGTTTATGTTTAACCTTTCTTTGCATGATTTTTTCTTTATTGGTGAAATTAATCGAGTTGATATAATTCATGTTCAAAATTAAAGGAAAAATGGTTAAAAAAATCTTAGTATA
>JAPDSC010100167.1:0-21665 GCA_026290005.1 Latrodectus geometricus | reverse complement strand
AAAATTGTTTAAATCCTTCTAAATAATGATTGCATGAATTTTGAGAAATTTCTCTTCATTCATATTCTTATCAAAAAATTTTGCGGAATCTTTTATTATAATAGGGTTTTTTTTTTTTTTTTTTTTTTTTTTTATATACATAATGTCTCATTTTCTTTTTCAGGATAAAAAAATTAACTTAATTAAATTAATTATCCAAAATATTTGCTGAAAATGTGATTAGCATAGATTTGTAAGGAGATTGTGGAAATTTTCTATCCCAAATATATAAAATGAAATTTAAGTACTTATATAGTGTTGTTTGCTATTTCAAGTGATTCAAGTTTTTGGAACATTTTTGAGATTCAACATGAGGACATTAAATGCAGCATTTTTTTATTTCATTTAACCCAAAGTGTCTTGTTGTAATTGCATCATGTCTACAAAATCTCTTAGTACTGGTTATTTTTTTGCTGTAAAATGTTTATTATTTGTAGCAAAATTTTTACTAAGTGGTTCCATTTATGAGTAGATGCTGATAAAAATGTATAGTATTTCTCAATGAATTAAAATGTATAATTGCTTGCAAAAGTGGTTTGCTACCACTGTTTACTATCAAATGTAATGAATGAGAAAACAATTTATTTTTGCTTCATCCATACAAGCAATTTCAGACCCTTAATTCGTTTTGATTTCTTCAGTATAAAAATGAAAGTGCAATTGTAGGGCTGTAGTGGTCTGGCTGATTAGGGTGTTCTTCTCATTATTGGATGGCAGCGAGTTCAAATCCGAACTTATCCAAAGATCCGCAGGGTTCACTATTGGCAACTGGGGCACACAAAATATGTTATGGTCACAATGTCCTCCATGTTCCCATTCCAAATTAATACCTCTGGGGGTGTTAGGAATCAAGCCATGGGTTTTCCTGTCTTCCTATCTCTAAATTTGAATATCCGGAGAGTGCTGCCATTTATGTTCTAAAGTCGTACTTTCACCCTTGTCTGAGGATGCTCTGTTCCAAAACAGAAGATGTTCTTCCCCCAGTCCCTGACGTGCAGGCTTAGCTTGACCAAATGTCATAAGTAATAACAACAACATGTGTAATTGTTAAATGCAATGAAAGAGATTTAAATGTGATCGGATGTGATTTTTTATATTTCCTTTTAATATCTATATTTATGTATAACATAATGACAACTTATTTATGGGAAAATAGTTATTTTCCGATTCTAGATGAAGAAATTGTAGAAATAAGATCTGATAGGTTATATCATTTTGTTTTATCAGGATATTGTATTTAATGTTTTAAGTAATAATTGGAATAATATTTAGCAACCAAAATCCCATAAAATGTATAGTATAGGTTTATAAGTTATTTATCAAATTTTATATGATGGTTTAGTTTTAAATTTAAAGGAACTATTAGAGTTAGCATATTTGTTGATCTTATTTTTGATGATTTAATTAGTCTTTATGTATATACAAATAATGACTCTTAAGTGACAAACAAACAAAACCTTGCATTTTTGGCATAAGTTAAAAAAAAAGTGATTTTAGCATTATACATTTTTAATAGTTTAATCATAAAGTAAAATTTGCTTGAATCACATTTCTTATTGATTAAGGTATATAGATGTTTAAAAAAAATGTTTATGAAAAAACATTTGTGGGGGAAAATATTTCAAACATATAAGTTTTCATTAGAGAGAATCCTAATAAATTGTTAGTTATTTCCACCAATTATATTCCTTAGTCTAGGTTAGCAAATTATGATTTCTAAATTCAGGATATCGTAAAACTTTTATATTTCAACAAAATAAGTTTTTTTTTTTTTTTTTTGTGAATTTGTAGAATTTTTGCATACATTACAAAAATATATGTGATATTATAAAATAATAAACACATTAATTTTCCAAATTACTTATTTTCACTTTATAAAAGCAAAGTGCTGAAAGGAACATGTAATAATATAAACACTATTATTGTGAATTCAATCGATAAAGGTAATTTGGAATACAGATTGTTGCTTTGTTTTGCTTACATGCTTTCCTGAAATGTCCTATATATCATTTCGTCACACTGTAATTTTTTCTATTTTTAAGACCATTCTGTGGCAGAAATAAAATTAATTTTATAAATTGTGTTGTATAGTTTAAGATGAAACATTATGAATTTTGAAAAGCACTTTAGCTCAACAAAGAAAAATGCCTTAAAAATATTATGCTGATGGATACTTTGATGCATTTTCATTCTCTATTCAATGAAAATAAGATGTAATATTCTACTCATGCAATCTCCATTGATATAATTATAAAAGATACTGGAATGAGATTATAAAGGCTAATAGATTCTTATGTCTAATCTATGAGGGAATCACAGTTAGTGATTAAATCTTTAATTCAGCTACAGAGAGCTGATTTAATAATAAATACAGATTATTTTTCCTTTTACCTACTTATTTAGTATTAATTAATATCTGATAGCTTACCTTTTATGTATTTACTTGAAAAATGTTCTTAGAATATATACATCATGTTTTATTTTCCTTACAAATTCTCTCTTTGTTACCTGGTTTATATGCTTGCTGAATGGTTAGTATTCTAGTCTTCAATTTATTAATTCTTTCATGTGTTATCCACAATTAGCATTGATATTTATTATGACTTGGGATTCATTTTAAATTGAAGTTCTTAATTATTCTTTTTGTGAAAAGTGATGACAGAGTGACAGGCAATCAGTCGACCAATCTCTATCAAGAGTTTTTCCTTGCTTATGCTTTCATTAGTAACTTAAAAAATTTGTTATTGATAAGTACGTTAGCATTGGAAAAAATGCCTTAAACTGTGATAAAATAATGGGTATTAAGTTTAAAGAATTGACTAAATCTTATGTAGTAGTGATATATTTTGATGACATTACTTTATCTTATGTATTTAATTATAATTAGTTGAAGTAAATAATTTATTTATGTATTATTTTATATTTAGGATTCAAATTTTGATGAATGATGGTTTTTCATTTTCATTCTAATATGGTAAGTTTCAAACATGTATTCTGTTACAAAAACCTTATTTTATAAGTTATCTTCAGTAAGTTTAATGCTATTATTAAGAATTTTTTTTGTAATAAGTATATTAAATAAAATTTAATTTTATAAAACTTAAAATAAATGTATTAATTATTTATAAATACATAAAAGTATAAAAACATAAAAGGTTAATCAGTATCATATTTTAAATTTATAATTGCAAAACAAATTTCTTATCTAAAACTTTTTTTTCTTACAAAAAAGAATTTTGATCCAAGAAATTTAAAGTCCTTGAACAGTAATTTGGTTATTTTAATCAATATATGTCTTTATGCTTGAATTTTTCACTGGTTGTGATTACCTATATTATTCAAGATTACCTATTATAGTGATCACAAGATTACCTATATTAAACTCTAAAATGAGATTTATCTTCTTTATTATAATAAATGATGGTAATATTAATTAAATTTTTTAAAGAACTTAATATACATTACTCCCTATAATAAAATGCGGAATCAATATCCATAATTTTATTATTTTAGTTTAACATAATATAATAAATTTGGATTTTTAGAAATGTTATTCAAGTTTTATAATAACTTTTTACAATTCTTCTAAATTTTTTGAACTGCATTTTGATATAAACATTGAGTTTTATGTATATCACAATGTTCGGAATGTAATAAAATGAAGTGATCAGATTAATTTCCTTGTAATAGTAATTAATTTTTTAAAGAATAAAATATTGCAACTGTTTAAACTATTTGCAAATTAAAAAAAACGTGAAATTACTTGCTTACATCAAAACTGCATAACTAAATCAAAATTAGAAATAGTAACTTTTTACCGAAATAGAGCAAAATTAATCTTCTCTATTGTGATATTGTAAAATATCATCTACTAATTGAACTTAAATCTTTTTAATTATGTTTTGAGCTTAAAAAATATAAGATTAATATATTTTAATTACTAAAATCTGTTCTGTTTCTTTAAGTCTTCCTTTTTAAAATATTTTCTTGAATCATTGGCATTCAAAATTAATATTCTGTCAAGAATTATAGATTGTAAAATCCATTAAATTACTCGATATAAAGTTAAACAAAATACAAATTTGGTAAATATGTATTGGTTTTTCCTTACATTTATTAAAAATTAAGGAGATTAAGAAAAATAACATTTCAATTTGATTATAATTTCTCTTTTATTTTTTAAAACATATAGTAAGATAACTCAAATTCAGCATTAAATCATGTTAGTAGTGTATTATATCCTATCATGTTAGTAGTGTATTATATCCTATTATGTATCGGCAAACATATGTATATGGAATAGAATCAGAAATAACAAGAATCATAATTACATGTAGTTTATAAGTGAAAAATGTTAAATTATTTGATTGTGGCATGAAAATATCTGTCAAAGATATAACGGTTTTGTTATTTCAAATATATTGATAAAAAATATCCTGTAAAATATTTTATTTTTATTGCAAAAAATTTCAGTGGTGAATATTTAAATTAAATGAGTTTTTGAAAAATTATAACTATTTAAAATTTAAAAAAATTATGTTTGAATACCCTCAAAAACTGACTCTCTTTCATAATTTCCTCTCAATTTTTTATAAACTAAAGATTTACCAAATTAAAATATTTCTACACTGTTTATTTTTTATTTGTAGATTTTTTTTATACAATGATTTTCAGATTAAAAGGTTTCTTCTTTATGTTTTTATTATGGTTCACAGCAACTATTTCTTTGTAAAAATATGTTTAAATTCTATTTGAACACATTTTTTCTAAGAAACAGCAGCTGTTTTGTATTTGTTGATATTATTTACTTTCACAAATTTTCATATTTTTAACATGTCATTCATTATCTATTTTCCATTAAGATTTCATTTTATTCTTTATAGATTTTAAAAGAAATAGCTAATAAGGATATCAACCATAATGTTCAAGATCAAAATTACTGATTTGAAAGCTTGCACTTTTTGTTTCAAAATAAAAGAAGAAAAAATTAAAAATTAATAAATTAATAATTTTTTTTTTAAAGATTGATTTGATATACAGCTTTTACTCAGGTACTTTTAATAGCTGAAAATACAGTGTCTTACTTTTAATCATGGATCCATTGACAGAGGAATACTTTTATACCCTAGATGTTGTAAAAGAAGAATTAGATTCTTTTAGAAGGGAACAAATAAATTTAAAGGATCAAATTTTAAAACTTTATCAGGAAAACAAAAGACTAACTAGTGATTTAAGAGAAAGTATCCTAATTCGTGATCAAGAGTTATCAGAAAAAGGTATTCATGAATTAGAACATAAACTACAATCTTTAAATGCTGCTAAAGAAACTGCCTTGTTGATGTGGCAAGAAGCCATGCAGCAATTAGAAAAGCAAGAAAAACTCTTGGTGGGTAAAAAAAGTATAGTTGAAAGTGAGCGCAATGAAGTGGAAAAGAGTATTGAACAAATAAAAGAACAATATCAAAAGGGATTAATGACTTTGTCGGCTGAACTATCCAGTTGCCGATCAGATATTACTTCCACAAAGCAGGAACTCAAGCAGCGAAATGCAGAATTAGAAAAATGTAAAAAAGAGCTACAAGGTACCCAACAAGAATTGATTACTCACAAAAATTTGTTGTCTGAATTAACCTCTGAGAAAAATCAAATGAACGAACAGCTTGGCTCACTTAGAAAATTGTTGCAGGAAAAAGAAAATTTACTCAAAACTGTCAAGCAAGAATTGGATAATGTTTCTACGAAAAATTTTGAACTTCAGTCTGTTGTGAATAATTTAAGTGAGCAAAATAAAAAATTAAAACATGATATTGCCACTTTAGAAAAAGAAGCCAAGGAAAGTTTATTTGCAGCACAAGAAGCTATATTACAAAGAAAAGAAATGGCATACAGGGAGGAACAATGCTTGAAAGAAATTGAAATGCTGAAGTCTTCCACTGGAATTGATGTGCAGAAAGTAGAGATAAAATTCAAATCTACAATTAAAGAAATACTAGAAGAAAATTCCAAAAAAGTGCAGAGTTTAATGGAGGAAATAAAAAGGTTACATGAAGAAAATGGAGAGAAACAAAGCTTGTTTGAAAAAGTTGAGAGAGAGAAAAAAGCTCTTGAATCAAAATTGGAACTTTTGCTGTCGGAGAACTCCAATAATGTACCACATTCAAATATTTCTGATGATCTCTGTAGACGTCTCACTGCTGCAGAGAAAGCAAGAGATGAAAATGAAATAAAAATTAAATCTTTGAAAGTAGATCTTGATGAATTGAAGTCTTCTAAAGATCAAGAAATTAGCTGTCTTGTAAAAGAAAAGAATATACTGAAAGAAAGATTAATCAATATGTCTAAAGATTGCAACCAATCAATTGCGGAGCGCATAAAATTGCGTGAAGAGTTCAACAGCTTAAAGAAAAAATTTCATGAGTTAGAAAAGGAGCTGAAGTTCACCAAAGAAAGACAATCTAAAGAAACTTCTCTACTTAAAGATGAAGCACGCAGGAAGCAACTATCTTTGAATGAGCAGCTTCATTTAAAAGAAGAACATTATAAAAGTGTTTGCAGTGAACTTCAAAATTTACTAGAATCACAATTTAAAATAAGTAGTAAATGGAAAGAAGAAACTGAAGAGCTAATTTCTAAATCTGAAACTAAAATTATTGAATTGTGTGATACAATAGCTCATTTGCAATATCAGAATAATGAACTGGTGAGCATTATGCAAAAAAAATAGTTCATATTAATGTGATATATGCTCATATATTTTTTTACATATATTTTTGAATACAGAACTTAAATTTATAAAGTATTATTTAAGTTATTATTTATTGTTATATATTTATTTAAAAATTATTAAGGAAAAATAGATAGGAGATGCAAAATACAAAAAATCCATATCTCTCCTATCTAATCAATATGCCAAACAGCTGGCATGAACTGAACAAATATTTTAGAAAACATCTGCTTGGAATTATGTACTGAAAAGCAATGGGAAATATTTTTTTGAAAAGATTAATTTAAAAATATTTAGAGAACCTTTTATTAAAATACCCTATTTTTAAGTTTTTAAAAAAAAAAAAAAAAAAAAAAAAAAAAATCTTTACAATGAATTGAAGTAGTTTATGATACTATTTGTGTATTATTTAAAAATTACACTAGTATATTATCTTTACAATTGATAAGAACAATATATTTTTTTTAGGAAAGTAGGTTAACTTACTAAATATTCTATAACATGCATATTAAAGTTTTAAATTTTCATTTGAAAATAATGATTTATTTTTTTTAAACTGTTACAACAGAAAACCATTATTATATTATAAAGCTAAACTAATATTAATAATTATTTAACATTATTTTTATATTTTATTACTGACATTTAAAAAATAAACATCTCTTAATAAAAAAAAAATTGAAAAGAGAGTAAATTGTGTATTAACTAACATCTAAACTAATTTAAAAGTAATCAAAAAAAGATTAAAACACATGTTTAGTTGTTTGAATGTTTATTCTTATTTCAAATTGAGTATCCAGTATTTTGTATTCAAGCCACATGACATTTGTTGCATCATGTGTACCTACTTCCAATATTTTATTGATAGAAAATCATTATTTTAGCTAATATCAATAATGATTTAACATTATTTTTATATAATATTGATACTGAAATTCGGAAATAAATTTTAACTAAAAATAAAATTGTTATAATTAACATCTAAAAACTAATTTAAAAGTAAAAAAAAAAAAAAATTAAAACATATATGTCCAGTTGCTTGAATGTTTGTCCTTTATTCTAATTGAATATCCAGTATTTTGTGTTCAACCAATACTCCACATTTGTACCATTCTTATGTATGTATATATTTGCAGTTTGCCATATTTTATATTATTAAATGTACTTGTCTCACATTCAAAATTCATATGGCCAGTAAGTTAATATTTTTAAGTTTATGAAATGTTCAGTTATGTATGATTTGTTTTCGTTCTAACTCTATGCATTTAATTTATTGATAATTATGATATGTATATTATTTCTAATTATTTGTGAGTATTTTATTTAATATGAATTTATTTTATTTTAATGGAAAGTAATGTTTGACTTTTTAATAAAATTTTATATAAAATAAGAAATATATTATTAACAGTAAGAAAATATTATAAATGTTTTAAAAAAGATAAGAAATATTTTTACTTATCTATATTTGTTTCATTTTACTTAATCAAATTTTTAAAAAAATGCTTACAAAATGTTGTTAAGATTAAATTAATCAAGAAAATATCTGATGAGAAATTGTATTCCTTAGTTTTCTATAAATTAATTTTTATACAGATAGCATTTTGATATTAAGTATTATAAGTTTCTTTTAAAATATTATTGTAAAGATAATTTCTACAAACTGTTATATAGATTATTTATAAGATTACTTTAAAGTTATATTTTTATTTACACTAAATCATTTAGTCATAATGAAGTTACTTACATTAGTTGTAATGAATTCTTATTGGTATGGAATGTGTAAAATTTGAATACTAGATATTTAAATAACATTCTGTTAAATAGTTTCAAATTATTATGTTTATTGTGCTTATAAACAAGATGAGGACTGTTAAAAAGAATAAAAAAATTATATATATAATTCAGTATATATGTGTAAATATCAAATTTTTAATTATTTTATTCTTCTGTATTTTTAACTAATATTCTTAACTATAAGTATTAATGTCTGTATTTTCTATTTTGCATTTTAAGTTTACTTAAAATATACATTATACAATGCTGACTCTTAAAAAATCATACTTTTAAACTTTTTTTTTTTTTTTTTTTTTTTTTTGTAATCCAAAGAATTGCTTTTATAAAATCAGTGCATCTAAAAATTTACAATTGTATTAGTCCTTGTTTTTCTTCATATTTCTTTTAAAAGTTTATTTACTTTAAATAAATTCGTTAATTATTAGAATTTACGAAAAATTTATACTTATTTAGTTTGTTAATTTATATTTAAAAAATATGTGAATTATGTGCTTCTATTATTTTTTATAATTTCTGAATGTACTTAAAAATGTCATTTACGTAATATTTTAAATTAGTAATTATCTAATATTTATCAATTACTTCAAAAAATATTTCTAAAAATATATCATCATGATTGTTGTTTCTTATAAATTTACTGTTACCTTATAGAAATGTAAAGAAAGGGCTTTTTTGACTTTTCAATTTCTCATGAAGATGTGAAGCAAATTTTTGATACTGCTATTATAGTTCTTTTCATTTTGTATTCTTATGTGACATTTAAATAATTGCCGCCTACTCTGTCTAGTGGTCAGCATTCCTGACTGCGGATAGGGAGGTCTGGGTAAAAATAGATATTGCATACTATAATGCTGGAACTAACAACTAAAGTCAATGCTCCAAACATTTGGAAATTTTAAAATTTAATACCTTTCTCAGATTCCGTTCATTAATAAATCTAGAAAAAGGATATTAAATTTTAAAATTTCGCTGACCTCCTAGGTCATAAAATACACATTGACGTTTTAATGAATATTTTTTCAATTTCCCTGCAAGATATCATTTGCTGCCTTCTTGAAATTAAAATTGAAATTGTTGAAATTCAGCTTCATTTTACCCTCAAAAGTAAATACTTGGAACTTTCTTAAAATTCAAGCAATCCAATTTATATTTAATTGGTTTAATTTATTTTAATTTAATTTTTTTTTAAATTTATTTTAATTAATTTAATTATAAATTAAATTAATTTATTTTAATTTTATTTATATTTAATTTATTTTAATTTGGTTGTCAGATGTAGATCTGGATCAACATATGTTTGTGAACAAATTTTTATTAGGAACATAATAAAGTCAACATATATAAATCGTTCAAGATTAACTAATATACATTTGAGGTATATAATTTTGTTAGTTTCTTCAAGAAATAATTTGAAAACAGATGACTTTGTAAAAAGCGTTAATCTGCGCTTTACGTCCCCTACTCTGCCAACTTCGCGATAAATGCACCAAGCGTGGTAAACCGAACGTTTTTATACCTAATGAGCTCTTTATAGCAACCTCCATTGGAAATAATTTGCGCTTTTTCGCGCATGTTCATTAATTGGATATTTTCTTTTCGCATTTTCATTGGTCGTTAATTAGTTTCAGTTTCAAAAATCTGCCATTTTCATTAGTTGCTGATTAGTTTAAAACCGTTAAAAATCGTATTCCATTATCGCCATGGCAACAGCGTTTTTGAAAACGCGCCAAGTACGAGACCCACAGCACTCTTTCGCCAAGTTGGCAGAGTAGGGGACCTAAAGCGCATTTTCACCGTAAAAAGTATTGCAAAAAGCCACATTCTTCAAGTACTGTATAATTATTCAGACTTAAGGTTTCAGGCCATGCATTTTTATTCTATACATTATTTTACTGATTGAACCTTTAAAAATGTATCAATGAAACCAGGTTTGTATTATATTTTTAATATTGCAGTGCACAAGATTTTATCTTATTATATTTTTCTTATAACTGAAGATTAATTTCTTATAATTGTGAAGAATAAGAATGTGGGAAACTTTGTCTTTGTGTAAAGATCCCATACTGATTCTATAAATATCGCTCTCATTGTTAGTTCTTTTATTATTTTTTTTAAATGTTGACATTTTCTCCTGAAAGATTGTCACTCCTATCAAGAAAAATGAAAAACCTTGACTAGGAAAATTTCATACTCATTTTAAAATATCTTTTTTAACTTTTTCCTATAACTTAGTATTTTTTAATGAGCTTAAATTAAATAGGCAAAAATGATTTATTATAAATAGCATGATGATCTATACAAATTAATTAGTTGTAATGTGTTGTAACATGCTTTTTTCCCTCACTTATAATGAGTTATGGCAGCTTCTAATATTTTAAGTATGATGACACTTGAAATATAAATGATTTTAATCTTTCATGCAGCTCAGTTATTAAACTTACTAAAAGAAATTTTGTTTTAGAAATCCCCTTACAAGAATATGCTTATAATATTAAAATAATATACAATTATGAAAATTAACATATAGAAATACAAAAATGCATTTTAAAATTATTAATACTTTTCCTTAATAATTATTTAGTAATTATAATATTTACAATGAGTAGGCTATCTTTTATATTTAATATTTGCCTATTTAACTCGTAAACGATTCTCACACTAGTGAGTTTGTTAGAATTCACATGTATATTAAAAACTGGCATGAATGATTTGTTTTGATGTAAGGTTTTACTTTCATTCTTAAATTTTTAATCGTATAATCGAGAATAATCTGCTGAGGGGTGGAGCATTATTTGTCCTTTAAGGGATGGCTTGGCCCGTATCTTTCTGATTTATTGTTTCTGGAATACAATCACAAATCAATTGACTATAGTTCGTTGTTAGTTGCACTGTTTTTCATTGCACGGTTGAGAATTTAATGATTCAAATATATGCGCCAAGGAAAGAAAATTAAAATGTCAATATTCTTCAACAATCCTTCTCTTTCTGTCACCATGCCTTTATGTAGTTTATATATTATATATACATAAACTACATAAAGGCATGGTGACAGATATATATATATAAAATTGAAAATTAATTTTTCCCTCCAAAAAGAGAATTTAATTCAAGATTCTAAATGCTATTAATAAGAGTTAACGCTTGATAGAAGTAATTTCATACAACAAGAATGGAAACATTTTTCAAAAGTCTTGCTAAAAATTACTTTTTAACTTGTTTTCTTTGACAACAAATATATTTGTAACATCATTTACACAGACAAAAGATTTCTTAGATGGAATACCAGACTAACTCTTCAAATTAAAATGTTGTTGTTTGATATTTGTCGAAGCAAAGTCCGTCCGTCAGGGACTGGGCGAATGAAGTTGGGAAGAGCGTCTTCCGTTTTTGAACAGGTCATCCCCATACGAGGGTGGAAGTACACTTTGGCTCATAGATGGCAGCACCATCTGGGTCTTTCAATTTAGAAGTCAGAGAAGGTCCGAGGCCTGGCTCCAAACACTATCAGAATATTAATTTGAAATGGGAACATGGAGGACATTGCGACCACGACATATTTTAAATGCCCCAGTCACATTAGTGAGCTGGAAGGATCTCCAGATAAGCCGATATTCGAACTCGCCACCTTCCGGTAACGAGAACGACGCCCCAACCAACCAGGCCAAAGCCTGTTATGTCTTTCAAACATAACAATGTTTTGGCCGCGCGCATAAAACACTGTTTAAAACGTAATCAAAAACCTTACTTGATTTTAGCAAGTTTATTTGAACTTCTTTCACCTATAAAATATGTTTTTAAAAATAATTTACCATGTTGTATTTATGTGTCAAAAATATTTATCAAGCTGCTTACTTTTTATCTTTAAAAACTTATTTTATTTTGCAAAAAAGATGGATCTTTCTTTCAGAAATACCACTTTAGTTTATAAATGGTAAGTATATTCTATTTACAAATTATATATTACCCACTAACACAGGAAGAATTATTTAATGTAATGGATATAAATAAACTAATTCAATGAAAATAACCGTTTGAGAATAACCATCTTCATTTTCAAATACGTAGTATACAGCTTAATATTTTAAATATGAAATTTCTATTCAGTTTAATATTTTTAAATATATCGAAACTGGCATATAAAATGATCAAAAAACTGATGCTGATTATATAACTAATTATTGATGTGTAAGGCTAAAAATATATTTTTATTAAAATCAAATCTTCCATCAATAGAGCTGAAAGGAAAATTACACAGTGAGAACAATTCTTTTATACCTGCAAATCCGAATTAAATGTGTTGTGTAATAAGGCAAAATTTCTGTTACAGCAATTGGGGTTCGAGGCTGATGTGGTCTATTTATAGAGTTTTTACTGAAATAATTCAACCATTAGTTATTTTAACCGCTTGCCTTATTATCCCGAGTTATCTCTGGTTAGTATATATTGCAGTTAATTATTATCCCGAGAAAACTCGGGTGAAGCAAAATTTGTCAGTACGATTTGTTTTATCACGTTTTTACTCGGCCTGGAGGAAATGAAAGGAAATATTCTGTTTTAACATGCAATTTGCCTTTCTTTAATTTCGCGGTTTTTTTCCGGGATTGGCCACCTGTTTCTCTATGGTATAGAATACGACGGCTTGTGGATCAGTAATGTACAAAGGAGGATAGTTGTGTTGAAAAAATGTAAAATAATGGTGATGATGCCGTAAGAAATGAGACCAGATACCAGCGTACGGAATGTCAGGTATCACTTTGTGTTTCCCTTGTTTCAAAAACTATCATACAAAGACTAATATTTAACTTTTTTGCCCGAGATAACTCGGGATAGTAAACGAATATTAAATCTATATGCTTTTATTCCAGTAAAAAATTAAAAACTACATATTTTGTTTTTTTTCGTTTTCTTGTATTTAGTAATAAAATAAAAAAAATGTGATGATTTTTTGCAATTTTTTTTAAAAAAATTTGTAAGGGAAGCGGTTAATTATGAGAATGTGTTAAAAAATATAAATTCCGGAAAATTACTCAAGAATATGAAAATTAGTCAACAATTATTTTCGTTTTTTTTTTTTTTTTTTTAAATAACTTTTCAGCGCAAGAAACTATTTTATATTGATATTAAATACCTATAAATAAATCTTAATGCTATAATTTTTTTTTTACTCAACGATTATTTACTTGCAAACGAGGGCTAATTAGACCAGGACTTACAATTAAAAGTGGATTCCAAAGCACTACAAGCATCCGAAGTGAGATTCATATCCACAAACTGTTGGGCTGAATTCCAGAGCGTTAACCATTCGATCGTCAGTACGACTTATAAATTATGAGAATCCTGTGAATGATAAGTTTAATCTAAAATTCACAATGATTGTGCTTATATATTGAGATGGGAATTTCTTTAACTTAATGAATGTTAGGTGAAATATCAATTAAGTTCATTTTTCTTATTAAAATGTTAAAAAGGAACGGGATTACGTGATTCTAATTTGACGATTTAAATGGACGATCGAAAATGCAAAACTTGAAGGTTAAAAAAAACGGGCTTTAAATAATAGAGAATCACAGATTAACTTCTGCAAAAACCAGAATGCAAATGCTACTACTACTACTAGCCAACGCCCACCCTTGTCTGTTTAGCCATGAGGTGGCGCGCTGACCAGTAGAGACGAGCCCTCTTAAGTTCTTCAGACTGATCCAGTGTGAAGTGGACAAGGCTCCAGATGTTCGCCATTCATCTCTTCGTGTTCACTGAGGGTTCATTCTGGCGAAGCAACGACTTTTATTCTGTGAAAGTGAGATGAAATGTAGTCGTGTCCTGTTTTTAGATGAAAAAGTTGGCAACCATTACAGCTCGCGGGAGGTTGGGATCGATTGTCCCATTAGGCTCTTATAAAAAAGCTAGTTTGTGTAAAGTCTATATGTGCAGTCATTTTCATAATACAGTCAGAGCGCTTGTAGACGAAACCTTTGTTGATCGTTTAGATTATGCAAGGGGCACCACGTGCAGGCGACCAACTTCAATCCCCCCCCCCCCAGAGTGCAAATGCAGTTCGTAAAAAAACCAGGAATATTTGAAGTGGCATTGTAAAACATGGCTTGAATTCTGGTATCTGGAAGAATTTATTTGGTGGTGTGTGTGCCGCTGATAATGATTGATAAAAAATTTTCAGCAATAGCAGTTATTGCTGCTACTGCTTTCCATAGAAAAATCAATTTTTCTTTAAATAATCTTGATCTAATTTCATAATTTACATTTTCTACACAGATGCTAAAAATCGATTGCTAATCATAAAGATGGAGCATGATACTTTTATTTTTATGGCTTCTATAATTTATAAAACCCATTACAATTTAGATATTTCAAGAGTTTTAAATGAAAGTGTATGACTTCTTCATCCTGTATAATATCTTCGACAATTGTTTTTCTCGTAACCCAACAAAGCAATTACCCAATTCTTATTGCCGATATATATTAAAGAATTTACCAATAATTATCAAAAAATATATTATTCGACTTAATATATATGAAAAGTTGTTATAAAATTTCAAACAATAAATTATCTCGATAAAAATATAACAATATATTTCAAACAATTAGATACTAAGAATGAGGCGATTTTCCCTGTAAAATGCTTTTTGATAGTAAATTTGGGTGAAAATGCGCTTTAGGTCCCCTACTCTGCCAACTTGGCGAAAGTGTGCTGTGGGTCCCATACTTGGCAGGTTTTCAAAAACGCTGTTGCCATGGCGATAATGGAATACGATTTTTAACGGTTTTAAACTAATTAGCAACCAATGGAAATGACTGATTTTTCAAACTGAAACTAATTAACGACCAATGAAAATGCTAAAAAAAAAAAAACCAATTAATGAGCATACGCGAAAAAGCGCAAATTATTTCCTCCAAATGGTTGCCATAAAGAGCTCATTAGGTATAAAAACGTCCGGTTTACCACGCTTGGTGCATTTATCGCCAAGTTGGCAGAGTAGGGGACCTAAAGCGCAGAAAAACGTAAATTTGTCATTCTCATCTTGTATTTTAAAATAATGAATGAGCTTAGGATATAAAGCAAGTTGTAAAACACGTTATATTTAGGAAGCAAATTTTAGAAGGAAACTAGTAGATACATTTTGGCACCGTTGAAAGAAATCTCTAGAAATAAGTTTAGATAACTGAACAATTTTAGCAAAAACAGACAAAAAAATAGAAAAACATTTAAAAAAAATTAGGACGAACTGTAAACTCCCAGTAATTCAAGGAAACCAGTGATTTCTTAACTAATGGTAAAATGAAAAAATTCAAAACAAATGTGCATTTGAAAATACTTATAATAAGGAGTATGGATATACTTATTACTTAAGCAATAATGCAATTATTCACTATTTAAAAATTCGTAAATTTACTTATTTAGTAAATGAGCCAAAAATTTGTTTCCTTCTCTTTGTAACTTTTTATTACGACTGGAGTTTTTTTGTTGGAATCGAGATATAAATAAAACGGTGAAAATGCGCTTTAGGTCCCCTACTCTGCCAAATTGGCGAAAGTGTGCTGTAGGTCCCGTACTTGGCGGGTTTTCAAAAACGCTGTTGCCATGGTGATTATGGAAGACGATTTTTAACGGTTTTAAACGAATTAGCAACCAATGGAAATGACTGATTTTTCAAACTGAAACTAATTAACGACCAATGAAAATGCTAAAAGAAAAAAACCAAGTAATGAGCATGCGCGAAAAAGCGCAAATTATTTCCTCCAAATGGTTGCCATAAAGAGCTCATTAGGTATAAAAACGCCCGGTTTACAACGCTTGGTGCATTTATCGCCACGTTGGCAGAGTAGGGGACCTAAAGCGCAGATTAACGAAATATTTTTCATTGTTCAGATTTTCTTTTGTTGTTACTTTGTATCTGAATGAATGTTATCAATAAGAGCTAAAATTTTCCTTACGAGCATTGCTAATTCTGTTATTACGACGGAGATAGAGGAAGACTGTTTGAATTAAATTATTTGTTTCGAATGATAACACGAGTCTTCTACCGAATTTTGTGATTATTTTTCTCACTTAGTGATTCAAAAGTATTTTGCAAAATTCTCTTTAAGGGTAAGGTGATTAGAAATTTTTATATTTAGAAAAACATTTTCTAATATAAAAATTCACAAATATGAAAGCAAAAAAATCTGGATTTATTTTTATATTTAGAAAAACTTTTAATTCGCTTTTGGTTCCCTATTTTTGTTGACAGAAAACCTACTAAAGGCAGTCAATCACGTCATAAATTTGAACTACCGACGAGTTCGACACCCAAGCTAGCATATTCCTCTCTAAACCATGTCAAACCAATGGAAGGACATTGCCACTCGTTTTGATTTGATTGAGAGACAATTTCGTCTTTGATCATTTTTTCAAAAAGAGGCTCATGCACACGAGATAAAAACTGATGCTGCTGGAAGATTTAAACATGCAAGAATGACAAAAATATACACATGAAAAGGCTGATTTCTTATAGTTTGTTTTTGAAAATCTCCTGTGAAATACTTTCATTGTACAAATAGAAATTTAACAGCAAATTTAAAAAGAAATAATAAAATTTGAACCAGGTCAGAATTTACAGGAAACAATTTGTATTAAATTATGTAATGGTTAAAATGATTCACAATTATGATTTCTCTTAAAAATGTGTCACTTAGAGCAAACTATCATCGTAGCATAATCGTAAGCATCGTATTAAGTAAGAAAGATGCACAATTGCAAGAAAATATCTAAAAAAAACAACTGCGACAAAAAATTTATTTCATGGTCTACCTGCTAGCAATATTGCTATTATTTAATTATAAAAAAAAAAAAATGAAGTATAAGATATTAAACTTTCTTCGTTTCCATAAAGCCAGCGTGAAACAATGCTACTATTATAACGCGAAATAACGTGAAACAATGCTAATATTATAACGCGAAAAAATACAGAAAAATTTTGAGAACAAAAAGTGCACCATTTTTCTCCACAAAAATATACTGACTGCAGCATTAACGTCGTCAATGTTTTTTTGTTTAGAATTACATAGGCACATGTATTTATAATTATTACTGCATTTTACTAGCATTCGATATAATTTCAGTTGTAAAAAGTGATAATTCAAATTAATATATACTATGTGTGTATATTACTGTGAAAATTTTTCATGTAATATTAATGTCTTCATTAAGTTTACGCCCGAAGGCAGTTTTCAGTAACGGTATTTGTAAAGGTGTTTTCTATTGTACTACAATAAATAATAATTCATAATAATGCATTCCCATTAACAAAAATATTATCAATCAAAAGCTTAGATTGTTTCTCTCTTCAATTAAAGAGGAAATTTGTGAAGAGAGGAGTTGGAACTCAATTATTTTTCCCTTACATAGTTTTAGATGTATAAAACAGTAAATATAAATATATAACTTCAGAATTTTATTTAAAATTTACACCATTTTGTCTGCAATTGCTTTTTTTTATTTTATTTTTTTACTGAATAAAGTACTGAAAAAAAATTAAATAGAGAAATATAGCTTGATTTTAGGTATAGTCACTATAATGGAACAAAAGGATTAAAAAAATTAAAATTCTAGGTAATTGATTTAGTATTAAAATTAGTAAAAAGAAATTAAGTCTATAATATCGTGGCAATGAAAATTCCACATTCACTACATAATATAAGTCTAAATATTTCCAAAGGTGTTCTTGTTGATACCATACAACTTAATCAAAAAGCAATTTAATTACAGAGTAGTTCAATTAAAAACTCTTGATATCATAGTAAATTGTTTAAAAGTATGCCATCAGATATTCTAAAATACCTAGATTTATATACTGAAATCTATATACATAGTCAATTTATATACTAAAATCTATATACTATTCGTTTACCTGAATTTCTATCCGTGATTAATAAGAGAATGGCCAAACACAATGAATTGAAATGGAATGGAGCATACATCAGTATATTGATCTTTAGAAAGTTCATTTCAACATTAGAATTGCGGCATTTATAATTTTTCAACCCTTCTTTGCATGATTTTTTCTTTATTGGTGAAATAAATCAAGTTGATATAATTCATGTTCAACATTAAAGGAAAAATGGTTAAAAAAATCTTAGTATATATCTATAGTATAAATTTAGCAAAAAACAATATGCTAAAAATTTCCATCATCATCCAAAGTTAGATCATTAGCTTAGTACTAAATAGAAATAAAAGAGGAAAATAACAGAAACACGTGTTACAAACCTTTCTACCACTCATTTTCAATTTTTTAGCAATAGAAACTCTAATATAATAAAACAAAATTATAAACGAAATCATACGTTTATTGCAACTATAACAAACAGCGGAATGAGACAACTTTAAGCACTGATAATGACACTTGTTTATTTTTGACAGCTATGTTTCTTTTTATGCGATGGACATTAAAAAGGTATCCAAACACGATCCACTTAAAGTGAACTTGTTCCTTTATATAATTTTTGGGCATTATAGGTTATGATGGAAATTTCCACCATTATGCAAAGAAGGGTTAAAGGGCAATCGATGTTCGATTCGAACTCACACTAGTGCTGATCATACTACTAAGCATACCATTCTGGACCATTGCTCGCATTTGAAAGGAAGATTTCGTTCTTTCCCACCTTTAAAAGTTTTGATTTATATAGATCTGGTAGAAAAAAAAGAAAAGGGACCAGAAGTGCTATTCTTTCTATATATTCTTTGCATAATTTCTTAAAAAATAAAAAAAAAAATGTTTTTTCAGTTTTTGAGAAAAGTAGTTTTTGTTAATTTCAGAGACCCTGTTAGAAGTTTTTTTTTCTCTCACGTTAATGAAAAATCCATCAAAGTTGTGATTTGTTGAATAAATAACGAGTTTAATCTATTTACAGTTCATTCAATTCGTTTTTAGCTGGTTTATAAACCCTAATTCTTTCATCAAACTTTTAAAAACAGCCAGGCAAATAGTATGTCATTAAGGAATTAAGGGGAAAAAAAATTTTTTTTCACGAGTTCGGTACACGTTTTTAACTGGAAGTCACAGATTTTGAAAGCGTGGCATACCATGTGCTGCTATATAACATTTTCTCACTGTGAGTATAACCGTGAATGTTCAAGAGAGTAAGGAATGTTAATTTTTTTTTTTTTTTTTTGTAGAGTGCCAGGTTAGGCTGGCAATATGGTGTGCGCTGATTCATTTTTCCAACTGAGACATAATTTGGTGTGCAGCCCGACTTCCTCAGTACACACATGCTACAGGTACCTGTTTATAGGGTAGGCAACCATTCACACAAGGAAAGGACAAAGACAGGAAAGAGAAAGTACATCCATGGCGTAGACGGGATTCGAACCCAGGTATTCCCCATCCACAGTCAGGCAAGTTGACCACTAGACAGGGTGAGTGGCTTTCAATAGATAAGGTCACTAAATTCTTATAGAAATATGATAGTTGGGGCGAAGTCAATCAAAGCTGTTGATAATTGAAAATGAGAGATGCTAATTTCCTTTCATATAAATTCTTTCTTCGTCAGATATTAACCTCAATGTTGCGCTGATAGAATTTCCTTCAGTTTTTATACTACAATTTCTATTAAAGTGTATCTTAATCATTTTAAGGCAAAAACTTGATATCAGGTACATTACGGACCAGCATATTAGTCATATCTTAACTATTTAGATTTGTGGAAACTTCATTAACTAATACAACTTGATGTTAGATATTTTTTAAAATGGAGAAATATGTCAATGTTAAAAATTCAATAGAAAAACTAGTATCCGCGGGTATGCTAGCTCAGGTGTTGACTTCGTCACTTGAACATAAATGAAGTTTGCCAAGTTCAGGAATTTTATTGGATAAAAATAAACATACAGGAAACAAATTTAAGTTTGCACGTGCGCCGCCATCAAGTAGGTGACTCGATGCGCAGTAGCAACCAATAAAATAGTGTCTATTTCATGACCAGAATATTATGCACATCAATATGTGCGGAACTTAAATTTATTGAGGTAGCACTATTTCGGGTTGTATGGTGTAGAGTGCAGAGAAGGTTGACAGCTGAAGTGTCGACCTCGTCACTTGACTAAAGTTCAAACCGCACTGCAACAATCTAACTTGAACTCACACGAGGGCATCTTTAAATGAAACGTCAATTTTATATTTTCGACAACTTTAACACTTGGTACGGCGCCTTCTTTTCCAAACTTCAACGCCGCACTAGCGGAGTAACCCTAAAAATTTTACTGCTCACCTGTATTGGCCGGATCACTTTTCCTAGTGACGAAGTCCACTTCCTCACTAGGAAGAATAATTTCTTGCCTCTTAATTGTGATTAATCAACTTCATGAAGCTATTGCTAATTAAATTTGCAAAACTAAAGCGCCTATTACAATAGAGTTGCTTTTGTTCCATGGAAGCAAATCTCATAGATTTAACATTATCTGACGTCAGAACTAGAGTTGCAGCAATTCTCACTCATTGTTCAATGAATGTTCCACATTTCCATTAAATTTGCTATATGAAAATAATTGTTTTACTAGATGTAAAAATAAATCGCCTTCCTGGTTTATATTTTTAAGGTTGCTATATATTTTACTTAGTGCGTTCCAAATTTCATGATAAATGTTTATTAGGGAATTTTGTCTGTAGCCAAATTCTATTTAATTCAGTTCGAGTACCCGCTATCTCGCTATTATTTTCAATCAATTTCATTATTTGAATCATCATTCTTAAAATGATGGAAACCAATCTTTTGCCATCTGAAATAAAACCTCCGATTGCTGCTATATTAATCGTGTTCACACAAAATTTAAAGACTTCCATCTTGACAGCGTATGGATAAGAAACATTAATGAATGTCCCTACTTATGAGCCTTAAGTATAATGCAGACTTAAAAAATATAATATTGATATTTTTATTGTGCTAATAAGCATTTTTAAAAGTTCAATCGTTTATGTTTAACATTTCTTTGCATGATTTTTTCTTTATTGGTGAAATTAATCAAGTTGTTATAATTCATGTTCAAAATTAAAGGAAAAATAGTTAAAAAAATCTTAGTATATATTTATAGTATAAATTTAGCAAAAAA
>JAPDSC010100166.1:433-16385 GCA_026290005.1 Latrodectus geometricus | reverse complement strand
TCCAAAAATCAGTATCGCTAAATATGCTCTGGATTTAAGAAATATATTGCATCTTAATTTAATAATTTCTTCCTCGACCGTGACTGATGTGATATTTATTAAATGTCCAATTTTTTTTTTTTTTTTTTTATTAAATCCAATTTTTCCATACTTTGTCCATCAATGTTGACATTTTCATTGTGACAATGTCCATCAATGTTGACATATTTCTTTAAATGGAAATATCATAAAATTCAGTATTTTTTCAACCTAATTAAGTCAGTGAATCTTCTATCAAATTCTGCAAACAAAACAAGTAAGTGTTTTGTTTGCGACTCGGTTTGGATTATGGATGCACTCTTCCTCCATGTTTTTGAAGTTTCTCAATTCATGTTTTCTTAATTGAGATGCATACCTTTCTATAGTTTCTTTGAAGGTTTTAATTGTGCTCATTATGTCCGTTGTAGGTTTTATAAATCGTAAACCTTTAATCATAAATCTCTAAATCGTAAATCCTTGCACAGTTTATTTTGGGTTTTAAAGTGTAGACTGTAGTAAATTTTTATTTTAAATAATTCATTTATTCTATGTCATAAGTCATAAATTAAATTTTTAATACCCGAGGTCACTATCGGAATGGTCGCGTGGACTACTTAAAATGTCTTCGCGGTCTACCAGTCGACCGCGGTCGACGTCTTGGCCACCCCTTCTATATAGAAAACAATAATATATATTGGGGTTACAGAAACACAAATAATCAATTAAAGTGACAAATATGTGTTTGCTTCAGGTTTCTAGTGTTAGCGAAAAATTGTATTATTTGGGGCGATATTTTCTGGTCTATGGAATTTTACGCATGTCCGAAATAGGAATACAATACATATTTATTACTATAAATATATTTGATTACAGCGTGCAAATTCGTGAATATTTGCTATTGATATATTAAAGAAATTATACCATTTAATTCCCATAACTTCATAGTAGGACAACATTTTTCACAATGAAAGGTTTCGGGTTCGATTTCACCACAACTGAACAAAGACCATGGTTGCCTGGTTGGTTAGGGTGTCTTTCTTGATAGTAGTGAGTTCGAATCCTGGCTTAACTGAAGATCCTTCGAGTTTACTTAATGCAGATGGAGCACGTTCTACAGGTAACGGTTGCAATGTCCTCCCAGTGAATTGATATCTTTGGGGTGGCAGATCAAGTATTCGAGAGTTTTCTGCTTGGTTCCTGCTTCTATCTAACAGGTAGAGCCATATTCAGGGCTAGGTTCAGGGAAGCATCTGGTGCAACAACAGCCCCAAGTGAACAGTAAGTTAGCGGCATAGCATGAATTTCACGGACGAATCCTAAACTTTCAAATTAAGTGAAAACAATTAGTGTTTCTTGTTTTCAATGATGTAAAAAATTATTACATCACTAATACAATCATCAATATTTCAATTATCGATATTGAATCAATATTTCGAATATTTAATGATCGACGGGATAATTACCAGTATGTAGAATTGCCGTCTTTTAAAAGTTCATTTTATTTTTCGATAAATTATCTTTATATATTTAAAATATAAAATGTTTGCACAACATATAAAATAAAATTGCAAGTTTAAAAAAGAATGCATTGCTCTCTATTTATTTAGTAAAGTTTTTCCAGTAAAATAATAATATTGCTAAAATAGTCGATGAAAGCAAATTCAATGACTGAAAAACTGACATTAGCTATTTAAATGAGTAAAACTCTCAATCTTTAAAAAAAAAGATTCGTTGATAAGAGAAATTAGTCAATAAATAAATACCTTTTATTTATTTACTAATTTTTACTCTCATTACTTTGTGGACAGAAAATTTCTAAATAATTCACAGAACCATTCTTTGGAAGTAACATGCGTACACAAAAACAATTAAAGTACAAACTTGATTAGGGTGTTGAATAACATAGGTACATAGCATTGCTGGTATCAAGGACTACCATAAGTCATATTTAAACTAAAAGCAACAAGGAATGGAAAATAAAACTGTAATGGATTGGAACTTTTCATCACCATCATCATTATTGGCTCAACAACCCATTGTAGGTCCAGGCATTTTTCCATAAATTTCTTCCAGTTGGATCTATTATTTACTTGAATTCCCCATTTTTAGGATTTGATAGTTTTGAAGTCTCCCTCCAAACAATCCAGAGATCGAATTTTTAGTCTTCCTCTCGGATGTTTGACAGCTGGTTTTCCATTAAGGATTCTAAGTGGGATTGATCCGGGGAACATGGGGATAAAAGTCCCGTCCATAAAATTCTTCGCAATTTGATGAATAAAATTACATCAATAGCTCGATATTCAAAGTTTTATACTTTTTTCTTCATACTCCTTTGTTCACATAATTAGTAACAGTTGTGTTATAAGGTTGTTGAATTAAGTTAATAACACAACAATTTTCTGCTACAAATTTAATTTTTGAACACTCTCTGACTAAAATTATATTATTCGACCATCACGAGAAGGCGGGTGAGATCTGTCTCCGGTGGAAGGGTTCATTCTTTCAGAGGTTTGGACAGTAAAATGATTTCCATAGGTGCACAATATATTTCCTACTATAAACATATATGAATTAAAATAAATTCCACAACATTTTAAAATATTAGTATGTCGTAATATGATGAAATATGTATCTTGAATAAAAAAAAAGGCTGTAAAAAGTTAATTTATTGCTTACGGAGTTTCTTTTTTTGCATAAAAGGGACGTTCCTTACATGAAAACTGTCTTCATCTAAATTAACAACATGCATATCCTAGAATATCTCACCCTTCCCCATTTTCTCAAAAATTATTACGATAACACAACGAAAATAAAAAAAAAAATTTGGGCACATAAATTATTTATCTTTCGGTGTCTACAGTTTTTGTTCCTGTTTTTGTGAACGAAATAAATTCTAAAATCTATCTAATAATGAAATTTTCATGACAAAATAAAAATATTTTCATTCTAAATGTTTTGTCTAACATAACTTAATATATGTATTTATATATTTCTATTCTGGTATTTGAATTCTTCGAAAAAGCATAAAACATACATATTTTATTTTCATTCTACATCAAAAGGTGAAAATTAGCCAAATATGGTAACCTAGATTGAGGCGCTTTCTCCTCGTTTCTTCCTCCGTTCTCTTAAATTGTTGAGATAAACTTCTCTGATAACACGTGACTCTTACGTCCCACCCGCCATCTCCTGGCGGTCGCACTATACTTAGTTTTAAATCCTAAATTTGGCACGCGAAGAAAAGCAAATTACCTCAATTATTTTTTTCAAATATTGACAAAAGAGACCTGTGTGTGCTTTTCTGACCTATGATTCAGAGGTATGCAATGACCATACCTCGGAATCATAGGTCAGAATTTATATATATATATATATATATATATATATATAATGATGTTCTCATTATCCTGTCGTCTCCAGAATGGTCGAATAACACAAAACAAATGATTGGGGGGACACGAAACATTTATTACACATTGACACAAAAACAATGAATTCAGACATTTTGTTTTACAACGACCGGGAGCGGACTTCCGCTACCCCCAAGAAAAAGAACCAACCGCACCGTTCTCCTTACTCCGACACGACTCTATCGTCCCCGTCTTAGTGTCTCTAGTCCTGGCAGAAAACGAAATCACAAGTACTCTTCCAGTACACAGTCTGACTTTCACAATATATGTATATATATAATGATGGTTTTATAAAGTAAGTTTTGTCTTAATAAGTTTAGATCTGAAGTATTTTACCTATAATAAGCTCGGTTTCCTTGATTCAACTTTTATTATTTATGGTTCTAAATCATTCTGAGAATTTAACTCCGTCCCAAGTAATCCATATAAAACTGCTTACAGAACTGGATTAGAACTTATATTTCCTTAAAATCTGCCTCCTTGAAAGGCATCGATTGCATACTGGAAACACACGAAACTATGTTCAGATTATGGAAAACTAATGCCGGAAGAATATTGCTTCTAACGTGGAATTTCGGAAAAAATATACCGCGAAATGAGCTTTTTTTTGTAATTTTTTAGTATTGTAGTTGCACTATACTAGAAAAGGAGCTTAATAAGAGTATACAAAAAAGAACATTTTTTCCTAGTTTTGGGAAAGGTATAAAACAGAAGCGAACAGGAAAAGTCTGGGCATATTTATTGTTAAGTTAATCACAAACATAATTGCTTCGCGTCTAAAAGGGCCAAATTCAAAAGTACATACCCGTTAATTCAAATACCGTTAATATATATCAAATATGCAAATACCTATAAAGTATCCTTTTTTTTTTTTTTTTTTTTTTTTTTAAGTTTTCGCGGTGCTTAATAAAATGACTTTCGATAGGTAATTAATATCAACAGTTATCCAGCCCTAGGCCGTTAGGAAGTGCCGAAAATAATGATTTTCTATTCAGCTGTTTTTTTTCAGAAATCTTGATAATGTATTGTCAGAAAGAGGATTTGGTTTCTCTTAGCGCACTTTTGAAAAGAGAAAAATTAAATTATTTTAATGATGTAATTGGTTTAATCGAAACAAAGAAGTATTGGATGGCATGATTTATATCACTTGTTGAAACTCAAGAATAAAGACATTTTATTTCTAATCAGAACTATTGAAATGACTGATAAATACATAAAAGAGAAAGAAGTCCATTAATGAGTGAAAAACAGCTGCATATATATATATATATATATATATATTTTTTTTTTCAATTCGTTAACAGAAAACGACATGAAAGATTCCACTTACAACAGACAAAACATTCTAGAACTTTTTAATCACAAAGTTGGTAACTGAAAGTATTGTAAAATTCTTTTATTTGGCACTCTTTGTAAAGAAACTCTTGAACATTGATCCGTCGCTAGCTGTCCCACGCATTTTGAATTACTCTTACTTCTCATTTTCAGCTGCGTTTCAGGAAGTATGGGATTTTACATTCAGGGTTTGGTTTATCTCATATATTTCTCACGCTATGCTCTGCAAACGGTATTAAGTCAGCAGTCTGAATTGATTATTTTGTTGAGAAAAGTGAAAATATATTACTGCACAATTTAAATTTCCGCAACAAATATTTTTACAAGAATATTTCATATTAACAAACATTTTGGTGATTTGGAAAGCTTGTATATTAACCACTTAACAGTTTCGTTTTTCTGCCATATTATGTCCAAAAATAAGCACATTTTTTATAAACAATTTTGTATTAAAATCAATTGTATAAACTCAAATCCTCAGTCAAAATTGTTAGAAATATTGCATTTATTAATTTATTTTAAATTTTTAATAAAGCGAAAAAATGGCATTTTTACTTAAAGTGGGTTTTTTTAAGAACAACTAACTGAACTGTAAAGAACATTTTCTGCCACTAGAGAAGTCCGATAACGAACTTTCACAACTGCCGGAATCATTTAGCGAAATTTCCGATTCACTGTCTGATTCAATATCAGAATCATATTCTGTATTAAGCTGCTCACTATGGCAGGCCGCAAATTCGTAGATGATCGCATGAGACATGTATCGAGAGACAAGCCGAAGATCTCGCGAGATTCACATGAGGCCAAATGACGTCACAAATATCTTAACTACGTCAAAAAATGGGCGGAGCGCGAGACAAATCTGGATATCGAGCTGGTTTGAAATATCTGGCAACTTTCCGGGAGACATCGCTAATTTCAATTTCTGCAGGAAAAATATAACACGTTGATATCGAGAGTACAAGTTATTACAAGTTTAAATTTGAAGAGGAGGAGTTAATTATAAATTTTTATAGAGGTAATAATATTTTTTTAATATTGCAATCGGAAATGGAACCGGAATGTAAACAATGAGAATGTAAACAAATTCTCATTGGTTTAAAATATCCATGACGTCAGATTACAACGTCATAACTACGTCACCTTAAGAGCTCCATAAGACGGGGTTTGTATACCATAAGACGGTGTCTCAATCGGATGGTCTACTGAGTTTGCGGCCTGCCTATCTCTCATTGTAACACAAAATGAGGAAAGAAAGTATTCGCAACGCCTGATACAGAGAGAGCCATCTATTAGAAGCAATGGAAACTAAAAAAATGAGAAAAAGCCGGGCAAATCAGTGGATCGGCGTAAAAAAACATGCTGCCCGAGCGGCGCTCGGGCAAATCAAAAAAGTCCCCTTTCGCTGCACCCGAGCGGCGTTCGGGCAAAACTGGTAAGTGGTTAAGATTCATGATAAAAAGACATTCTTAGCATGTAAAACAGTGTACCTATTCCACAATGTAAAACACAGTGTCGACCTCTCCCCCAGATACTGTTTCAAAAATACAGTTACGAGTTGGTTGGTTGTGTTTACAGGGTTTGGCTTATAGAGAAATAGGCAATCGGAAAAACGGCGAAATAACTTGCATGAAGCTGAAATTTTATTAATAGTTACAGCTGGTACTATTGTGGTATGGGTGCTGCTGCCTCCATCTGGCTTCCTGCCCCCCCTTGAAAATTCGTGAATATGGCCAGTTAATAATATGGTCAATCATGGAAAATTTCTCTTCCAAAGGAACTTAACGTGGTGAACATAGAGCTTAGGGATGTTGACTTGAAATAGCCCTAGGGACGCAAAGCATTAGTTCTCATGTTTTTAATGAATGTGTTTTTAACCAAAATTTAGAAAGATTATTAAGTAATAAGAAAAAATATTCCTTTACCACAATCGCATTAAAATTATATACACTGCTCAAAACAATTTAAGGATATTGCGGTTTTAGGTGGATCTTGTGGCTGGAAAACTTTTTATCTGATTGATACATGGTCGTCAGACGTAGTAGGTTATATGAGAATAAATTACACATGTTTGGCAGAAAAAAACGCATTTTATTGCGCATTTGTGTACAAAAGGAAAAAATTACAATTTGTGTATATGAGAGAAAAGGAACAAGAAAAGGTCTTTTCTTCAAAGGAAATCATTTTCAGTAGGGGGTATGGTTTCCACGGACGTCCAGCAACGTTGAACACCTTTGAGGCATGCAGTCAATGAGGTTATTCATCACGAGTTGGGATATTCTGTCCCACTCTTCTAGAAGAGCTCTTTCCAGTTCTTGGAGAGTTTATGGGGGTGGTTGGTGGCCAGCAACTCGTCTTCCCAAATGTGCTCTATTGGATTCATGTCACCAACACTCCCCCACTGCCAAATCTGATACTTTCATGCACGAACGCAGGATTACTCCTAGTGCTACGGTCCCTCCAGATGAAAATATGCCTATCATCAGGATAAATAGAAAAACGAGACTCGTCTTAAAAAAAGAACATTGCTCCATTCATTTCTCCTCCAGTTCAGATGCTCTGTTGCCACTCCCTGCGGTCGCGACGACGCCTTGATTTTAGTACGCACACCATCAGTCGGCGAACATACAGACCTACACCATGGAGCCTGTTTCGGACAATCTGAGTTAAAACTGTGGTGTCAGTAGCCAAGCGAAGGTGTTGTTGGAGAAGAGTAGCGTTCATATTTCGGTGTCTCTGAGCCGTTAACACTAAATAACGATCTTCATTGGGCGTTGTTGCCCATCTACGACCTTGACCCGGCGTGCACTTCCAGTCTCCATAAAACGGTTCCAGATCCTGGGTATCACACTTTGTGACACTCCAATGGTTTGCGCTACTTCGGCTTGAGTTTGGCCCCCTTCTAACCTACCAACTGGAGCACTTTGGACCTTGCGCCACAAAACCCAACCAACAGCAACATCTAACCTACCAACAATTCTTTAAGCTTCTGAATCGTTTAAATGACTTCGCTGAGACATCGTATTCATCGAAATAAAGCAGTCACTGAATGCCGATCATCCTTGTCTTTTATTCAGTTGAAAGTCAAATTTCATTCATTGCCGCTGAAGAGACGTTTTTGACATTGAACTCAAAATTAACATACTCCACAGTTTGAAAATCAGAAAAACTTGCATTTTTGATTCTCTTCTTCCATTTTCGCTTATGTCTTTATTTTATAAAACTTACAATATCCTTTAACTGTTTTGAGCAGTGTAAGTACTCAATACTGAAAACAAAATTTTAATCCATAAATCATTAATTCACCAATATTAACCTATGCAGCACTGCTTGAGAGTATGCAGCTTCCAGATATTTCTGCAGACTGCAATCATACGAAAATATACCAATTCGCATGCTCGTTAGAGCCCCAATATACTTTAGAAATACTAACATTTTTAGTAAATATAACGATGAAAATATAAATGACTTCATAATCAGAATATAACGCAAATTTTACAAAAACTTATCTACTATAGCCAACAACTTAATTAACAATAACCAACCCACATATAATATAGATGATCCCGACAACAGGAGAAGACCAAAATTTATTCTGAGAAATAGATAGTAACAAAACTACTTTTAAACGAGTCCATAAATTTTAAATATAAATGAATCTTATCAGTATGAACAGGAAAATTATTGTTTGAATAAATGCTAGATTATTTAATGCTAAATAATTTTTTTTATTACTTTTTCTTTATCTCTAAAGATTTTATTTAATTGGAATAAATCTTCAACTTAAATATTAGTCATTTTCTCCAGTACCGTGAGAAAAACTTTTTGAGTCCAGCATGTGGGTGATAGATGACCCCTCAACCGGTCGCATTGATTTTCTCTGGCTTCTCCCCAATCTAAATGATAAAACATTTATCGATGTCTAATCCCCCCTCCCCAAAAAAAGAGCTGCTCTAGCGCGTGGAATTCCTTCTCACTCTTTGGTTTTTACTAAAACCTCTTTTAATCGACTCTTTCCTCACCCATACCTGCCTCCAGAATCTCCCTCCGCTCAAGGAAGCATGAAGCAATGGAAATAACATAAATGACATCTAAACTCCACTCTTCACTTTCTCGTGGCATGCTCCCCCCCCTCACACTTCGATCGGCGCGTGGAAGTTAATTATTGGCATTTTACAGTTCTAATGTAATTGAATATTTTTTTAGTAAGTTTGGTGAAAATGAGCTTTAGGTCCCCTACTCTGCCAACTTGGCGAAAGTGTGCTGTGGGTCCCGTACTTGGTTTTCAAAATCGCTGTTGTCATGGCGATAATGGAATACGATTTTAAACTAATTAGCAACAAATGAAAATGACCGATTTTTCAAACTGAAACTAATTAACGACCAATGAAAATGCTAAAAGAAAAAAAACCAATTAATGAGCATGCGCGAAAAAGCACAAATTATTTCCTCCTGAGATGCATTAAATAAAATTTAAATAGAAGTGTTTAAAATTAATAACAATATTTGAATACAAATATTCATTTAAAATTTTATAATGGGGTAATAATGATAATAACTTCAATTATTAGGTTTTGTCTTCAATTTAATTATGACAAATAGCTTCTAGCTCTGGAGTAAAATAACTAGATGATAACTGAATACAGCAAAAATATAACTGACTTATTTTAAAGAAAGTCAATAACTTAAGAAAAAGTTACATAAGATCATGTTTTCAGAATTTAAAACAAATTTACGAATGTATTTTCAAAGCATAATTTTTGTTCTAATTTTGTATATATATTTAAAAATACAATTTACATAAATATTATATCATGAAATTATGTAAATGAACTTCATATTATTCAGTATAACTACATAACATCAAATAAAATATCTCCGAAATTTATTCCTTTCTTAAAATTTTTTAAGCAGGGATAATTGAGTATGACTATTTTTTTATTTAAAAAACATTGGACAATTTTAGTTTTTCCTGAATATTTTAAATATAAAATGCCCCATAGACAAAACAAAATAAAATATTATAAAAGTAATATAAACAAAATAAAATAAAAGTCATGAGTATGTTAAATAATAAAATACTCAACTTTTTTATGAAATTGACATAAAATTTCCAGTTAGTTAAAACTGATTGATATTTAAGTATCAAAATTATTTTTAGATCAACAATAAATTATTCAATTCTAATATTAGTAAACTGGAAAACGAATTGTTTCTAGGGTATTTTTAATTTTGTAGATAATTTTATTAATTTTATTTTATTATTTAATTTTATTAAAATTATTTAATTCAAATTTAATTAATTAAATTTGTAGATATTTTTAATTTTGTAGATAATTTTAAAGCAAAAATGTAAAAAAATTTAATACCAACTCCTTTTTATCTACCAAATCTTAAAATACTTGGCTAGCTGAAATCGACTCTCAATTAACAGGTACCATTGCAAAACAAGTCAACCACAGGAATAACAATCTTGATAGATCTTATTATTTAGGTTAAATTCTTATCGAATATTACATAAAAATATATTAAAAATATTAAAATATTATACTAAAAAATATATTAAAAATATTAAAATATTATACTAAGAAATATATTAAAATATTATATTGTGGATTATATTTTCAAAATTTACATTAACTTACTTCAGACATAGCAAATTTGATTTGTGGGTTTGTTAGAAAATAGAACTAAATTTCTTTAAATGTCTTAATTAACTTTAGAGGTTTCATTATGATTTCTTATTTAAATTAGGAGATTCTCGTAATTCATTTATTGATTCAAAATCTGCATAAGCAAAATTATGTGTAGTTTAATGCTCTAATAATGCCTTATCTTCATTTTAGGCACATACATCTTTTTGAAGGGTACTTCCTGTAACTTTTACAAATCTATTACATTGGCTAAAAATTTTATACTCTTACATGTTTAATTCTTTTATTTACTATTGATAAACGATTTTGTCATTGACATATTCATACATTTCATGATTTTTTAAAAATTGAAAATCACCTACAAATGCAACTGGCCACCAGTAAAATGTTATTCCTTTTAAGTCTTCTATTAAAAAAAATTTTCTTTGTCTATTATTTAAATTAATCATTTTAAATTATCGCTATTTTTAGTTATTTTTGCAAATAAATTGTATCACAAAAAATCATTTGCTGTAAAACTTTATTTGAAACTTTTTTTTTTTTTTTAAACTCATTTTTATTTTAATCATCATTAAATATGCACTTAAAAAAAATCAAATGATTTGCAAATAATTTGTCAGAATTCACACCTTTTCTGTTTGACAGGACTTTATATACATATCAAAAATTCAAATTATTTCACTAACCTAACTCCAATGTTAGCTTGACAAGAATCTTTGCCAACTGAATTCCTTGCTCGGCATTCATAAATACCAGAATCACTACTTCGTGGGTGTGGGACAAACAAAATACACTTCCTTTAAGAATGTTGTATTTTACTCCAGGCATCAATTTTTCCCTGTTGAAATACCATTGAACATTTGGCTCAGGAATACCTTTGACTCAGCAAATTAATTTCATTGGTTCATTCGCTACAAACTGGTAAATAACAGTAAAAAATAAAAATTACAATTTGTATTTCAACTTGTAATTTCTGACACTTTTAATTTCTTTTTTTAAACACTAAATAAAAATTACTATAAAAAAATTGCAATTTTTATTTCAATTAGTAATTTTCTGACACTAGTAATTTCTTTTTTTAAAAACTAATTTTCTTATATTCTTATTTCAAATGCATATTTGTTCTATTATTAATTTTCCATCAGTAATTCTTTATTTCAAAGTCTATTATCAATTCTATATTTCAAACACTTATTTTCTGCTGTTTATTTTCTTATAGTAGAAACTTTTTATATTTGAAATTATTCAAAAAAGATTGTTACAACTACTGAAAACTTATCCATGAGTTTTAGAAAATAGTTATGTGAAAATATAAATGAATTTTGAATTGCTAAAATTAATTAAAAATTAAAGTATATTTAAATATAATTAAAATATAATTAAAAATTAAGAAAAATATTGTTAAAATATAATTTATAGCTTGTTCTAGGATACATATTTCCAATATTTTTAAATGTATTTTTTTTAATTTGATACGTATTCATGGCAATATTTTAGAGGGATTGTTTTTATTCAAAAAATACTAATTACAAATAGATCAAAGATGATGCTCACTATACTTAATAAAAATCATAAAGTGAATAATATCTTTTTCTTCTCCAACATTTAATATTCTTTAAAATTGTTTTTATCACACTACAAAATATTTTTATCTAATTAGTCACTTAATATATGATATAAAGCTATTTTACACTTCAAGCTTAAATATAAAATAAGTTATATTAATAATGTAATTAATTACATTAATAGAACATACTATTAATAAATTGTGCTTTGTGCAAGTAATTCACCTTAGGTCCACATTATAAATAGATAAAATAACAAGCCAAATACAAATTTTATAGGTAGTAGACTTATTTATCAATAATCTATACATGTTTTTCAGGTTTTCTTTTAGTAAAAGATTAATCTAATCAAACTCAAACAATGCATTTAATTTAAGGAATGATGAAACAGCTTTACTAAACTTCTTGTTTTAAAAAATAATTAAATATTCACTAAAGATACGTAAATTTGCGATCTTACTTGTGCGTCGGAAAGTCGTTCGATAAAGTTAGGTGCTTTATAGGCTTTGACAGATACTTTTGCTTTGGAGCTAGCTTCATCTAAAATGTTGAAAACTTTACATTCATACTCTTTTTCATGCCTGGGATTACATCTATAAACTGTCAAGGAAGCCTATAAAAATATAAAATAGAGATTAACGATTTGTAAAAATCAATAAAACATAAAATCAGTGAATCAATAGTAATCTAAATGATATTTTTTCTGAATGTTTTGAAGTAAACATTATTAAAAACAAAACATTTTATATGTTTCTATTTTTTGGAATAAAGATTATTTAGTTAACATTTTTCAGAATTCTATATTTTAAATAGAGATGTAATAAATCAGAGGTAAAATAAATGTATTTAAAAATAAATAAATACTTAACAATAAATAAAATAAATGCATTTTAGTATTAATCAAAAATACCCCTATAATGCCAACAGGCAACATAATACATACGTATATTTATAGAAAATTCAAAGCAAAATATTTCCTTAAATTAAAAATGCTTATCAAATTAAGCATGTGCATTTATAATTAACTTAAAAGGAAATAATAAAATTATCTACCTGCTATATTTTTCATGAATTATTTTGATATATGAACTACTAAATTAAATATTTTCAATGACTGAAATTTAAACTTTTAATAATTATGTGAACATTTATGAGAAAAAGTGAAAAATAATTATTCTTCAATAATATAACTGAAAATCAGAAGTATTTACCAGACAAATGGACAGAAGCTGTTAAACTATCTTCTCCAAGGTCATTAGTGGCCACTAATTTATATTCTCCAGTATCCTCCAATTTTCCTTCTTCAATACTCAGCACTGCTTTGCCACCACTTTCGGAAATATTTAATCGGGAGCTAGATTCTAATTTATTCTCATCTTTAAACCTAAACAAATTATTACATCTTTGTTATAATCATTTATTTGATAGTGTACAAAAATCCTGAAACAAGTCAATTTTTAATAAGTATCCATAACATATAATAAATTATTACTATGACACATCATATACTATTAACTATAATGAAAATGAGTTATACAATTACACAGTAGTGAGAGAATTCTAAAACAACTTGCATCAAAATAATTTTGAAAATATTCTTAAGTTTTAGTGCTACATAGACATTTGAATTATAAATAACTTAAGAAACTAGGCAAAAATATTAACAAATTGCTCTATATCATTAAGAAAATTTGTAGAATTTTTTTAAAAAAAAATGTGCACATAAAAATTAAGAATTTTCCCAAAATCATAAAATAGTATATATTTAATAAATGCTAAAGTCTGAAATTTCATTTAAAAACTTCAGTCAGAAATGCTAATAAATATAAAATGTTTTAATGATTTCCTTTTATTTTAAAATAATGTGCTTTACAGCATAAATAATAAAATTTATAAACAAAATAAGTTATCTATAAAGTAAAAATGGGCATGAGTTATCAACTTTACAAATTGTACTAAATATACAAAATTTATTTATATAAAAAATAACAAAAAAATGAAAATAAATAAAAAGAAAAACAGATTCTAAAACAAGTGATTAGGTATCAGTAAGGCAATGGATAAAGCACTTCAAAATATTAAGAAAATAAATCATTAAGAAAAATTAAGTCCAATCGTTATCAATATATTATAATAAAATTTTTACATGTATAAGTATATTAGTACAAATTAGTGTATTTGTGTGGGACACAAAAAATAATTGCACTAGTCAAATATGCTGAGTAAAATTTTAAGCTTGGGAAAATTTTGGCAATGCACATATAATTAAGATAAAAGTTGCAGATTTTATGAATTAATATAAATCATAAATTTGTATATAATCAATAAATAATTGTTACATTCTAGATTTTCCCCTGTCAATATAAGGCATTAGAGAAGAGAATTTTCTTATGTTCTTTGCTTACAAATGCTTAGACATTTTTTATATTTTTTTATTTATCAAAATTAATAAAAAAAAAAAAAAAAAGAAGACAGTTAAAGGAGTAATAGATTCAGCAATATTTATGAAAAAATATATTTAAAATTTTAAAAGTATCATTCTGTTAAATACAGTCAAGATAAAAAAGATATTTATAGAATTGAGATTTTTCATGCATATCTAGATGCATAATATCAATGTCCAATTACTTTTTTAATATAACCTAATTTGTAAATTAAATACTGTTTTTATATTAAAAAACTGAAATTTTTTTAAAGATAATATTACAAATTTATTTTTATGAGAAAATATTATTTTGACTTTACTCAATCCAGTTTTAGAAAGTAAAGAAATAAAACAAAATATAGAAATATATAGTTTGCATAATTTTTTTTATTTTTCTGATTCTATATCATAAATTTAATAATTGGATTATTTTATAAAAATATTTAAATAACACAGCTGTAAACAGGTATATTATAAAAATAATATCCTATAAAAATGGTATTAAAAATAATTTTTCTACTGAAAATGTTAGTTTTTATTAATTCTCTCCAATAAAATTGTTTTACAAAATTTAATTTTGTTCAATAATTACTTTTAAAAATATGAATATACACATACCAAAATACTTTGAAATTTACGACAATTCCAAACTATTTGTTTACTTTGGAGAGATTACTAAAATATATTTAGATATTGAATATAATGTAAGTCATTTATGCGGAACAAATCTTACACTTTAACAGTAGCATATAAAAATCGATTTTGAAACAAGTAAATCACAAGGAATCTTTTGTATGTAAATTTACATTTCACAAAAAATTTAAAAAAATTTCAACTTAGCATAAGAATTAATGGATTTCATTCTAATGTTTGAATTTGTATTTTTATACAATCATATTAACACTACTTCAAATAAAAAAACAAAGTATTTAACCTTTAATTGTAGCTTCAGATGAAGTTGTTTCTGAGCCAGCAGAATTAGTAATTGTACAAGTATATGTCCTAGCATCCTCAGCTGTAACTTCATTAATAGTCAACGTTTCTGATTTGTCATCTGTAGATGATTCATAATGATCATCGTCAATTTTGATCTCTTTACATCCTTCTTCCTAAATTATTATAAAATTAAATATTATTCAGAATATATTTAGCTTTTATGAAAAAATATTTTTTGAATAGATTACAGTAAATATTTATAGTTTAAAAGTGCAAAAATCAGTAAATATAATAAATAAATGTATATCAGAAAGTAAAAAGAATATAGATGAAATCAAAGAATACATAAAATAAACTTTTTATTTAAAATAAATAAATAATTGATACACAAACTTTACACAGAAATAAAAAAAAGTACTTAATTTGAAATTAATATAATGCTAAAATTCAAATTATCATTAAAGCAGTTAATAAGTAGTTGTAATTATACTTTTGGTAACAAGTCAAAACATATTTTATTCAAATGTAATGCCAGCATTGTATCTTCCTATTTTTAAGCTTTAAAATCACTATATTAACATAAGAATGAAATTTCTCTAATTTTAATTC
>JAPDSC010100164.1:1466776-1571143 GCA_026290005.1 Latrodectus geometricus | reverse complement strand
TTTTTTTCAAAAAGTAATACAGTACTCCCTTTGCATCAGCCGGGAATCGAACCGAGGCGTGCTCATGGGAAGTGAGCATTTACCACTGAACTACCGTTGCGCAGGTAATCACTATATTAGTCATAACAATTGACAGTAGTTGTACGACACCTACATAACTGCCTAAATATAGGTAATTAACAGCAGGATTCTTTTGAAAGAAAATAATAATCTTTGATGTATAAAAAAATAAAATAAAATCATCGGGAAAGTGATTTGGCAATTAGATATTCAGAATGAACTATCACTAATTGCAATTAGACACGTTTTTCCCAAGAAAACATTTCGAGGACCGTGCGTTGCATCGGCCGGGTATTGAAAATAAGGTTCCGCTTTGCAGGCATGCATTTGACCGCTGAACCCGCAATGCTTGAACGTAGGGTACGTCAAATTTATGAATAATTAATAACTAAAATTTTTTTAATTGTTTAAAATTAAATTAATAGAAATATTCTTTACACTTGAAAGAAGTTATATAAAAATAATCAGTAAAACTGATTTTTAAGATTAAGTTATATATATTTGAAATATATGCTTTTTTAAAAAAAAAATATAATGCTTTATTTCCATTGCATCGGCCGAGAATCGAATCCGGGCCGCCCGCATGGCGGGCGAGCATTCTAGCACTGACTACCGATCCGCGAATTGTTTCGATATTACTCATATCAATCGATAGCAGCTTTAAGGCGGGTACATAGTTATTTAAAAAATAAATAATAAGAAACCTTTCTTTTTTTTAAAGTATTTTGTATTGGTCATTTTTTTTCTACATTTGTTGGATATCTAAACCGTTCCCCTCAGATAGATTCTTTTTATTTCAATGAAATTAAATAAAAACAATCATTGTAGAAGCTAAAATATAAAAACTCTCTTATAAAAAATTTTTAAAAGCAATAAATGTATACCATGTATTTTTTTAATTATTGTTTTTTGCTTCGTCCTGGAATCGAACACATGACTGTGTCTAGGTAAGGAAACACAGGTCAGGGAGGTGAACTGAGGTCACATTCCACAACAAATTCTGTGATAAACGAATAGAGGTCGCATTTGTTATTTGGATTTGGTAGAATATGTATATACGTTATTCCATGTGAATTCATGATTGGAATAAATTTTGTTGCATTAAATATATACAGAATGTTTTAAAAATTTTTAGTGTAATTGGGATTTTTTTTAAGTATAAATAAAGAAAGAAAAGAAAACACATGTTTTATCTGCCAAGAACTAAATCTGTCTCACCACTAGACACTTGACTACTGTATTATTGAAGTGCCGATTATTCAAACTAATGTGTTCTCCTTATTCGTAATTTTTAATTAATTGGATAGCAATTCTGATGATTTTTTTGCTAATACGAATCAATATTGAAACGTTTTCTGGAAAATAATTTGCCAAAAGTATAGTTAGGTAAAGATTTTGTTACTGTCCCTACTAATATAAACTATTACTTTTCCTATTAGACAATTAAATCTATTTATATTCTGGAAAATTTAAATTATATTGATGAGTCACATTAGTCTGATTTAAATTGCAAAGAAATTTTTTTATGTTGATACATTTATATACAATATAATAGTTAACTTCGATCTAGTTATGGAACAAATTTAAAACTTATTAAAACTTACTTCTATAATATAAAAGTTTGTGTGTTAAAGATTAATTGTTGATATAGACTTTATTACAATATAGACATTTATTGTTGATATTTTAACAACTGTTTCCAATTAAAGTATGACATCTGATAGAGAATATCATAACAGACAAAGACTATTATGAGCCTTTTAGTGATGAAGTTTTCGTTGGATTTTTTTGTAGGTCAGAATTCTATTTATGTGTTATATGGTATGCTATAATCTGTATATTACCAGAAAATTACTAATGTTTACTCAATATTGCGCAAAAAACTGTTTTCAGTTTTTTAAATATGCTAAAACTATTTTATGGCCTTAATGCTATAGCTAAAGTGGAACACACAGGTTTTATATAACATTATATATTAAATCTTAAATGCGTGTTTTTATATGGAGTGATTATTTGAAATTTTAAAATGTCTATAACAGTAATAAATTTAATATCAAAAATTATTATCAATCGTTGTTACTAATGACACTTGGTGAAGCCAAGCCCGCCCGTCATGTTCTGGACGAATGAAGTCAGGAAGAGAGTCTTCCGTTTTTGAATAGAGCACCACCATACGAGGGTGGAAGTACGACTTCGGCTCATAGATGGCAGCACCATTCAAGTCTTCGAATTTAGAGATTGAATCCAGGGAAGGTCAATGGCCTGGTTCCAAACACGCCCAGAGGTATTAATTTGGAATGGGAATCAGGAGGACATTGTGACCACGACATATTTTACGTGCCCAATTTGCCATTAATGAACACCACGGATCTTCGGATGAGCAGGGATTCGAACTCATTATCTTCCGGTAACGAGAACGACACCCTAACTAACTAGGCCATCGTGGCCATTTTCATTTATAAAAGTATTGAGTACTTATGTACCATGAAAACTACCTAAATATGTATTGAAACTGGCGACCAGAAAAATAATATAATGTCTACCTAAAAAAAAAGAAAACCTAGTTTATAGAAGGCTCTAAAACAAAAATTTTTGAGTAAATATTATTTACATCGCGCTAGTCCAGCTGATGAAATCACCAATGAAAATGTTTATCGCCAAACATCACCAAGATAATAGTCATAGTACCAAGTATGGTATAGATTCAGAATAAATTCACACTTGAAGTTGTTTTCGTGTTTTTAAACATTGGATATGTTTCTAGAAAATTTAAAGTTTGGATACACTGTTCACATCAAAGCATATTCATAACCGATAATCTTTACTTTCCTAAACGAAGTGGTATAAATAAATATAAAGCATTTCTCCTAACAGTCGATCTTGAAATCACTGTAATTGAAGTCATCGTCCTTACAGAGTCATTGGGGTACAGGAAATGGATCAAAAGTTTATATCCGCTGTTCATGGACAAATATCTGACTCTATATTTGCTTACATAGATTATTGAATGACAGTATGACGTGCGGTTATCTGATCCTTTCACGTTATAATCATTCCAGCTTTTTTTTTTTTTTTTTTTTTTTTACTTTTACATATCCTGTGCTCCGACACCTTCTAATTGCTCATAGAATAATGACCAGGATAGCACCATATACGTTGATTTTTCTTTAGATAGATGATCTCAAATTCATCCTTCTCAAATTATATGTTTGACGGGAATAAATTTTTTCTTAAATACTTACTTAGTATTTTGGCTCTAATATTCATATGTTTTTATTTATTTTTCTCAGTTTATCACTTTTAAAAAATGATGCATTCAAAAAATAATAATATCTAATTACAAAATATGCAAACAATTTAATTTTCAAAGCAATTTAAGGTAAAAATTTACTGTACGGTCGTTTTTGGCGACTATTTCCAAAAATTGCCAAACATCTCGCCAATTTTGCCAAGCAAGGTCTGAAAATAAAGAGAATATTCCATTTTTCATTGACAATTCCCGTTTATCAGAATCCCCTATTTTTCATTGGTCGCAATGCCTCATCTGTGATTGGTCAGAATCGGTTGGGTTGCCAGAAAATGTTATTTATCGCCAACTTTGGAAAATCGTGCCAAGAGCAACCGTACAGTAGATCTGAGCCCAAATTAATTCCGGACCAAGAGAGAATTTTACCCTGCAATTTACATGGTACAAAATCGGTCGCATCTGCAAAAAGTTTATCTGTTTTCATGGCTTTAAAGACAAAATGAATAACACCATCATAACATGGCAGCCAAATAAGCGGCATCGAACATGGCTGTATTATCGCAATGAATGTAATAATGGGAACAAGCCCAGCAGTTGACAGACACCTGTGTAAGTGAACTCTATTATGCATAGATGCTGGCAATAAATTGCTGCAAGGGATTTATCAGAGAAATGAGGGCTCTAGAAGGTCATGGTACACAAATGGAGCCTGGATCGAACTATTGTAATTCTAGGTCATCATTGTCAGTTATGCAACGTGCTATAGCCTCTTCTATACCACTTATAAATTCATTTGCCATCTCGAGGCATTTGATTATAGTTGGGTTTTGCTGAAATCGGCCTTTAATTTAACATCATTGACTATGTCCTCTGCAGCGATGTCGTTGTCATCATGGTTGCAAGCAGGCTTGTTGCATTAGTGTCAGCTATAAATCCCGCTCTTATTTTGGATTATATGGCCACCGAAATAGTGTATGCCTTCAAGCATCACCTTAGCAATAGTATATGGATGGCCTTAGACTAGAAATCAATGCCTTTGTTTTATAAAGGTATTTGCCATTAACTCAGGTATGGGTCCATTGTGATCCACCCTGCAATTTTTAGACACTAATCTACCCTGTGCTTAGTGGCATTACGATTCATGGCTCGCCATGCTGGTACCAGCTTTTAAAATGATAATGGGAAGTCATATATGGGTTCCAAATTTATGGATTGTCTTTGTGGCATTAATAATTTTGATTGGTCAAAAATGCTAACTTTAGCCAGTTAAAATGTCAGGCACATAGAAGGCCACTAGGTTCGGCCACCCCAGAACGCCACAGATCTGAAGCAACAGTTAAGGAATATCTGCAAAATTTATTGCATGCTAACAATAGTAATATTATCACTCGTTACACCGACATGCATAGAAGCATGGCTCTGGGCACATGAGTGAGTTTCATCAGCTACTGATTAAAAAATTCTGCCTTTGATTAACTTTATGCCCTTAAAGTTTAAAACTTTTCATTACATGTGTAAGTTTTTAATTGTAAGAAAAACAAAGTGACATTTTTATTTAATTTATGTGTTTATTTATTAATTATTAATGTTATGCTCAAAAGGGTATGTAAATTTTTTTTTCATTTCAGCTTCACTGAAACATAGGTGCTCAAGCACGTTCGTACTAAACTTGAATAATTTAAAGTAAAACCTATTTTATTTCCTTGGATGAAGTACTAGTTGCTTTTACTAAAATAGTAAAAACAACATCTGCTCTTAGTAAAGTAATTTCATTTTTAATTAATTGCTCACGCTTAAAATTATTACAATCTAACCAATAAATATAAATTAAAATACTTCGGCCGTGTCTTTTAGTTAAGCATGGTTGAACCAAAAATCTAACCATATTTAAAAAATTAGCAGCAAAATGAGCAACTTAGAAAAACAATTTTAAATTACATTTTATGTTTAAAGTATTTGAAATTTTTGAATAAATTTTAAAATGTCTTTTTTTCATTTATGTATGTAAATGCACTGGTTAACAAAAATTAAGGAAAAATAACAAAATAGGCGATAACTCTGCTAAAAATAAACCAATCTCATTGAAATTTGAATATGATGGTAAGTGAAAGGAACTGAACAATATGACATATACAAAATAATGGCGCTCCTGTAGGAATAATACGTCATTTCCGGGGAGCATAAAAATGTATGTCTCAGGACAAGGCAGCAATTGTCGCTGAGATTAAAAATCTGGTATAGCGAAACTGTAACAAGGGACTCCAGGCATCATTTGACCGAACAATTTCGATAGCAAGCTATTGGGAGACTAGAGGTAGGACAAAATCAGATGGAAGAGGCAAGATGATTGGATGTTGACTGCGTCTGTGATTCATGGACTTTGGCAACAATTTCTAACCAAGGATTCGGCATCCAGGAGGTTCAGCCAATGACAATCACGCACTACCACGAGTGCCTATGATCAACATTTCTCATTATGTTCACGAAGGGATAGAACTGAAACTCTGGCTAATTACAGATACTCTCTCTGTGCATGGTCCGGAAGGTTGGTATCCAGATCAACCGTGTGTCGAAGGCTTCACGAACGTCGTCTTTATGCAGTCATTTGTGTCCTGCTCACATCATGCCATAGACGCTAACGTTTGCAATGGGAACGTCTACATGTCCACTGGAAGCTGATCAATGGAGGGCTGTTTCCTTACGAATGAGTCCAGGTTTAGCCTCGAAAGTGATAGTAAAGACATTTTCTTTTGGAGGGAAAGTGTATGGAGGGAAAGGGAAAGTTTCAAGGATGTTTGATGGATGAATTCGTTTTCATCCATCAAACATCCGTGAAAGAAATGCATACGGATCAGGAAGCGTCTGTGTTTGAGGTGGTATCTCCTATGGTGGATGCATAGACTTCCATGTCCTTACCCGTGTAAGTGTTTAGCATACATGATATCATCTCTATATGCTCACACCCATAGAGATGATATCCTTCACGTTTATGTGCGCCCTTATACCGGAACAATAGGTGATGCTTTCGTGCTACAGGATGATAATGTGAAACCATACAGGTCTCGCATCGTGGATGCTATCTTGAGCAAGAAACAATTGAGCGCATGCTGTCGCCTTCTCGGTCACTGGACCATAACCAAATAGATCATCATTGGGATACACTAGGACGAAGTGTATTTACTCTCAGTCCTCCTCCTAGGAACCTAACCACGCTTTGTACTTCTTTGGAAAAGCAATAGCTCACATTTCCTATGAATTAACAGACCGCATAATTAAGAGCATCAGATATCGCTGCATATGCTGTATAGTTCCTCGGAGAGGATCATTCTCCATAATAAAGGTACTATTCCTATACCAAACTTATATCTCCCATTCGTTTATTGTATATGTACGCTAATGTTTATAACACTATAATTGTCTGGGGATTTCTTTTTATGTTGTTTTATACTTTCCTATGTCTTGCTTAATTAATTTCATTAAATTCTATGCATACGTTTTTGCGTTATCGTCCTCAGTTTGTGATAACTAGCGTAAAAAAGGAAAGAGTAATTTTTGCTTAAGGTGTGAAATATTTTAAAAGTTTTTAAAATTTTGTCTTATTCTTTATTTTGTTAGATAATGAAGAAAAAAATTCCTTAACTCTCAAGTGGAATACTTTTTAAACATTAATTTTTTATATTTATGATTAGCACTTTTATCTGTCTTTGTTTGATTATACTTAGTTAAAATTACATTTTATAATTGAAAGGAAATCAATCTTAATTAAGAGCTAATTTTCTATTTGAAGAGAAATGTATATACGATCTGTCGACACCCATTTAGCTACTAATCTGCCATTCGTGTTGTGGAATATAAGTAAAACAACCGGATGCAATTGAAAACACGTATTAATATATAATGTAATTGCTTCATTAATAATATGATATCAGTTATATTTATATTTGTTGATTACGACTTTTGATTATATGGAAAATTATGGTAACTTATTACTTATAGTTTGAGAAAAATTACAGTAAAATCTGAAACATAATTACCAAGAGCTAGACGACGATAATGAAAGTTTCGCAAGCAAGACTCACTCTCATAAATAGTTAGATATTAATTAAACGTGCGTTTGAAGCCATGAAAAATTAAACTTTCATTCTCTTTCTTTCTGTGTAGAGTAAACATTAAAAATAAATTTCTCCTTATAACGTGTAAATTGCTAGATGTCCAGTCGCAAGTGGGACGACCTTTCTCCTACCCGCGTCGCCATAAATCTACTAACACGCCAAAACTTGGACGAACATCGCAACTTTTCCTCCTTCAGTTTTCAAGAGGAGCATTTTTCACAATTCACAACTTCTCTCTTTTACTGTTTAAAAATACCCTTCCCGCACGCACTTTTATGCTCTTAGAACAAATGATTCTCGTAGTAGAATGATATAAGTAAACTAGAGATGGTTGAAATAAATTTACCGCCAAGTTTGGCGGAAAATTGGCGGTCTCCTATCGCCAAGGGACTTCACACAACTTTTCTTTGTTCATTAATTAGAAAAGAGGAGCAAATTTTTAGTCCTTTGTTATTTATGCGGGAATATCACACACCTTAGATTTTGCCTCTAGATATTGGTGATTGATAAAGAACCCACACACACAACATGTTCTCTAATACATGCAAATTACTTATAAAGTTTGCCTTGAGAAAAGAGGCACGAAAATTTACTATTAGCATGCGAAATTTTAAGGAAAAATGTTCATTGAACACTTTGAGTTCGAATATTTTGCTTGTGGTTTCATGCAAGTCAAAGTACGGTTATAGTTTTGTGATAAATAGGTTACCAGGGTACTTATTTAAGGTTCAGGTCACGATATTGCACTGCAAAATGTGCATAAAACTTCTATTTTATTTACTGTGGTAAATTTACTTTTGATAGATAAGCAAAATTCGAGTGTTTCATTTAAAATATTTTAATATTTATCATATATTTTACAAGATTGCAAAAATTATTTCAAATAAATGATGTATACAATAAAATGTAAATCGATGTAAAAAATAAAATTCATTTTATTTTCATAGTTATTTTCACATATATTAAATATGTGTGAAGATAAATTAAAATGAGTTTAATTAATTCTATTATTATCATTTAATCCCCATACATTGCAGCTTACAGTAATTCATCTGAGAGAAAAATGAGATTTCATTTTCAATTACTACTCGCATTAAATTAGCAAAATTTTTTTAATTGTTTGTAAATATATATATAATTTTCTTAAAATTGATCAGGGCCTGAAATTTTTTTTTTTATCAAAAGCTATGTTACTATAACTGAGTTTTTTAATAAAACAACCCTTACCCCATTTCTCTCAGAATCCTAATTTGATCCTTGGTTTTCAAACTGATAGTTTTTCCGCTAGTATAATGTGATTATTTTAATTAATTAATTAATAATGTCTAAATTAGAAATGCGGCATACATGTCCTGTTCTCCTGCATTGTTCAGTGCCAAATATTGAACTTTCTTTATTTAGTTACTGCCGTAATGTGTAACCAATTACTTGTTATCAATATTATATTTCATTAAATTCATTATGCTTGTATTAAGAACTGATTTAGAAAATTTACAACTACATGTTCGACATACATGATAGAGACCTGCTTAAGATATTTTCAAAACCCCAATGAATACCAGAATATGATTAAGGACATGAATACACTTCAAATATGATTAAAATATTACTATAGTATCTAAATCAGACAAAACACGCGCTAAAGAAAATATTATGTTTAATGGTCTAAAAGAACTCTTGGATTTGGCCATTGTTGGGTAAGTAAACAAAGGATTTCGTTATTTGTCTTTTCACAAATTTACCGAGAAGCTTAAGAGATTTACGGGTATCCCTTCCTATACTTCTCTGCATGTAAATACCGTTTGTTATTTTTTAAAGAAGGAAATATGCCATGGATATTCCAAAAAGTTGTATTGCAGTCCTGGGTTATTTTAGTAAGCCATGTGTAGCTCAGAATAACAGTAATGTGGGCTCTTAATAATCAATATATGTGTGTTAAGATAAAACTTTCATTTGTATTGAAATCTCGCCCATTATACATTTTCAAAAATGTTATTACACTTAGTCTCTCAAATATCATAATCATAGACCTCTCATGAGACTTACGTAAAAAATCCTTTCTTGATTTTAACTAATATATATACATAAATACTGGTCATAATGAATTAGAAATATTTTAGATTTTTGTTTAAATATCTAGGGAGGAAATATGCAACTTTTTAAGATGGATTATACGTTTAATTAATCCTATACATGTCTTCGGCATCTCTGACATTAGTAGATGAGCAGCTCAATAAAGTGATGATGAAACATAAAAAGAATGAAAGTTAGAATTCGTAGGGTTGTCTTCAAGAAACTTTAAGTCAATGAAGCAATGGGATGAGTAAAATGTAACAGGAAGTTGGATGAATAGAATATAATAATAAAAACGACAGATCTTACACTATCTGAAATGAACTGATGGTCATCGTTTAGAAAAAAGCTTGATTTTGAAGCTAGTCCTTTGATATGTTTGTTTTGATAATCCCATTGGTTTCTCAAAAGTAGACGTATCAAATGTTTTTAAAAGGTGAATTTGTAATCTACCATTCTTGTCTAGAAGACGCAACTGTAATTCGAGCACAGCTTACCATCATCTCTGATGAATTATATTGTAGGCAGAAACCCTGATGTATATATTGACAACTCTTCAACTTGGGCTGTTCCCAATGCATTTGCGCTTGAGTCATGAGCAGAGAATACGATGCAGAATAGGGTGCCTTTGAAAAAAATCGCTCCTTTTTGACCGAAATTCAAAAATTAGTTTATTGTAATGTAAGGAGAAAAGACACTGGATATCTTGAGGATTGGAAACGGGATTTTTGGTTGGCTGAATCAAGCTATACCTTACTTTTCACTAATGGAAGGCTTCGAATTTAGCAAGAACCCCATGGAACGATAAATCCAATTTGCCTTACTCGCACTATGCAAGGATCTGGTGTAAATATGATATAGGGCATGCTCTGATTACATGTAAAGGATTCCCTGGCTCTCCTCTAGGCTAAACAAATAGCCATGAAATGCCTAGGTATTCTAGCAAATCAAGTGTACCTTGAAATGATGCATTTTTACTTTGATGATAAGGGATACATCATGCAACTATATCTCGTGCCAAAAGTGTTCAAAATAGGTTTGCTGAACGTCAGTATGACCTCCAACATCTTTCCTGGCACCGTAGAGTCTGGATCTCAACCCTGAAGAAAATATGTGGAATATGGTGGATAACAGGTGCGACAGCATTTTTCTCCTCCCTTTACTTTAAAAGAGCTAGAAAGTTGCAATACCAATGCATGGTACTTTTTGGATATAAACATACTTCAGAAACATGTAAACTTAATGCCCATCGAATAATTATTGTTATTTCTGCAAAAGGTGGCAAATATATACATACATACCATGGTCACGGTATGTGTGTATATACTGTTGTATTATATTAACCTTAAATGAAGATAAGGAATATTCAGTGAATGAATTGTTATTAACAGTTGCATTTCGTATCTCATTTTAAATAATAATTGACTTAAAAGTTATTTTTAAAAGAACCGTTTCGAGAAATCAATTTAACAGCAAGCCTTCTACCAGTCAAAAAAGACAATGACGTGTATCAAATGTCGTCTTTCTTAATATATACAATAATATAGTCGATATTTACATACATAATTATCACTGCTATTTAAGCATGGGCAATGCTCTGCACGTGCAGCATGTTTATAACAAGTGTCACGCCACTGTGCTTTTCCACTCACCTGTTCTTATCTATTTTCCTGCACATGTCCCCCGCCAATTCAGAATTCGCGAAGAGTGTAAAGGGTGAGGGGGCAGTCTGATTGATCCGAAAAATCTGTCCGAACACCCCCCCCCTTCCCCAAACCAACCTCTGGCTAGAAAATGTGAGTTGGCCACATCATCGCCCGAACGAGCTGCATCACTTCACACACCCCTCCACTCAATGATTTCCCGAACGTGCACGCCAACCCCCTATCTCTGGTGATAACATGTGCTCCCCAAGGGACAGTTTTCCCACGGTTGCCCCTTTCCCCTATTCACCGCTTTCACTTCTTGTTTTGTTTTCCCAGTTTCGGGTTTTTGGAGGCCCTGTAGCTAGCCCAAATCTCCTTTTGCTTTATGATTTTTATTTTCTTTTTCAACATTTACTAAGTGGAGTCTTTTTTCTGAAGTTATTATTCGAGATATTTATTTAGCTGTATTATTACGGGCAATGTTTTGATGGGTATGTCCTGCCTTATTCAATTGTAAAGTACTTTATATACGGACGCATTATATATAAAGAGATCTATAATTATATGCATTAAACAAGAAAAAATTAATTTACTTGATAAATGATCTATTTTAAAACCAAGTGTTTATTAAAATGAAATTTATACTAAATGTAATTCATAAGTTTTTTTTTAGTTAGTTTTTCTTTGTGAAAAAAATTGGTGTTAATACTGAAAAGCCTATATTATTAGAAAGCAGATTTTTTTCCTCGTATTTAATCTAACTTTAAATTATCGTAGAAATTGAGTTTTGTTGTGTTTAAAATTAATTATTTTCAAAATTAATAGGAATGAAAAATCAGAGTCGGGAAAATTTTGTTATTCGTCCTAATTTAAAACAAAAGTATCCTGTATTTGCTTTTGTATTTTCTTCTTTTTTATTTTGCTTTTGTATGTGCTTCTTTTCTGTTGGGTGTATATGATATTTGATTAAAATTAACAAATATGGCAAAAAATGTATTTGGATTTGAAAAATTACTTTCTATAAATTCAAATGGGCAAGGTTTTTACATTTATAATATTGTTAAATGAATGTACTACATTTCATGAGTTCATTACTAGAGATTATATAAGTCGAGTAGGATTGACACATTTCGTTATATTTTTTTTATTTGAAATACTAAAAAAATGTATTTTACATAATGTTAAATTCATATCTTTATGTTGGTTAATGAGTTTTGTGCTCATCAGTTACAAAATCCTTATTTTGAAGATGAATTACAAAAATATCCCTTACAGTGACTAAATATATATATATATATATATATATATATATATATATATATATATATATATATATATATATATATATATATATTATTCCTTATCGATTCTATTAAATAATAATCGTATTATTAAAGTTATTAAATTAATTTTTTTCCATAGCCTTTTTTAAAAAATACGTATATTACAAAACTTAAATTATACCGAAAATTTTCGCTCTTGAAAATTGTACTCACAAATTTTTAATTACTCTTTTTCTTCGTCTTCTGACTATTTTTCTTCGAAATCAAAAAAAAAAAAATTTCAAAACAGTTTTCTTTTTTTTTTTTCCTGCACTCATTGTGAAAACGGTCCATTAAATCTCTATTTGGCATTTTTTTTATTATATTTTTATGATAAATGAAATTCCCATCTTCTTATGGGAACGGCTAAAACGACAATAAACTGTTGTTTCAAGGTGCCTATCATTAATTTCAGATTACTTGGTTATGAGGATTTATTTTTAGTTCTTTTACTTATCTTAGAGTAGTATGACTCAAGCGTGGAAGTGTTGAAAATACTGGTTTAAAAAAAAAAAGTATTTTGATTGATTCTGGGAACAGTTCCTCTGGCGTCGTCAAACAGAGTATTTTCAACTTTTTCATCCACATCTATTTTTATTCAATTTCGAAGAAAATGGGGAACGTGTGATTTTTTTTTTTTTTTTTTTTTGGCACTTTTGCTTACGAAATATTGGTGTGTGGTCTTACGTGTTATCGTTACGTTTTGTTGGGCTTCACTTAGACATTAGAATCATATTCGACATCTGAGAACCGGTAAGTATTTCATTTGCTAATAAAGATATTTTACCTGTTAAAAAGTAATTCACACAAAGAGCTATTTATAGTAATGAAAGGAAGTTACATTTCATAATTTGTAATATTACCAATATGAAGGTTATATTCAAAATGGAAGTTTGTCTCGTACAAGATAGTACATTTTTAAAATGTATTGTTCAAGCTGTACAGGCAGATAACTTAAACAAATATTCCCAAATCTCCATTATTCATAATGAACTTTAAAAACTCGTGAGGTTTAAATGTAATTAAAAAGTTATGTGTTAAAGTGTCTTAGAATTTTAAATAAGAATTAATTTTTCCAAGCAGAATAATTGGTATCAATAATATCGTTTCGTATGTTTGCCATTGGTTGATATTTATATATTCTATGAAACAATGACTCATTCGCCGTTGCCCATTTATTCATATTAATTGTTATAAATAGCAATTTACACGAAGTTTCAAATGAAACTACAGGTCAATAATTATCATATTAATCCTAATGCTACAATTTTTTTTTTATTTTCCATCGAATTGTTTTTAATTTCCTTTTAAATGTTTTTTTTTAATTTCATTAACTTGACTCATAGTTATAGAATAAAACTAGTAAAGTATCATTATTCTCATTTAAATTAATTTTAATTTAATGAACTTATTAAAAAATACTTTTATTTGATGTATTTTTATACATATTCTTAAATACTATTTCTAACTTTCAAGATATATCTTTAGAGTTTAAAAAAAAGAAGAAAAAAAATCTAAATTTAGATATTTTTTATAAATTATTTAATGATGAACAATTAACGTGAATTTTATGCGTTTAAGAAATAAATAGTGTCACAAAATTAATTTATTTTCCATTTTCTTTTTGTCATACCGTGGGTAATTATTTACTTCTGTATAATTTTAATGATGTATTATTAACATTTAACAGATATTAATTAAATCGCGTATAATAAGTAAAATTAAATGCAAGCTCTTTTCAAATCATAGATTGATTAATCATGGTTTTTTCTAATAATACTTTATTCATTATTTGCAATGACTTTATATTTTTGTTTGAATAATATTTTAACAAACGCATTTATATTTATTGAAAAATAATACTCACAATCGAATCAAGTAAGTGTGACTTTTAATTCTTTAAAATTGATTTTGTTGAATTTTTTTGTTTATTTTGTTTTTGTGTGAACTGAAAAATTACCTAGAAAAGTTATTCTTGAACATTCAAAAATAACGCAATGTCCGCTGGATTTTCAAAATTCTATAAACGATAAACCAATCAGAGCCTCGACTGGATCTAAACCAATCAGAACACAATTCCGTTTTGCCCAGCTTGGCGATCACAACTTGGCGAGAATCAAAGGGGTACCTTAAAATATAGTCTAACCAAACACATAAATTGCTCTAATACTAATGCACTTCTACAAATTATATTTCAGCAAAAAAGGAGGGAAAGAGAGAGAGAGAGAGAGAGAGAAAGAACGAAAACTTTTTTTTTATCTTTAGATGCTGTGATCCAATTCAAAAAAGCAAAAATTCAAAAAGGACCTTAAAAATTAAAAAAATTCTAGAAGTAGACTTAAAATCGAAATTTTAATAAATAATTTGATTCCTGCAAACTCATGTCGACAAATAATTAAAATTTATGTGAAAATGATATTTTTATTTTTATAGGATATTATCAAAATTGAAATTATTTCCGAAAAAACTTATTAGTTGTGAAAGAATAACCTTCAAAATGTCACATATTTTCTCAACACACTAAAATCAATTGGATTTAGAAAAGTGGACAGAATTAGTTTTGAGTAATTAACATTGGGTAGGGGTTAATAAATCTTCTATTTAAAAGAAAAATTAATGAAGAATCTCTCAAAATTCAAAATTTGTTACAGGGAAAAGATAACGACATATTTGAAAATTTTGCAACTTGACAATGTATAAATATAATAAAATTATTAGTATTATTTAAAAGTAAAATATAAATAAATATTTTATTAAATGAATCGGGATGGGCTAAAATGACGTAAAAACAAGAAAAATGTATGCATGAATTCTTCACCATATATCATAAAATGATATAATATTTATTTTTACTTTGTTATTGTTGAAATATTTAAAATATTTAAAAACATTTAATAGAAGTTTTCCAAACATTTAATTAGGTATTTAAAGTACTGAACAAATGAATGAAATATATTAATTCATATTACTCTTTTATTTTATATTATTTTTACTTAGTCATGGCATTTTTCTAATCTAGACATTATTTCTTAATTGCGAGAAAAATTAATACTGTTCTTATCATAAAATTTTAAAAATATATTTCATTTTCTAATTTTTTTTTATGCAGACAATCTTGTATTTTGTTGTGGTTAAAATTTGTCCTTTTATATAATCTTTTAGCAATTTTAAAATAACATTGTGTTAGTAAATCTGTTAGAAATGTATATTATGTAGAATCAATATGGAGTACCTTCAACGGATTTCTGGCTATATTAATTATATTTGTATTCACGTAGAATAGACAAAGTTACTCGAAAATACTGATGAATAATATCATTCCAATTACTTATAATATTTATTTAATTATAGTTATAATTTCATATAATAATAACGTAATATTAGTAATAATATAAGTAATAAGTAATAAAGTAATAATACAAGTAATATTCCGTAAGAATATTTACCCCAAAAATAAAGCAGAAGGAAATTTAAGGACACTTAACGATTCATTTTTATTTACTTATTTTTAAGAAATATTCATTTCTATTGTCTCGTAAATATTCCATAAATATTTAATCTAAACATTTCCAAAAATATTTATTTAGTTGATTTGCTGCATTTATAAAAGAATACAGTTAATTTTCTCATTTCCGTTTCTTTCTATTTTTCACAAGTTGGTTTAAAAAAAAAATAAACTACCGAAATACGAAATTGATTTTCTAAAATCGTCTGCAATGAGAATGAAGGCTTGAATATAGCGCAGGATTACGTTACTCTATGGTTTCTTTTTTTCACTTTTATAACCCCGTGAGAACATGAAACACAAAAATCTCTTGAGAATATACTCCGGGAGAATTTTGCCATGCATCCATCATTAACTTTGCGCAAACACTTTGCAGCTACCTATAAATTAAATTCGGTATTCTTTTTTCGCAACATTTTTTTTATATTTATTTTCTCGTCTGCGCTTCTGAGTCTTCAATGATGTTCTGCTGAACTTTGTTTTGTTGTGTTTGGTGCCATTGTGGGAAATTTAATTCAATCATTGAGCGAAAAATACTGGCTAAATCTGAAATTTTTTTAAATTTTTCATTGGTACGAATCTTCGTATGTGAAGACAAAAGCAATGATGCCTGAATTTTGGGTTTAACTAAACTCTTTTTCTGTTTCTTACCAACCTGTTCTTAATATACTTTTTTTTTTTTTATCAAATCTATCGATTCTACTGTTTGGAATGTTAGTTTGAAAGTTTGCATCGAACTTTTCAGTTGTTTTAGCTAATTTTTCGTTGCTATGCAAGAAAAAGGTCTTTGTCGTTTCCGTCAGCATAATAGAAATTGCAATGAGCGACATTTCCAACCGTATCATCTGCCTGAGTTTGAAAGAGAATATCAATCGGTATGTTTATTTAAACAATCAATTAAAAAAATCCTTAATTTTTTATATTTTCTAAATTATGGTAATAATATTTTATCTTTATTATTTATCTACAGTGACGATTTGTTAAATTTATAAAAATACTATATTTATACAAGCCAATAATGCTACAAAAGTTATTCTAATTTTAATTACATAATATGTCTATACGTTACAAAACTTTATTATGTTAGAAATCTGAAAGTATGTTATTTATCAATCATTTATTAAAATATAATTTTCTCAAGTGTTTTGCTTGATATTTTGTTTGTTAAAATAATGAGTATGAAATTAGTTTAATAAGCATATTCATAGATATAGTTACCTATGTTGTAATTCATTAAAACTCATTTTTTGTTTGTTGCTTAGCTTTTGATTTTTTCGAACTATAGACTAATGTAATATATGCTTCTTACTATAGTATATAATACAATATTGGGTTGTTCGGAAAATCATTTCGTTTTTCCCACCTGAATCAGTTTTTTGCTAGTGAAAACCAACTAATTTATGAATTTGAAATCATTCTACGACCAGAAACATGGTGAAAGGTATTGAACTAGAATTGACAATATACAATTCAATAATATATTTATTTACGTGTTTCATTATATTACGTGTTTCATTTTCATATAAAAGGAAATAACTTTCCGAGCAATCCAAATATATATACTACTTACATTACATAAGATATAAGTTTATAATCTGCTACGATAATAACGTTTTAAAAACGGGAAATGAACAATTTATTGGGTAAAATAAGAATTTTATTATTGTTGGCATAAAGACGTCAGTTGATATTTTATTATCCGATTTCTGCTTTATGTAAAGTTATTTGAATCTTTCGGATCCTTGTATAAAATAGAGAGAAAAATTTCACCACTTTCTGTAAAATATCTGTAAAGACTAAAAAATAATTGCTTTACGCGTCTATTTTAAAAAAATTTCCTACAGGAGGGGCATTAATCTTATATCACTTACACTACAAATGCTTGGAAAAGTTTATTATATAAGATTCTTTATTTGCTTTTTATGTAAAATACACCCATAAAGGAATTACAGGTATTCATTTTGATATAAAAATTAATCTTTTTTAATCTTTTATTTAATACGAAATTACTTTAAATGAAAAAAAAGAGTATTTATAAACAGCGTAATTTTTAAATGAAATTATCTACTAAAATAAAAGGAAAGTACAGTACAAAATCAAAAAATATTACGAATATGAAAATATTTTTATTTATAAAGTAGTGCATCCACAAATATCATTTTATTCGTAGTTAAAATGACATTCGTACCATCAATACAGTGCTATTAAACAATGTTTTATTCGTAAGTACACCATTTCTAAATACAATGTTTTTTTTTTTTTTTTTTTTTTTTTTGTTGTATTTGTTGAGTGCCAGTATAGGTGCGCTGCTTTACTTTTTCAACTGAACCGCAATTTGGTGTGGAGTCCGACTTCCTCAGTACACACATGCCATAGGCCCATTTTTAGGGTAGGCAAGCATTCATATTCCATTCATACAAGGAAAAGACAAAAACAGGAGAGAAGAAAGAGAAAGTACATCCATGCCTGAATCGGAATTCGAACCCAGACCACCCTATCCGCTGTCAAGCATGCTGAGCTGTTAATCAAAATAAAATTAGCAATTATTAATTGTTCCATTGATAACTTTAAAAAATAATAAAAATAAACAAAAATAAATGATTTAAATCATTTATACCTTGTAAGTGCAAATAATTTATTTCTTAAATTTTGCTTTTAATTTTGTTTCCTTTTTTTGTATGCATTCTTGAAATATTAAAAATTAGTGTATATATGCAGAATTAATATTAACATCGCATTATGCACTCTGGAACATTGAAAATAATGCATCAAGAAGGAAGAAAGGTACAGGAGCGAAATGTTGCAGATAAGTTCAACAAGATCTGATATGCAAATGATCCAAGTTTGATGCCAATGTACTTAACCACACAATCGGCAATCAATTTTGTGGGCCCTATATAAATCGGCCCAGAGTGGAAGATTCTGAAACACACACACATGCCACTGCTAGATCACAGACGATCACATGCCAAGTCGATTGAACATGTTATGTCTTTAGAACATGCTAGGAGCAGTGGACACAAGAGGATACCCACGTGAGGTGTACCGGGTTTGAAGAGACCAGAAAAACGATGAGGAAAGAGGATTGAAGGATCATGCAGCATGAGCTCGTGAATCCCGTAGTGATTAGTTCAACGATGCAGTGAGATGTAGGGGTTCCAGTTATTCCAGAAACCATTTCCAGACGACTTGTGGAAACACCTGTTTTGTGTATTGTCTTCAACACAGCAACATCTGTGACTCCTTCTACAGTTGTTCCAAGCTCGAGAAACGTGGAATGCCTCAGGTTTGCAATATGTGGTATTTAGTGATGAATCCTGGTTCGTTTTTGGGATAGATGATAACCGTGTACGGGTGTGGAGGGGACCTGGTGAATGTTGTTTTTCCACCCGCTCTATCATCCAACACTGTGGCCGCACAGCATGCGTATGGTCAGGGGAGCCATAGCCTATGAGCTAGTCGACTCTAGTTGTGGTACATGGAACCTTTAATGGCCAGCTTTATGTTGATGAAATTCTTCGGCCTCACAAGGGGCATTTCCTAAATAGTCTTTCAGAGCAATTTTCCAGAAAGATAATACTCGTCCGTCTGGAGTTGCTCAAGACTTCCAAGGTCATGTTTAGAATCTTTCATGGCTAGCTCTTTCCCCGGACTTGTCACCGGTAGTGCAAGTTTGGGACCAGCTGAAACACCAGATAAATGATTTCTATACATAATTTGGAGGTGGTTGTTCAATATTTGTGAGCACTTCTATTTCAGGACATCATCAGACGTCTAATCAATTCGATGTCGCACCGTGTAGTGGCGTCTATTGCAGCAGGAGGCAGTCCGAGTGCTTATGAGGTTGCACTGCATTTTTCTAATTGTACACACTGTATTTGTTTAACTGTCTTGATTTTGGGGTCAAATGAACTCCATTCTGTATGATTATGTGTATTCAATTTCCTTCAATACCATGATCCCTTCTTGGTGAGCTATTTTCAATGCTCCTGAATGTATTTAAATAGAGAGCATTGATTTAGTTTATTTTTCTTCAAAATAAAATTTTATATTTATTAGGAAATAAGCTATATAATATGAAAGAATCTGCTTTGATTATGATATAATAATGTTCTCAATAAATATTTCATCTTTGAAAGACGATTTTGCCTATGCGATATCCTTGCAATCCAGCATAATAATCAATCTCATTACGTTTACTGGTTTGAACCATTTCATTTAATATAATCAATATCATTATAAACTATTGAATATTTGAAATTGGTTTACCTAGTGAGCTTTCCTTCTACAAATTTCCTTTCAAGATAATTTTTATTCTTATAAAAATTCATAATGTCTGTGTTTTTTTTTTTTTTTTTTTTTTTTTTGCTTAAAATATTTCATGTTAGTTACTAAAATAAAAGAAAGCAAAGTAAAGAAATTGGCTATAAATATTAAATATCATTTTTTAGAAAGAACATCATAAGGTTAATAAACAAAGTTATTACACTAAATAAATACAATAAGTACGTGTTGAAGTTTCTTCACTAATTATAATTAGCTTGAAATTTCACGCGTAACTTACAGTTTATTTACGACGCTATTAAAATTCTCTTTTTCTAAACTTTTCCGCAACTCTAGATGAAAAGAATGTGTATTTTTTTTTCTCTCTCACATAAATAACCTAAATTTATTTTCCGCGGGAGATCTTATTACTATATTTCGAAAACCATCTATTCTGAGAATTTCGAGACTATGTCAGTTCTTTTCTTTCAAAAAGTGTTCGTGTTTGACGAAATCGGTAGTATTTCTCAATGTTTTTATGTTAATAGGAATCGTCTTCATAATTTATTACAATGTATGGGAAGTGTGATATTAATTGTGATCGCTTTAAACATATATATTTTTATAATAATGATATTCAAAATCATCTTTTTAAGGAAAAAAAAAAAACTTTTCAAATTTTATTTACGATGTGTATTTTTTAAAATTTTGATATATATAATATTTTGAAAGAAAAGTTTGAAGTTGTTTCTTTTCTCACAGAACTATTTCTGTTTGAAATATGACTTAACAAATATTTCAACAGATGCGTAGAAATCCTTTTAAATAAAACTATTAAAGTTCATCCTAAATATTTACTGCAAAATTCGCACTTATTCCTAAGGATGATATTATTAATTTATTGCTTAAATTATAAAATAAGTGATTTGGTGGAGCATCCATACTTATTTAATTCTTCTTTTATGCTTCTATTAACAGTTAGTGGAAATGTTACGTTTGTCGTGGATTTCCTTATTTCCAAATCAATGAGGAATTTTTGATGACGTCAATCATGTGATTTGTAATAGTACATGTATTATTGTTTTTTTCATTATCATGATCATTTCTCGATGCATTTTGCATTATTTCCTAAGTTTTCTTCTCCTCCAAATCCTCAAACTTTTAATAGTAACTCACAGTAGCTCATTTACATATTTTCCTCACCTGTTTCAATTCATTCTTTTGTGACTTTAAAGAAATATTTTGATGCATTTCAATTGAAAATCAATCATTTAATGATATATATAGAATATATTAGATTGGAGAAAAAGAAATCCATTATTTTTACGTGAACTTTATGTAACTTCTTTTGGATTCGCTTTGTAAAAAGGTTTAAAACAGCTTTCATGTAGATTTTTAGGTCTTGCGCGTTACGACTGCTGACATGTGGTTAAATTCGATCATTTTTGATATTTTATAGACATTTTCGATGATGCTGTATCCACATGCGAGTTGCATCTCTAACATCAAAAATACCCGAACGGAATCGACGAAACAAAAATTGTACGTAACTGGTTGTTACAGTCTTATATAGTATGATAAACACCTTTCACAATTTTAGCAACCCGGCTATCTTTTTCGCCATTATAAAAGAAGAACTAAAATGTATCGAATTGTTGTCTTCCTTTTTTAAAACCTTGTACTCGTAACTGAATTAATCAAACAAAAAAACCGCAAGAGGATATTTTAGTGTCAAATGACACCTTTCCAACGAGCATAAATCTGAAATTGTTTGATAGATACCTCACGAGATATCGATCACTACAGACGTCTACCGAAAAAATAATGGATTACTTTTTCCCCAAACTAATATAAGAATATTTATTTAGTCTAATGAGTTGTGCGTTAAATCTTGTTACCAGACGATAAATATAAACTGTGGGTTATTGCTTAATTCATGATTACAGACAAATATGTGAATTATTTTTAAAATATTTTGAATTTTATAAAAGTTCTTTGAGATTTCATATTTTGACATTGATTACTATACATTTTTAGTTTTAACATTTTGATAAACAAACTTATATCTAATAGTTTCATTCCTTCCGCTTAATTTTCCAATTGTTCACAAATTATTCTCAGTTACATATTCACAATTCATTTCCAACCGATTGTGATGTCTTGTCATCTGTGCTGGGAAAAACCTCATATCCCCGGCCATTAAAAGGATCTTTTGTATAGCAATTCACCTCTTCACCTCTTAATCTCTAAAATCCTTTGTCTCAAATCGAACTCCGACCATCGATTATATAACCACTGCGAAGATCCATCCTCTCATTTCATCTTTCTCTCTCTCAACCCCTTCTTTTTCTCTTACAGAGAGGGTAGAGAGAGCGAGCGAGAGAGAGAGAGAGATGAGTATTTGCAAAAAGAAAAAAAAAGAGCTGCGGGTAATAATCGTCGGGTTGTCCCTTGCTTCCTCAATTAGTATTCAGTGTCCGTCCTGTGTTCCCAGAGTCAATTTGACAACGCGGAAGTTCTTCTGATGGGTAACTGCGATTCTGTTTGGGTTTCTATGAATGGGGTGTCCATCCCCACGTGGAATAAGAATAAAAAAGAAAAGGAGTGAGGATGGGATGTTATGGGATTTTTATGCTCGCATCTTCTATCATCCGATCCTTCCCAACTCTTTTCTTCCCAAGAAGCTCTCTGGTGATGTGGTGGAGAAGATAACGGAGAAGGGGGGAGGAATTTTGACACTGTTTTTTGATTTAGTTATCGTTTCTTTTCCTTTGATGGGGGCGTTTATGATAGCGTCTTAGGTCCTGGAATTAATTGTGTGCGCTTTTCATTTTCCGAACGAGAAACACTTTGGAATATACTCGCTTGTGATAAAGATGGTGTGCGCCGGCAATTTTATTTCTGATAGAAGGTATGAATTTACTCAAAACATCTTCTTCAGTGTTAACATAATTAAGATAACTACTGTTTCCACTCATCTTTAAATTACATCTCTTTTGTATTTTGTTAATATTGGGATTAATTTACAATGCTATTTAAATTAATATGCATTTTAATTCTAACATAAATTGTATGCTTTGTTCATGCATTTTCTCTTATATAATACACAGTTAACTATTATTTTTGAGCATTTATTTAATGAAAGATTAAAATTTAAAAATTATCTTTAAAATTAAAATATTTTCCTAATTGAAATATTGCTTTCCAAGTCGATTAGTTTTTAAATAATTAAAAACTTTAATTTTTGTCAAATAAGTAACAGTTTTCACATAAAAATGTTTTCTTCGAAAATATGTTATTTTTAAAAGTCATTTGCTTGCGCAAATTTAAATTTACTTTTGGTAAAATAATTAAAGAATTATCTTTTTATTCGTTTGATATAAAAGACTTGTTAACAGAATGAGACTTTTAAATTTATTTTTTTTCAAGAACAATTTTTCACATGCGTTGTAATTTTTTCATACATTATTATGTACTTCATAGACTATTTTTAAGGAAAATTTTATTTACAAACGATACACAGGGAAGAATTATTTTTATATTTCTTTTAACTAAATTAGTTGGATGAACGATTCTTTACATAAAAGCCTCAGAGAAATTATGCTTAAAAAAGGGATTTAAAGAAATTGCTTTTATTATGAGATTAGTTCTTAATGAATTGCTTTTAGCAAATTGATTAAAAATAATTGTATGAGTTGAAAATTAGTTAATGTAAATTCTGAAAGAATTACTTTTTTGCTAAATAATTCAAAAATGAGGTTTTTTTTAATTTAATTATTTGTATAGATAAACCATGCTATTCCTATGTATGGATTTATATAATACGTGTATTTTTAAAGTTTTGTTTGCTTAATTTTTTTTAATTAAAGCTGGTTCTATCTTATTTTATTGATAGTTTGTAAATGTATAAATTAAGATTTTTTAAAATTGTGTTACGTAAATATTTCTTTTTGGTATAAAATCATAATGAAATTTCTAAAAATAAAAATTAATTTTTTCGGTACTTATGATTTGAAAGGCTATTGAATATTTAATCTTATTGTAAATTAGGCTTCATTATTTTATTGTGTTCGTAATTTTCTATTTACATTGAAATGAATATTTATTTTAGTATTAAAATAATTTGTAAATAAATTTATATTTTAATCAATTAAATTAGTGATCATTAATTTGCACAAGTTTGGTTATTATAAAAAATATATAAAAACGATTACACAATCAGGTAATTCATATTTCATTTAAATAATTATTTAAATAATACTTTTATAATTACATACTTTTATTTTTGTTATTAGGATTAAACTTCTTTAGTTTATAAATCAATATGTTATTTATTTTATATTGTTTAAACTAAGTAATTTTATACATTTATTTAGAAGAATGAATAGGTACGAAATTCATTTTCAGAATATAGAAAAATTTATTTTTGCATTCTCTAATTTGCAATATTTCTTAATACTTATGAATTTTCGAAGGCATTGTTTCTAAAATTAACTTACTAGAAGTAATATCGATTAATTGGCCTCAAATTAATGATACCACGGTACATAATTAATTGTATAAGAATGCTAAATTATTAATTTATTTGAATTGATTAAGAAATATTTTTGAATTGCTATCACAATATTGAACGTTTTTTGTTAAATTCAAATTAATGTCTATTGAAAAATATACATTAATCATATAGTACTGAATGAAATTACGGATAATTAATTTTAAGGAGCTAGTGCGCCCTGTAAAAACATGGATTATATTAAATGCTTTACAGGAGTTTAGTTATGCATTGATTTTCGGTAATTTCAACCTTATTCATAGAAAGCTAGTTATGTGTGAATTTATAACTATTTAATTATAGGAAATTAGTGTTTTTTGAATATCTAATATACCAAATCTTATATTGGCACGTACTTATTATACGTTGCAAACTGAGTTTTAAAAAATATGCAAAAGTAAGTTCCCTTTTTTTTTTCCCCCCCCAAATTTTTGTTCTTGAAATGGTGACATAATAAAGTAAAACGGTATTCATACATTGAATTTATCTAATGAAAACAAAGAGAGTAGGAAAACTTATTTTCAATAACTATAGAAACTCAATAACTATAGAAACTAAATCTTGTAGTTCAAATGTTTGTATGATTCAAAATAAATGTGATTATTTATTTCATTACCGAAATTAACTTATTTTATTTAGAGTAAAAAAAATCATAGAAAAATTTAGAAATTATAATCTAATTATTTTTCATGTGCTAATAAACAAAAGAACTTGGTTTCAACAAGACTTAATTTCGAGAATTTTTGTCAAAATAGAGAACGATTGAACATATTTTTATTAGCAGACTAATGCGAACTTTAAAAAATTCATGTTATACATAAAGCTTCTATCCGATTCAATTTATATTCTGTAACTAATTATTGTAAATAAAATTGTTTAACTAAATTTGATGGGAATTTTGTATTAATTGGAAATATTCAGATATAAATATAAGGAAACAATTTTATTGGGAACTAAAAAAGGCTACTTTATATAAAAGTTTAATTACAATATTTAATGATACGAATTAAGAAAGATTACAGAATTCAACTTTTTACATTATTTACATTATTGTAGATTTAGAGAATACCAGTATGTTGCAATGTAGAAAAATAATGCTTTACTGGAAATCTTGTATGTATCGTTCGCAATTTATACGTGATTAGATTATCAGCTTACGCCACGCATTAACTTTGCGAAAAAACTCCAACTAAAACCCCAATAATAAATTTGATTTGAATTTCAATCTATATAGTTATAAAATGTAGCTGAGAGAAAATCAGTTTTCAGACCATTCTTTAAAATTTTTTGGATCTTTTTTCAAAACTCTTTGAGAAATAGTTGTATGTCTTTGCAAAGTGAGAGAAAATTTTTTAACTGAAAATTGTTCGAAAACGAAGTGAAAGGATTTAATATGACAATAGTCTTCGACAGTAAATTGTGTGTCATTAAAATAAATTATGATATTTCATACTCTGCCTTTTTTCCCACCGCTAACAGTAAAAAAAAATTGATGGAAATTCGGTTGTGCAATAAATTAAACTATATTGCTAAATGAAAAGGAAAGTTATGATTCGGTGTGACTTCAGGCATGTAATTTTCTGTGTAACGAAATTACCCAACCGTATAGGAGCGATTCAAGCATGCACTTCCATAACGATATGTTTATTTTAAACATGTGATATTTTCATGGTCTTTTAAAACCTTTCCCTAATCTCTTAAGTGTGGGATACTACCTGAAGATGGTTAGCTCTAATGGTAAAGTGCTGACAACCAGAATTTTCTATTAGAAAGCTTGCTAAAATGGTTTCTTAAATCAAGACCATATTAAACAATTATTTTATGTGACCAAAAATATTTTTACTTATTATATAAAGCATTATGGGACTGCTAAACAATAGATTTTCAATAGATTTTCCAATAATCTCATTTGACTTATTAAAATAATAATTTGAATTCAATCATAATCACAAAAGTTTCCCACATTCTTAAATGTGTAAAAAATGTTCAATTTTAATTTAAACAAATAAGCCACATTCTATCATTGTAAGAGACTATTTATCATTTTAAATTACTCGTAAGAATTTAAAGGCTTACACTATTTATCTTTTATATTTTAAATTAAATTTAACTTATAGTATATTTGATTGCACAATGTTTAAAAAATCATGGTTACTTCGGAAATCCATCAAACCAACATTATTTTTTCTCTTGAATATGAATGGTATTCCAATACGAAGTAATTGAAAATTATTCGTAATTGTATATGCATGTTGAAGTAATCGTAGCCAGGTATAACACTTTTTGAATTATAAATAAAAAATTTTATCTATATTGTAATTACTTCCATGGGCACTTATATTAAAAAACTTTTACACATGTACACAGTCTTTGAAATTAAAACATATTTCAGTTTACCAAGTCCATTCAAAAGGATATCGCAATTTTAATTAACGTATTTAAGTGTAAGATAAATAAATATGATGTGTTAATTTGTGCTTTTAGAAAATGGATTGCAAAATGTAAGGTAGTTATTTAAGTAAATCTAGTTGTTAACATTTTTAATAGCAAGCTCTCTATCTGCGTGTAGTACAATAGTTATTGAGAATATCAAACTTAAAATGGATTATAAAAAGACTAACTTTTATTAATTATAGTTTTTTGATGTTTCAGTATTTATTTTTTTTAATGTTTAATTGTTTTTTGAGTAACAATAGTAAATAAATTTCTTGACTAGAAGTATTTTTGATAATTTTTTTCATTTTTCGAAATATACTGTATTATTTTGTATAATATATTCTTTTAATAAACACAAAACAATTCTTTATCAATAATTTAGTTTTAAAACGCGGTACATCATTTCAATATTTATTTTAGAGAATAATTATAATTTATTCCAATCACACACCTTCCTTGTCGGATTTCGGTAAGAATTTTGCTGTAACGTCAGTTAGGGTTTCATCAAGTTGTAATTCAGTTGAAATTCTCGCAGTATAATATTCTACCAGATGTAATTTAATTTCAATTTCTCCTTATCAACCTTGGTGCAAAAACTTGGATAATCTATCAGTTTGTTAACACATTTCGCAGTCAAATATATCTATCTTAAAAAAAAACTAGTTTAACTGAAAAACCTGATGACAAGTGGTGATGATATGCACAAATACTAAAAAGCGAAAAATTGTATATAAATGATATTATTTTGTACTTCCATCATCGATTCTTATCAAGACTTCGAATTGTATTTATATTTATACTGTATCAATAATTTCTTCTTTTTTATACTTGGCATGTAACAGTTGTCTGCAGTTAAAGATGTAGTTGTTTGATGACGTCAATAACGGTAAACTTCGATCAGAGATAAGATCTTCATATTTCCTCGAGATACATAAGGGTCTTTGCTCTCTCCAAAATTTCTTTTCCAAAGTGATCTTTAAGACTCGCGTGACCAGAGGTCAAGCGATACTGCCACTGACGTTCAGTTCACGTGACGTAAGCTCAAAATTCAACTGACGGATGCCGGTGCCGTTTCTCCATTCCATTCTCCGGTATTCTCATTTTTTTTTTTAACTCCTTTTCGTTTTTCTCATCCCTAAGTCCCTTCGTCTACCTCATCTTCTTCCTCAATGCGTGATTCGGTGGTTGTGATTCTTTTTTTTTCTCTCTCACTCTCCTCTTTGTTTAGCGAAGAGGCCATTTTCTGCCCAGGCGTGGACACGCTATTTTCTTCCCCTCATTGTTATAGACAAATACGCCGAATAGGCCTCTATAGGAGAATTGCTTGAAAACTGAATTGCATCGTGTTTCTACACAAATGCTGCACTGTTTTTTCGTCCTTTTTGTGCTATTTGCGTTCCATAAATGTGTGCTACGAAATGTTAATAAACGTGCCTATTTAATGCCCATTAATATTTCAGTTTTAAATTTTTATACACTTTATTTAATTTAGCATGGCAACCGAATCTCATTAAAATGAAATTCCTCATAATGAAATTTCCAGCACAAAAGAAAATTTTCTAAAGACAAATTTTTCTCAACAGTGTGTTTACCAACAAATTTTTTATTTGAATATAAATTTTTTAAAATAATTGATGTTAAAAATTCTTTTTAGAAATTCGACGGAATTTTTTCGTCATTTTGTTATTTTATAGTTATTTCTTATCATATTTAAAAAAAAAAATGGCAGCGTCTCCAGGACATTCCTCAGAACCTTCTTCCATTCCGTTCACCTTTACACCAGGACACTCGAATTGGTGACTCTTAAGATCCTAATGTTGTTGTTATCCCTTTCTGCCCGTCTTTATGAGAACCATTCTATAACTCTAGTTCCTATTGATTTATATACTTAAAGAAAATAATGACATCGCCTAATTTAATTTTTGAAATTTATGTAATGATATTGACACGCAAAACAACATAATTGGGGGGGGGCATTATCTATAAATATAATATCTTTATAATTTTCTTGAAGCACTACTTGAGACTTTTTATTGTAATATTCCAAGATATTTGTAACGGCATCAGACTAAAGATTATATTCAAGGAATCCAGATTGATTTATACTGAAAGAAACATAAACTTTTAATATTTGATTAGTAAAAATAAAAAAATGTATTGATTATACAGAAAATAAAATCAAAATTATAAACTGATTATATTTTTCCCGAGAACAAATCAATCATTTATGTTTTTTCTAGTTAATTATAAACATTTTGTGTGTAAAATAAGGAACTGAAAAGTCCGAAAATTGCCAATGAAAGATATAGGAATCCGTGCAAAAGAATAATTAATCATTTCTGATCTTGTATGAATTCAATTATAAACGTGTAGAAACATCTCTTCTTTTATCCTTATAAAAAATTCAAATTTATTACTGTAAAATTTTAATTTGAAATTATAAAGGATGCATATATTTCACAAACGAAAAAAATATCTACCTTCTTTCTTCAATACAGAAACAAAATACTTTACAAAGGATTCTGTTACTATATGGGCTTTAATTTCGCTGAAATTACTTTTTTGACAACACTTTGAATATATGTGAAATATAGCAATATAATTGTAATAAATCTTTCTTCGAAGATATGAATATTTTAGATATTTATTATTTTGACGTTATTTAAAATTTTTACAAAAAGTAGAATTTAAAATTTTGATAATAAACTGTTCCAAAGTGTAATATTTTGTTTCATTTCCATAATATTATTTGGCAATTTTATCGCCTACTCTGGCCGCAGGGAAGAATATCAGAATTGTAAAGATTTTATTACAAGACAAAAAAAGTAAAATGTAATATTTTTTTAAAATTTTGTTATAAGTAATAAATATCTCATTTTCTTTTTATATATTTATGCAGGATTCTCCAAAATTCAACACCAATTTACTGATGAAAGAGGTATTAGCAAATATAAAATTTTGAATAAAGCTAACTTTATTTCCACATTGAACAGACACGCAATTTTGGCTTTCTTAAATCCTTTCATGGTTTCTGATTTTTCGTTCTATCAAATAACACCCTTCAATGCCGGCGTCTTTTTAAAAATCACGGGGTTTCTTCCAAGTCGATTTGGGTAATTGGCGTGTCCAGAAGCATACGAGCCCTTAGTAAATGGATGTTTTCATTATTATGTTCACTGATTATATGCTTGAAAGAAGTTAACGTTTCTTTCACTCTTTGCAAGGACTTGGTATGGTTTAGTAGTATCAAGCTACAGATTCTTGCTAATCATTTACATTTTTTTACGTAACTGATGCTTTTATGTAGCATATTAAATTTAGCAATCTTTTCCCGTCTCTCTTGTGAGAAAAAAATTAATGCTACTATTTTCTTTTAACTGTCTTCTAAGATCGACAATCCAACTCAAATTCATAGAATACGATATTCAATATGCGCAAATTTGATGATAATGATCCTATTGCGTTACAAAGATTAATTAAATAAACAAACATTTAATTTAAAATGGGAATAGCATTTTTTTCTCTTCTAGTAAACGTTTTCCAAAGATGTACCGCCATGATAACAATTTGATGTGAGGAAATTCCTAGTATCTTTTGAATTCGTAAATAATGATGGAAACTTTTTCAGTTTTTATTTTACAGACCAGATATGAGCTTTTTTTAAAAAAAAAGTACTTAAATGTTTTCCAGGTCTATTTAAAAGAATATATAGAAATCTAAACTTAACTGATTTTGTGACGTGATAATTTTAGGGAAATTCAAGTTTGATTTGTAGTTAAAATGTCGTATCATTGGAATTAATATAAAACGGATACTTCTTTCAAGTTGACAATTTTTTTATTTTTGTTTCCTATGATTAATCTATGATTGACCTATATATATATATATATATATATATATATATATATATATATATATACGCAATGTACCATACTTATTCATGATTGAAGTCAAAAAATAATATTTGTAAATGTTCATTGAGTAAGATATTTTTTGTTAATTTTATTAATTGACATTTTTATGTTTTAACTTTCACAATTAAAATTGAAATATTATACCATTGGCTAATCTTTAAAGGCAAAATTTTTCATATTTTGCTCTGTTTTATCTGAAAAATATTATTGTTTGATTTTTTTCAAATTTCAAGTGAAATTGATAATTTTTCTCTTAACACTGTTTCTAATTGTTCAATAAACGTTTCTTTGTAATTTTTTGGAGGTTCGCGTATTTTCTAGTATAAATTAATGTTACATGAAAAATTAGTTCATCATTAAACTTTTTCAGAACTATTTTGGGTTTTTATATTCAAATGTAATTAGTAGAATATCAGTATACTTTTACTAACTGCGTTGCATTGTGTTAAGTTGGGGTGCTGGTATCACGTGTGAAGCAAATAAAAAAAGCATTAATGAAATTGCTATAATCCCAAGAGTAATATTTACCTAATAGTATCTATTCGTCTTCAAAACTGTGCTGTGTCCAATTGTGAAAGAAACTTTTGTTCTAAAATAACAGGAAATTTTGTTGAGTAAAGATTGCATGTGCGAAAATCTTGCTCTTGTTTAATAAAAAATATAAACAATGCTATAGAGCTCTGAGATCATACTTGTTTAACCAATATTCTGTTTTATCAGAAATGGTTCTCAAATAATGTATATTTTTTAACTGTTAATATTAGGCGTAATCAGAGTTATTGTAAAATAGTTTTAAGGATAATATGATTAGCTTTCACCCCATTCGAATAATAATTTTACCTTTGATTAAAATTTATTATTAGAAGAAGTACTTTTTTAGACAGTGGATACTTTTTGCGTATATTTTTTTGGCACGTAAAGTTAAAATTGAAGTATAATATTCAGTTAGTCGATATTAAATTTTAAAATTCTAGCTCGACGAAATTTGTGTCTATCAATGAAAAGGAATAAACCGAAAAATCATATAAACATCAGTAGAAGTTATGATTTACAATTTTGTCCGTTGTATCATGTTTAATTCAATAGTATTGATATGTTAAATGAATCTTTGTCCTCCAAAGCATCCGCTTTTTTAGGAGACTCTTTATTGATAATGACCCATGTAGATGCGTGGCAATACAACCTGTTCATAGAAAACAGGCTGCACGTAATGTTATTAAAAATTTTATTTGAAAGAGAGAGGGAATAATTTATGTATATTATCTGTTTACCAAGCTGAAATTTTATCAGTCGAGTTTGTGATAACTTTTGCTAATTGTAGACCCCCGATCAGTAGAGTTTTGTATGTATATGGAACATTTAATTTGCTTAAATATAATGTTCACTAAGAGAGTGTTTATCATATCGATATTATTTGTATCTTATTACTTATATAAGTTATTTTATATACAAAACAATGCATACTATAAAATTGCCCTTATTAAAGCTTCATTTATTCAATAGAAAGGAATGCAACTTTGTTCCTGTAGATAAAATGATAATCCTATCTTGTAAAGTGGGGAGTTTAACGTTCCATAAATTGCCCACTGAAAAAATGCATTGTCTCTTGAAAAACAGCAAAACTATTGTTCGATGATTCTAATTTCCTCTAAGATGTAAAAGTTTACGTTTTTGTTATCCACGAGGAACGTTTCAAAACACAAATCATTCTATGTTTTAGGTAAATCGTCTTGTAATGGAAGTACTCAATTTTAATATTTTTAATAAAAATGTTCATTTTCCCTTCTCAGTGAAGCCTTTCAATGTGGATGTGGTAATTGTTATGCATACTTGCAACCTTTGAACCGAAATAAATTTAACTAGCAACAATCAGTCAATCTATTATATATTTACAAATGTATTTTCTCCATTAGTAAATATATAATAGATTCTAGTTTTAAAAAAAGGATGTTTTTTGCGATCTTTAAATGAAATCATTTTATTATAATTTCCCAAAAGCTTTTCTTTAAAACAAAATTTTATTTTAGAAATTATATAACGATATAATTAATGAGAAATCATACGTTATCGTATTCATAATATCAAATAAATAATACTCGAATACTATCTATCGAATGAATTTGAATAAAATGATACATGAACGAATTAATATTAATTGAATTTTACTATCGACACATATAATTCTTCGTTTCATAATATTTTGGCTTTCATTTTGCTAATCAACTTGATATTTTTTCTAATAAATATTCAAAACCTTTGCGGTTTCGAAATACTTTTCTTGCTTTTATTTTCATCAAGTTCTAATGAATTGAAAGTTAATAATTAATATTTTCACTTAAAATTATAATTACATCATTACTCGTATATAAATAGACTTTTAAAATATTAATTTTATAATGTATATAATATACTATAAAGTTTTAAAATCAACATATAATATTCATCTTAAAACAATGTATGAATACACTGTTTATTTTACTTAAAAAAATTAACAGTATATTCATATACTATTTAGTAAAATAAAACTATTTATTTTACTAAATAGTATATGAAACTAGTAAAATGAAACTATTTATTTTACTAAATAGTATATGAAACTAGTAAAATAAAACTATTTATTTTACTTAAAAAAAAAAAAAAGTTGTAACTTGTATTGATCATGTTTTAAATTTTAATTAAACATGTAAAATTTAAATTTTAGAAAAATTTAAATTAAAAGAATTTATCCTCACCATAAAAAAAATTACTTTTGAAGAGCATACACATAAACACATTTGAGAAGGTTTAATTAATTTCGTAATTTCTTTTCTAGTTCCCGTAAATGAAGGAAAATAAATGCTTTATCTTTTAAAGAGTATGGTTTTCCTTACGGTAGAAAACATTTTCATTTATTGTTTTCCAAGTGGAAAAAAAGTTTATCAAATAAAAAAAGTTCTAAAATTCGTAGTTTTTACATAATATAGGCAGAGTTAATAATCATTATAACGTTGTAATTATGAATAAACAAAATATATTTTTTTATATTGATAAAAGTTGGTAATTGTAAATATTTGATATTTTTTATTGTAGCTCTTTTTCTGGAATTTAATTTTTCATATAATTTAATTTTTAGCAAAATTATTTATGTAAAATTTCGATACAATTTCAGTATTCTACTATACTTGGATAAATATCCCATAGCTAACATCTAGAGGATGTGACATATCACACATCATTACAAATAATCTGTGTTCATCTCTAGTGTGATATAACATTACTTTATACTAATGTCAAAAAATAGGAAACATTGAACAAGCCCTTCTGATATCCAACCTGTGTAAAATGTCTCAACAAGCTGATCAATTCCTCTCAGATCCTACATGAATAGTGCTTCTTTGAACTGTGAACTTCTACTTTTATCTTTTTCATAAATATTAAAAATCCGCTCGTTGGAAAAGGACATTGTTCTTTGCCTGTAGAGAAAAACCTGCATTCTTGTTCATTCATTGTGTTTGTTATCAGATATGACTTAAATGCTCAAGACAGTGGGGGAAAAAATCGCTTTCGGTCAGCCCAATTCATAATGTGTCATTCTGCTCGATCAACGAGTTATTAGTAAGTCGGTGCTGCCAAAACAAAGAGAAGATTTTGTTCTCACGAGAATTTGTAACCTCGACCTTCTCATCATCGTCTGCGAAGATCTCACGGGAGTCATTACAGTACCAGACGACTTTACGGTATTGTCCCCTAACTGCAAGGACATTGTTCGAAAAACTCTTCGCAAGTCCTGCTGTTTTATTTGTTTTTTAAATCTTTTTACGCTCCATCATATGCTTTCCAGTTCTTGTTTGGCTCTCTTGGGTGACGTAAAATGTAAAGTAAAATGGCTTTTCCCTCTTGGCGTTATTTTAATGTCGTAAAACATCTTCCATTTTTTTTTTTTTTTTTTTTTTTTTTAAACATTCTAGAGCAGATTTTGTGTAGGTGTTACTATTCACAATTTTGCATTTAAAATAACTTAAATAATTTTTTACTTTTAAATAGTTAATTTTACTATATTATTGGATTGTTAGATTATAAATATATATATATATTTTCATTTCTTACTGAAAATAACTGAAGAATATCAAATATCTTATAACAGTACAGTATTTTGAATGTCTCACTGGTACAAGGTAATAAATAATTAGGGTTTACTTAAACATTTGCCTATCCAATTTTTTACCAAAATTTTTTTCATAAATAACTATCCATGTTCACTGAGAAAGAAATTCAATAGCTGCCAAGCACCTACACCAACAACTGGGCTATACTAAGCAAAAATATATCTTTCATTTTCTGTCATCGAATATGGCTAATTCGAACCAAAAGCTTTCTCTACGGAAAGCAAAAAGAAACATTAATAATTGAATGAAAAATGTTGAATATACAAGAAGTATTATTTTCTTATATAATTCAACACTTTAATAAAAAATAGAAAAGATGTGACTTATTGTGTTATTTTTAAGATTATATTTCTAACCACAAAATATATGCATTATATCGAAAACAGCGAGTAATTATAAATTATAGCATTTTATGTAGGTTGACTTTTCCCTATTTTAATGAAAATCAAAAAAGCTATTATAGTAGCATTTTATGTAAATTAGTTTTCCAATCATAATGTCCTTATGAAAATAAAGAACTGAGGTTTAAAAAAATAGCTATTATTATGGATTGATGTTTCACCCATAATATTTAAATGAAAAGAATTTTATTTATATGATTTTCCTCATACATTAATGTCCTTCTCATAATATTTTTATAGGAATAGCAAATTAATTTAACAGCGTTTATAACTTTTGTATTGATCGTTTTCTAATGAAAATAAAAGTAGCCCATTTATGACATAGAAGTATTTTTGGCTATTCTTAATCGATCATCAACTTCAAATGTTACTGAATGCCATCAATATTAGAAAAATAATTACATTTTCTATCACTGTGTTTAGTAAAAATGTCTACATCCTTTTTGAAATTCATCTTTTTATAAGTTTTCAGTGCATGATTTTGTATGGAGATTTCGATATTCATGACATTTCATCAATTGAAATTTCGTGACATTTCATTATAGAACATGTTATTTTTATTTTTGCATTAAAAAAAAAGAGGAAAAATTGACACTACATCTGTTCCCGTGGAAAAAAGAGTCAACCATAGTCTATTGTCAATTGTATGATGTCACCACAAAAACCTTCGAATGACTTATCGGATATAGTGCCGACGTAATAATATAGTGCCCCGAAACTCCCCCGCATTTTGGTGGGTGATACTGGAGAGGGTATTACACTACACCTGGTGTGGGGATCGATTATTTCCACGCTAAATTTGACTCACCCCTTCTCGATTTGATCGGCCTTCCGGAGGTCTAAATTCATATCCTTTTCCTGTCCGCTAGGAGAGTAGGGTGGATCAGAGAATTAATTGGTATTTTTTCCCCTTGCATTAATTTCCTTTTCATTGTTTCTAAATAGATACGGTGTTGATTACGTCATATAATTTAAATAAATAAATTTTAAGTATATATTTCATGAAATATTTTTAAGCAGTTAATTATTTTTCGCATTTTTACTTTTACATGTATTTTATTTATTTATTTTTTATTTATATGGCAATTTAGCTTGAATTGTGGAGTACTGAAATCCACAGTTTGACAATCCTGCCAATTTTTGATTTGAAGATGAGAATCATTATTTTAAGTCATTAGTTAAATAAAAAAGAAAATAGTATGTTTCAACAGATACACTTTAAAATATATTTGATTATTATTATCATGCCTTGCATTATTGAGAAGATTGATAGTGTGGCCTGATGATCAAAAGAGAAAAGCATCAAACTTGTTGCACTTTCATAAACCTAATCACGCCAAGAACTTACGATGTATAGGTACAATACCATATACTTTTCTATTACCAAAGTCCTATCAATTTTTTAAACACAATTTTTGGATCAAGTTTTATGCTAAATGAAACTTTTTTAAATGAAAATTCTGTGTTCATGCAATTTTCTGTAATTGATTGTTTTATTAAAAATTTTGAACTAAAGTTTGCTCATCTTTTAGTTAAAATAATTCTTATATTTCACATGTTTGAAAGGCCAAAATAACATATCCATGTTACTTGCAATTAAAAATGCTTTGATATTTTAAAAATAATAAATTACAAAAAATAGCGCTTTAAAAAAAGAAAAAAAGTAAAGTAAGATTATTGTTCTCATTTTGAAGACAGAAAAAAAAAATCCGTATGGAGTTAAATTAATGTAACTAATGAAGCCAAAAGTATATTAGAAATTAGGTTAGGTTACCAATTTAAAGTATAAAGTTGTATGCATTCATAATGAGCAAAAAAGGAACAATGTTTGTGTTACAGTTACTAAATGTGTGGAAATAGAATGGTATGAATGAATACAAAATCACAAGAATAAATTATTGTTGACTCTATTTTGGGAATATTTTCTAATTTATCAGTCTTTAAATATTTCCTTGGAAGTACCGATTCGAATGTGTATAAAAATACATCTATGACAAAATAATATGAGCAAAATTATAAATTTATTGACTAAATTATGTTGATATGATGTGTATAAACATTTATATTAACAAAAAGTTCACATATGGTTTATTTTTCCTCTTTTAATCATCATATTTTTGCAAATTTCAAGTTTCTCGCTTATTATTTATTTTATCTTCTTAAAATCGTATTTTTAATCATTTGATATATTTTCTAGTCTCTAGAGACTGTAAAATAATTGGAATTTTCTAATTCATTCAAATTAATTAAATGTCTGTCATTAATATTCTGCTGAATTTTATTATTACAATTTTTAAGGAAATCCTTATTGCTTACAGATTACTACGAATAATTTAGATTTGTTAATGTACGCAATATATCATATGAAGAAATTTATTTTTCATTTGCTCTCCAAAAAAAGAGGGAAAAAGAAAGAACGACGTAAAACTGGTTTATTCTATTAGAAGAAAAAAGAAAAAACTAACTAATAAAACTTTCTTCATTTTCATTATTTTTTACTTTAATATGCATAGGGTTTAATAATTTTCATTTGAAAGAATGTGATAAAATAAGGATTATTTTTTAGTAAATTTTCACTTTTAACTTTTATTCTAGAAAGTGTTAAATTTTTGTTTAAACTATGATGTATAAAGTTATATCTTTATGATGGTTTTTAGAGATTATTAAAATTAAAAACATTTAATATTTTAAATTTTTGGTATTAATCTTTGAAAATCATTTTTGTTACCAGACAATTTTATTATATTTTTCCTTTTCAGCCAGACATATATTTTTGTCGTTTTAATTCTAATATTATTACATAACTTTTTCATCTTTTCTCTCTTATTTTTCTCAGATTCCTTTTTTAAACCTGAAATTATTTCTTCAACTAATTTAAAATAATTTTTCTGCTTTAAAATTATTACTGATACGTAAACTTGTAAATTATGAGTTTATTTTTGAAAATTATAAGAAATATTATGACAAATAAAACGTGTAGATTATAGCTAATCATTCCTTGAAAAGTATTTTTTTTCTCTAATTATTCTTAAAATACTTTTATTTTCGAACAAAAATTTTTTTTTTCTATTCATTAAATTAGTTTTAATTGTTAGAATTCGTTACAGTTCATTGTAAGATGATTGCTTTATCCGAAATAATGACGATAATCTTGTATAATTATTATAAAAATGATGAAATCTATTATTTAATAAAATATAAATGAAAATAATCATTTATGAGAACTTAAAAAAAAATAATAATAATGAATGAGAACAAACATTAAAAATATTATTTAGAAATATTTTGGCGAATTTAATTTTTCTAAAACCATATCAATATAATCATTTATTGGAAATAATATTCAATTTAATTTTTTGCTTAAACGACTTTTATAAAATCATTTATATATATTTATTTGCTTAATTTATCTTCTAATAAAAGATAGTAAAATATATTTCCGTTTAATCATTTTCTGTTAAAAAGTTCTTCATTAAAATTAATTTTACTATTTTTGAAAATTTATTCTAAAAATTCTATCTATAATTTTATTATTTAAATTCTTATTTTGTTTTAAATTACTCGTATCGATTCTAATGTTCCATTACAGGAAACAGTCTTTTAAAATAACATGCACAGTTATAAAAAATAAAAAAAAAGGAACCCTCGTGATATGATAGCATAGCAGCTAAAAGGCGGGGTCGAGAGCGAGGGGTCAGAACCCCCTGAGTGGCTATTGTTCTCACGTTCCTTATGCCCGATGGCAGTTCCCACGGAAGCCTTGGCCTCAGGCCACATTTCCATTTGATCATTGGAACAGTTAGTTACCCGCCACTGCGAATGCAGTTCGGCTTTGCTCTGTCCTGTCAATCTTGTTTTTGAGTAGAATTGACGATGGTTCAAGTTTTGTGAAAAGAATTTTCTTCATTCGGCGAATAATCTTTTAGAGAAAGGGAAAATTTAATGTTGGTTCCTGTGGAAACAAGTTTTATGCGTGTGATTCATATCGATTATTCAGTATATGTGTAATCTGAATCGTTTACTCTTAAAAGTTTTGCGCGATGAAGTGATACGGGAAAAGTTTGTTTTGATTATCGGCGGTATGATAATTTCTTCATTCTTTCGTTGTAACTTCCCAAATGACTTTTTTGGATTATTATATTAAGTTATGAATGACGTTTACATGCAAGAGGTATGCACAGTTTTATTATATTAATCAAAGATTGTATAATTTTTAAGTTTTCTTGAACTTTATATTAGTATTATACTTCTATTAATGCTGAAAGACAAATGTTTGATGTAAACAAACTATGTAATCGGAATTCTGTATTAGGAAAAAATTTATTCGTACAATTTTGTATTGTAAAAATTATTTAATATAAAAGAATTAACATTTAATGTTTTTATTATTAAATCTAATTAAAGTGATTGTTTATTTTATTCATAATTTTTATTAATATTTTAAGGCAGTTTATATTCTTAAATATTATACTTTATTTATATTTTGATAAATTGTAAGTTGTATACAATTTCTTTTCAACATATATATCTTTGACGATTTTAAATAAGTTCAAATTAATTATAATTATAGATTTTATGAATTATTATTTTCTACTGTTCTATATTTAGATAATATCATATTCTTTTTCTATTTAAACATTTAAAATTTATTTTCTTTGATAAAAAAAAATCCTTTTAATAAGTAACACTATAAAAATCATATTATAATTTTATTTGATTTACATTTGAGTGAAACTATAGTAATATATGTACAAAATTTTTATTTTAATGTAGATTATAGTAATTTTTATTGTGTTTTTTGCGTATTCTGTCTCGTGAAATGTGTTCTCCAAGTTTTATTTAATCATTGTGTGGACCAAATTATTAAACATTATTAGAAGTGTATTTAGCATGATCTTACAACATTAAACAATTTTTAATGACAGTAATTTAATATGGTATTAATAATTGCCTTTTGTTCGTAGGCATATTTATTTCACTATTTCATTGATGAATTGTTATTTGATAATATATAATATATTCAAAATTCTTACATAAGAAATTGTTTTATTATCTGTGTTAAAAGTAAAAGACAAATTTAATAAGTGTATAATAATTTTATTATGATGGATTCCTTTTTTTAATATTTTATCATATCCTCAATTTAAAAATAATTAAATTATAAGTATCAATTTAGTAACACTAAATTTTTCAGTTCATAAGTTTATAATTATTTTGTAAAATTATATTTTTATGAGTCAATATATTTTCAAATTATTGTATTATTTAGTAAAATTATTCCATATAACTTAATTAGCTTAATATATGAAAATGTATTAAAATTAAAGTAAATAGTTTGGAAATTCGTCTTATCCTTAGTTTTTACCATCTGCTGATTGAGACATTAATTATTAAAATGATTGTGGGATATTTTATTTCCATTAATTATTTGTAAGCTTAAAATATTTTGGGCTTAAAAACAAAATAACTTATGTATTCAAAGCTTTGTTTGATTTTAATAGATGTATTTTAGAAAATGCTTCAATTATTAACTAATATTTTGTATATTATGTACATTTATTTCTTCACCTATTCTGTTAAATAAGATTGTTAAAGATAAATTTTTATATTTCCTAAAAATAATTTGAAAATATTCATTGATTTAAAATACTTTGTTTCATATATTTTAAAAATGTTTTTGAATTTTTAGGTTAGTTTTAACTATTAACTTATAATTTGAAATGTTAATACCAAATAATTAAATAAATAAAGTGTTCTTATGATTAGAATTGTAAATAATTTGTGGAAAATTTTCCTTTTAAATTAGATTTTAAAAATAAACTGCTGTGGTACCATTGTTTCTTATTCATTTTTTCATGGTGTCAATATGATATCTTGAATTAAATAATGCGGATTTGTTGAACTAATTTATTTCTATTCTTTATTTGAAAAAAAAAAATTCCTATTAACAGATGCTGCTTTTTAAATAAAATTTTCAAAAACATTCTGTAAACATTTAATGTTTTCTTAAAACTTTGATTTATTAACTGTTTGATTATGTACGTGGTAGGTAAACCATGGGTTTCAACCTGAACCAAACTACTCACATTTTGAAGATCAAAGTTTTGTGACAGCCAGTATGTCTTTGGCTCAATATTCTACTACTTACAGTTCTGCAAGTAGTACAGCCTCCCAAAATCCTTCATCCTATTCTATTACTAGTCAGGTAAATTATAATTCTTTAATTCTGTATGAACTTATGTGTGTGTGGTGATTTCTATTTGCACTTTTTAAGAGAGAAAAAAGTAAATTCACTGTATCTTTTTTCAATTACATCAACAATAGTATTAAATGTGTTCTATAAGATAAAAAAGCTACAAACTGGATGAATTTTAAGTTCCTTAGGAGTAAAATTCTTGAAGATTTTAATTTTGTGTTTTGAATCCTCTATGTAAGTATAACAAATAAGATAGTTTCTATTAAATATCAAAAATTTTAATTAAATTATGAATGTGTGATTGGAACAAATAAAATAATAATATAGATTCCAACAAATTAAAAATGTATTGAAAATATATATTTGAATCTCATAATGAAATTTAAGTGTAACTAAATTTTACACTGGCAAAATTAATATATTTAATCTCAAGGAAAGGAAATTTTAATGGGTTTGCAGTTGTATGTTTATATGATTTTTTATTTATCAATATAAGAAACTATTATGACATTTCTAATTTTGAAAATATTTAAAATATGTTATATTAATCTGTTATGTGAATATATTTTAATAGATTTATATATAATCACTCTACAAGAAAAGTTTTCAAATAGTAATATTGTGATATTTTCTCTTATAATGATTGTAATTACTGAAAGTATTAAAATCACTCATCAGTTTAAAACTAAATTTAACAATAACAAATATATTGAGTTCCATTTTCAATGCACAAATTTTCTAGGATAGCTTTTAAACTATTGTTATAATTTTAAGTTAAAAATTAAAAAAAAATAATAATTAAGTAATTAAAAAATAAAGTGTAATGTGCTGTCCTACATATATATTAATGATATAGGTAATAGGTATTAAATGTTTTATCATCAATCCTTTTTATGAAAAATATATTTCACCAAATTTTGTAAATTAGTGAACACTCACATTTGGTATTTTCTATTGCATTTAAAATTACGTTTTATAATTTTTATTTTTAGTGAATGCAAATTTAAAATTTTTAACAAAAAGTTGGAATATGAATGAGAGAAATAAAAAAAATTTTTTTTTAACTATTTATATCAATGAAGATTATAAGTTAATTGCTCTATTTTTACCCTCACATTTTGAAAAAATTATTAAAATTTACAATATTTATCATTTTTTTTTTCAAAAAAAAATAATAATAAATAAATAAATAAATAAAATTAAAAAAAAATAATGTAATAATATGTAAGACCCACAGGGATTTCTATATCTTTGATGCTTTTAGCATAATGAAAAATTTCTAGCAAAATAGGCATTGATTTAAAAAATAATCTTTGTTAAAAATGTTTTGACAATATGTACAAGTGCTGCAATGGATTGATTTTTTATTATTATTTGTAACTAGAAAAAAAATTTCTGATACCTTTAGAATTTTTATTTAGTTTCTTTATCAAACAATTAACTATCTCACTATAGACTATCTTACATGCAAGGCTGGCCTTAATTTATGACAATCCTAATAAATAAATATTCACAAGAAAGTTTATTGACATTTGGAAACTTATAACATTGTAAATTTTTTGAGTACCAAAATTTTATTTATAAACAATATTCCTACTATATTTATTTATGAACAGTAATAATACTATAACATATAAACGTCTCATAAGTAGCCTTAATAAATAACAAAAAAACTTCATTATATTTATTTGTAAACCATGTCTCAGAATCATAATTTTCAGTATTATAGTGGAATCTTTAGTTCGTATTTATATACTATTTAATTTTTGTTATTAAGTTATTTACCTTAATTTAATCAATCTTTTATTTGAATTAATTTGCTCATCTAGTATCTTTACCATAAAAAAAGTTGAGGGTTAAGACTGATATATTCTTTATTTTAAATATTTTATTTGCTGGAAGTAATAGTAATAATGACATTGTAATGAAATTAGTAGTATTTTTAAACTCAAAGTAAAATATTTGTAAATAGATATGTTATTATTTCCATTTTTTTTAAATCTAGAAGCAAACATAGAAAATAATGTAATTATCATGATAGAGAGTCACAATAAAATTTCTCGTTATTATTTTATATTTTATTACTTTCCTACATTTTTGTAATTTTAAAATTTATATTTTAATATATATGTTTTTTATAGAATACTATTATCATTTTAATTATAGGCCAATCTTCAACCCCCTCATCCATATACAGACCATAATGTCAACAATAGAGCTCAACATCAACAATTGGGCCATACTCAACATAATGAGGTAAATCGAAATGGCCTCCAGAACTCTCATCTTCGTTCTCCATCAACTCGGGACCGTCCAGCAGAGAGTGTTGTTGACAGTCATCCTGTTGACCTGTCCAGCCCTAAACCACAAAACAGATTTGGACAAATGGGATTTTTAAATGTTTCTCGGGACAACAACAGTGGTGCTTTTGCAAACTATAACAATCGATCTGGTTTTGAAAATGGAATGGACAATGTACGCTCTGATTATAACCAAAAATGTAAGATATATATTTTACTCCGAAAATTATAAGTCCGATAAGGTAATTTTCAAAACTGGTTTATTTTCTGGTTATGTAATATTTTATTGAAAATTCTATATTTACTAATTTTGACTTATTTATTAAGAAAAGAATTACTTAATGTTGTTCAAGGTTTTCAGTTAATTCTAGAACATTTAATGAAAATAAATCATATTTTAGTGTAATTTTATATTGAATTCTTCTTTGTTTATCATTGCACTGTGTGCTGGAAGAATACATGCTAAATAACAGTGAATTTTATAAATATATATTTTTTTTTGAATTTTATAAAAAGCACAATGATTGCCTTCTAAGATAGAATATTAAAGTCCAAAAGATTTTATTTTAAATTATTTTTTAATATGTTTACTTTTAAGTAAGATATTGATTACATATTATGTGATGCTCTCAGCATCCTATCGTCTTCAGGATAATTGAATAGCTCATGTCATACTTCTTTTATATTACACATTTATTACTCATTAACACACAAACATTAACTTAGACCCTTATTCGCATTTATATAAGGATATATATTTTACATCAACCGGGAGTTAGATTTCTGCTACCTCTGGTAATTCAAAAAAAAAAAAAAAAAAAAAAAAATTAAATAACATAATTCTTCCTCTCACTTTGATACTAATGATCCATCCTGTCTTTGGCAGATAACAAAATCAAAAGTTCTAGTTTCAAATAACTGTTTGACTTTCAGATTTTATTTACTACAATTACTTGTCTGATATTTATAGTTGCTGTAACTATTTTGCTAATAAAAATTTATAGAACTTAGAATATTATATAATTTGTGAATTAAAGATGATCCTGAATTTAAATTTTGTATCAAAAGAATTCTTAATTTCTCAATTGCTTCATTGATACTTTTTAGGGTAGGTAAAGGGTAAGTTTATTTCCTAGTATTAAAAATATTTTTCAAGTATTAATTTTCAAAGCAATAATTACTAAAAAGAGTAATTGAGAATGAATTGATTGAGCAACTTTGTTGTGACTAATGTCATCATTATTATAAATATATAAATATACTTTTTTTATTTTTGAAAGCAATAAATGAAAAAAATACCATGAATATCTAAGTAGAACTGAATTTTATGGTTATATGCTATATTTGTTAAGGTTCGTATTCCTATTAAATAACATTTGTAAATTTGTTTTCAAAATATACTTAAATGATTGCAAGCAAAGGAAATTACCTAAAAAGTAAGTAATAATCTGAATATTTGAAAAACAGAATATTTTATGATCTTGCTATCAATTTTTTTCCAGATAAAAAAATTTCAGTTTTTATCTTAATGTATTTATGTAACAAAATAAATATAAAAGCAAACACAATAAAAACGATGATGGAAGCAGCTAATGGGTTTCTTTATTTCATATTCTACTTTGATCTCAGAATAGAATTGGGAGATTTAATATGTGTCATAATTTCTTCCAAGCCACAAAAGCATTATAAAATGCAAAGTACTTAAGTAAAATATCAAGAAGATTGGGAGCATTATTTTTAACAAATTGAATATAAAACTTTGAACAAAGAGATCATTGATTTTAGTGGCTAGCAGGAAGCAAGAAGCTTGCATGAGGCAGCAGTTACAACATCTGTGAAATTCTCATAGATCTCCCCCTCCTATTTTGTGGCTGTAAATATAGAATCTCGTCCCACTCAAATCTTTCCCCCCATTCTATGTGGGGGTATGCATGCATGTGTATGTGAATTATCATACAGCCAATCCAATGCAACGCTTTCCTACTACGTAGTGCCAGAGATTGATCTGTGGGAAATTCAGGTTAGTCCTACAGGTGTCTTCTCATAATTAATTGGGAACTCTTTGGAGAGATACGTACCTTTCGAAAAGATCTGTGTTGGGTGGGGGGTTCTGAGAGGGGTACCACCACCTTCTACCACCCACCCTATTTTGCCATGGAGGCTTTGCGATTGGCGAGCTGCCACCAGTCGATAAAGACTGAAACCCAACGGAGCTGTAGCTTCTAGGCTTCAGGCTTTCAGGGAAAGCAGATCGTCTCCTGTTGTTGGTTGCTGTGGTTCACACTCACAGCTCCCCTTAGATTTCCATGGCACAGCACCTGGATTTTGCATTTGATGATTGTGGAATACCGTTTTTAGAGCCTGGCTATCATATACCTTATGGCTATAGTGGTAAGAAATATGTCATATGTTATTCATGGATGCTTGTTTTAAGTTAAATAAGGAATGAAAAAATCTTTGTGACTTCACAATCTGTTGTTTTTTATGCCATGTGAGTCACTCTTCTCTGTTTACCGTGTGACTTTGTCAGATGGTCACTGAGATTTATTTTATGTTGGGAAATTTGCAGGCTGTGCTTGATTTGCTTCGTAGTAATGAGTAGTGCTTTTTTTTGTTTATTATTTAGGTGTAAACTTTTATTCATATTATCTCATTCATTGAAGCTTATTTACATAAATTATTTTTTTAAATAATTATGTTTATTTGCTGCTAATTGAAATATTTAATGATTTAATTTTGAAATTACATTTTTAATCCTTCAGTTTACTTTAAAGGTTTTTTGCAATGTTTTGTAAAGGTATGTAATGTTATTTTTGAAATAGTTAAACAATTTGAAACACGTGCTGAAGTAAAATATTTATTATCTGTGTAAATTTGTGGCTTATAAAAATTGTAAGAAAAGAATTTTATTATATATACTTAAAAAGTTTAAATTTTACTTAAAATAAAAAAAGTAATGTAACAAATTTGGCATATTACACTTTGCAAGGATAAATTTTTATTATTAAAAGTCATAATTTCCCCCAAAATTCTGCTTAGCATGTTATTTTATGCAGAGATGTATTTCACATTGCTTGTTTAAGTTATTACATAATTTTTTCTTGAAAATAACACTAAAAATTGTTGATATGAATGAAAATTTTATTCAATTTGATTGTTATTTATTCAAATGTTTAACAATCAATTATTTCCACTAAGTTTAACAAAGAAAAATTAAGTATAAAATTATTATTCAGCATATGCTTTTTTCTTTTATTAGTATATATATCTATACTTATTTAGCATAGTAGAAGTTAAAATGATTTAAAATGTAAATAATTAATTAATTAATATTTATAATGATATTTATCATTGTACAGTAAATGTTACTAAATTTGAATTCCCATAAATGTTTACCACCATTTATTTTAAATCAAAACTTTCTTTCAAAATTATTAAAAAAGTAAATTATTATTTAATTGTTAGGAAATTAATTATAATGTTTTATTACTTTAAAAGCAGCATGATTCTGAATGTGATTAAGTGCTTAATTTCATTGTGCTACATTTCCGAAAGTCTTAAGTATTATTTTTTTTGGAAAAATTAGATTAGCTCTGTTATAATTATCCATTATTGTTTTGATATTTGAAATACAGTTTTTCTTTCTTGAAACATTTACTAGCATTATCTATTTGAGTAAATACTTATTTTCTATTTAAAAAAAAAATTAAACATAATTTAGAAATTGTAAATTTATTATTTATTTCTTTGATTATATTATATTTTATCTAAATTTTATTAAAATAATAAAAAATCACTTATGATATCGTCTCTTTTATTTCAAAAGTTAACTGCAATTAGCATGAAGCAAAAAATTTATTTTTTTATAATTCTTCAGACTCATAAAATTGTTATTTTAAAAAAAAGCTTAATTTTTTGTGGGAAATTTCAGAATTGTAGAGCATTTTAATAAAATACCAGTAGGCAAAACTTGATAAAGCTATAATGAATTAAAGAAAAAACTTAAGAATATAAATTTGTAAAAAAAAAAAAGACTTTTTTTTTTTTTTTTTTTTTTTTTTTTTTTTTTTTTTTTTTTTTAAAGTAAATATTAGACAAGAGACAATACATGTGAAAAGTAATCAACTGTATTAAGCTGAAATAAAAAGAAGGGGATGTAAGACTTTGGGATATTATTTGTCTTTTTGTACAATATAGATAAAAATATTTCTAAATTACTTCATATAGGGTAGAATAATTAACTAGATATATATCATAGAGTTACAAATGAAATGGCTTCAAATATGAGTAATTATGTAATATCTACAGATGCAATTTGGAATAAGAAACAAAATGCTTTTCTTTGAAATGTTCATATACCACTTAATTGTTATTGATGGCAAGTATAAACTGCTTTTATTTCACAATCTAGAAAATCTTTAAAATTACTAATACAATTGTGAGAAAGGTTTGTAATAATTATTCTGAAAAAAAAATATTTTGTCTGTAAACAAATATTTATTTTACATAATAATACATAAAAAAATTTATATACTTCTCAGTGGAAAAACATCACTCAGTAACAATAACTGTTTATGAAAGAATGTACAAAAATCATTGTATATAGCAAATTTTGCAAAGGTGACATAAATATTGTATCCCTTCAACATATAAAACTTTTTTTTTTAATTAACATCAAAAGTATTTGGATATCCTTTATTTGAATTTATTTTACTATCATAAGTGGTTTACAATTTCAATCAATGTGGAGAGAAAAAATGTGTGTGTGTGTGTTTTTTAATTTTTTTTATCAACTTCATAAAAAATATTATTTGACTTTAATATCAAATATTATACATAGAAATATATTTTCTTCATTAAAAATATTAATTTCTGAGAAATAAAGTGTTTTTTGATTGTTCTAATTCCTCTTATAGAAATTGAAAATGACTGGAATTTACATTTTTAATGATTTATGTTTTAAATTTTATATAACATTATTCAGAAACTTTCTATATTTTTGATAGTGCTTATTATTTACTGAATGTTTAAATTTTAAAAATTTATTGATCAAAAAGCAATATTAAGTTTAACACACAATGAGATTTAAGAAATAATTCATATTAGCAAATAATTTGAGTCATCCAGCAATTTTGTTATACTATAAAACTGCTGTTTTATATATTTATATATGTATATATATAATATAAGTTTTTCTATGTGATTTTTTTTATATATTTCTGAAGAATTATTAATTTTTACAATTTTTTTATATACCTTGAATATATAGGCTTGCAAAAATATTTTAACCTCACCCGAAAATGAACAATTTAATATCTGCATTTCTTGAGTTTAAAATCTTTTAATTAATTATTGAAAATCATTTTAAAATTTATCTCCCTTTTTATTTTTAACAAATTTTTTATGTTATTATTTCTTCTGACAGTTGTAATTTCTTTAATATTTTTTTTAAGTAACATAATTTGCTTTATCTTATTTTTGTCATATTAAAGATTAATTAATATAAATTTCTTTTTCTAAATAATTAAAATAATACAAAAAGGAAATAAAATAAAATAAATAAATAAATAATGAAATAAACACTTCTAAAAAAGCTTGTATTTATTTTTTTATTGGAAGATAATAAAAATAATCCTGATAAAAATTAAAATTACTCATGAATAAGGTATTTTTACATTTAATGTAAACAGGTGAGTTGTGAATTTGAATTTATAAAAACTATTTAAAAATGAAAAAATGTGTTCAATTTAAATAATATTGTATGCATTTATGATTTTTTAATAAAAAAAAAATAATCATGAGGACGAAAGCTTTGAAGCACTCTCAAAAATATATAAAGTTCAATAACTCAACTTTATTCCATTGCATATCTCTGTTTATCACCCTATTCTTAATTACTTATAATATTATAATAAAGCAAATATTTTATGGTACTTTTGAATAAGAAAGTCTTTGTTTATAAATTTGTGTTAAATGTGCTTGCTTGATGCTTTGCATTTAGCTTTGTAGAATAAACTGTATTTATTGTATATTGTGATGTATGGTGTGGACTTTTAACACATAAAATAAGCTCAAAATTTTTGCTTAGCATTGTTACCTGGCAGATATAAAAATAAGTTTAAAAAATAAAGTAATATTAGCTTAAAAATTAGATTTTTATATGTATCTAATAGATTTTTTAAAAATAATAATATCTGTACATTTTATGTAAAAGAAATGACTACATTATAAATTTTCATTATTGGAAAAGACAAAAAATATGCATATCCATCTTTTGTTGTGTCTTCAGGCTTATCATTTGAAATTCTGCTTCATCTTCCGCACATTACAGCTGTTTGATCTATAACTAAATAGTTATCTTTCATTCCTTATATATTGTTATAAATACACAGTGAATTACATAAGATTTAGTTTTATTCCATGCTCAACTATTGCTCGCTCAATCATACACTGTATTTTAGATGGCTGTTTCATTTAACTTTCTTCCATAAATAGTTTTTAATTTACTAACATCTACATATCCCACTATCATTTTAAATTTACTTTAAATGATTTATAAATACATGCATCTAATATCTGAACTAATGAGATTAATCTGCCTTGAAAAATTGCTATATTTATTTTGCAAAAAGTTATTGCAATCTGTTATTCATTTGACTCTATCTTCATCATTTTCTTTTATCAACATTTTTTTAATAAAAGAAATTACATTTATTTTTTAATGTGAATTCAGTTTTGTTGGAAAATATTTTTGCATTTACTTGTTAAAGATCTACAAGGTCAGATTATACAAGTTTTGATTGATTTTTCATAATTTAAATCATTAATTGAAGGGATAATTAAATACTTTAAAATCAAAATTGTAACAAGAATAATTCCTTAGTTGTTAACAATATTGATATGTACTGATAATACATGCTCAAATTATTAAAATATAATTTAATATTTTTGCTAATGAAACATTTAACAATTACTTTATTTTAATCTTTTCACTTTAAAGTTTAATTTATTTTAAGAGTAATCATGTTTTTACTTCAAATAGACCTCATTTTATAATGTTATGTATGAACATTTTATAGTGTTTCTTATATTGTTAATAATATTGTAAAAACTTCCAGAAAAAAATCATAAAAACTTTTCTGCCCAATCTTTCAACTAATCTTGTATTTGCTGCAGTTCTTGACATTCTTATATTATTCTAAATAATAATGTTTACTATGTTAAAATTATTAAGTTAAATGTTCTTATTAAATTAAAAACAGAGTTTATTTCTTGATGTTTTTTTAACCTAAGATATTAAAGTATAACGATTTTCTGTTTTCTTTATAGTATTTTAGGTAAGAAATGAATATTTTGTAATTATGTTTAACCTTGATTCGAAATTTTGTGTGTCTTTATACATTTCAATGTTATTTTTATATATAGCTTACATTGAGTTATTTTACCAATTTAACTCAATTTCTATTTTTTTATCACTGTCAATGTTTAATAAATGTTGTCATACATTTTTCATAGTCATTCATTTAGAAATAAAATTTACCTCTTGATTCACGAAATAAGAGATTCCATCAAATATCTGGTAAATGTTTATATTTAAGCTATTAAGTATTTTTCACAGATTTATATTTTGAGTGAAATACTTCAATTCTGTGTGTATCAAAATATAATTACTACACCATTTTTGCTGAGAAAAATAACTAAATATAAGGAAATTTTTAACATACTGTATTACAAACTGCAGTTGCAATTGGTTAACATTTTATTTGATTTTTAAAAGGTTTATTAAGACAAAATTGTTAATTGACATGCAAGTTTTAGATTTGATGATGTGTGGAAAACCTTTTTGTATAAGTTCAACTTCTTTTTCAATATATTCATGTTCATTTTGAAAATTTCCACAAGCATCTATAAACCTGCTTGAAAATTGCATTAAATCATATCTTCACATAATCTTGCACCAAAATATTAAACTTTCTTAATTTGTTTTAAAAAGCAAATTACCCTATGAAATCATAAAAGTTTTCCTACGGCGAGAGAAATTTAACTGCAGAAAAAGAGAAAACTTCTGCAGCTGACTGGCAATGGCAGGTGCTGGGTGAATTACTTTTCACAGGAATGCGCTCCAGAGCTGCACTTGCTTTTTGAGGCCAAGCCTGCAGATTAAGCCCGAGACTCACCAGGGAATGAAAGTGGATGCTTCCCTGCTAAAGCGTGGGAATTTTCGGAGTGTCCACAGCTGGACTAGCGCTGTGCCTCTTTCCTCGCTCTCTCCCTTAATGGCAGGCACTCTGCTGCATTGATCGGTCCTTGGCCCTTTTCCTACCAATGGGAAAATTGCTGATGTACTTTTTGGAATATGTTGGAGCTGGGTTCTTACTCTCTCTATAACTAATGATGTTACAATTTGATCATTTAATGTCTTTAAAAGCTAAGCACACATATAGTTATTTTCCTTCTTTCATACAGCTACTTCAAAGTTAGGTTTTAGTAAAGGACACATTTTATTTATTTATTTCCTTATAAACAAAAAGATAAAAAAAAAACGTTATTTTCTTTCTCTTCATATTTTTCCATTCTTTTCCAATTGAATTTTCTATTTACTAATGTGTCTTTGTATGGTTGAATTACTCTTCCTTAATGGACAGTGTTTTTCAATCGCCTAATGTAAGTATCACTCCAGAATGTTCAATATTTGATTTAAAGATCATTTATCAAAACTTTTAACTTACATTTCTAAGTAGGAAATACATAAAATCTTTTGTTTTGCTATTTGATGATTTTTTTATATACAATTTAACTTATATATTTTCTTGATGCATCAAAAGATTATGTCCAATTATTCAGTATAGAACTTCTAAGCATTATAAAAATATTAAAGAAAATGAGAAGATTAATTTACATATAAAATGTCTGACAAACATCTTATTCCTTTAAATTATTCCTCCCTTAAGCTTCCCTTTTGATTATTTTTTCACAATTTTTCCCAACTGATACTTTGAGAAATAATCATTATGTATCATAATGTTTTTTTTATTTTTCATTGTCAAATGGTTTATTATGCTAATACCTTAAATTTTGCTATATTTTTTTACATGAACAATCTTAAATGCAATTTTATAATTACTTGAACTAAAATTGAAACATACAATTTGATTTAAAAAAAAAAGAAAAAAAAAAGAATTTTTAAAATCTAAATTCTAAATTTTTGAATATTTAGAAGTTTAATAAAGTTTTGCAGTTTACTATTTAGTCAAATATAAAACATTGAAGATTTTTTAAAATTGTATTTTTGCAAATTCATGTTTTAACATATAAGTTTCATTTGTAAATGAATGTAAACATATGAAGAATATTGATAAAAATAAAATCTTTACTTGTAATTTGTTCCTATTTCAGTAAATGGGGAACAACCTCCCCAGCAATCCCATCATCCTCTTGTGACACATGGTGCTTTAAGTCTTCCATTATTGTCTCAAGGGAGAGGACATGCACCTCCAAGTCCTATGCCCACACCTTCGCCTCCAGTGGATGACCGACACAGGAGCAAGTATGTTGAATTCTTGTTACTTCTATTCATACTGTCATTTACTATTTCAAATGAATATATTCTCCCTTTTTTTTTTATAAAAAATTTCATTATTTATAGAAGACTATATCCTTTACTATTTGGGAAAACAACTATATTATGATGTTAATTAATTCTAATATTATGTGGAAATTTCTTTTAAAAGAATTCAGTGTATCTGTTGTATAAAACATGATTTGTTAAAATTATACAACTTAATCTAAATTTGAATTTTTGTGAAATTATTTGCTATTTGCATTTGATTTGTATTTCATGTTTTTGCATCAATTGCTTTTTTTATGCTTTGAAATACTTATGTTTTTTTCTTTTCCTTTTTTTTCCCTAGAAGAAAGGACCAAAGATTAACTAGGCAAGTAATTATTCATTTTCTTTATATTTAAATTTTTTTGTTTAAACTTACTACTGACACACTTTTCAGTGTGTAATTAAAATAAATCAGATTATTTAACAGCGTGAATAGTTTTTGCTTTCTATAATGGTATTTAAATAAATTTTATGCTTTTAATTTTTTGATCATTTTCTAGATAGAATATACATAAATACTTATGTATTTATATACCTATGTTGGATATGAATTCTGTAAATCAAAAATATATTTTAATTGTCATTGAATTACATTATATGCTGTAATAATGTTAAATTCTTCAGCTTCAATAATTTTCAAACATTTTTTGTGATAGTCTTCATTTACTTTCTTTTATGAAAAGGATTTTAATTTCATTATAATATTTTCCTAAGTTTACTGTGTTTCCATTTTTAAACAACTCATATTTTTAAATTTTTGTAATAATTGTTCATTAATTAGGTAGCTGTTTTAAACTTACTTTTGAAAGTATTGACAAATCCAATAAATTCTACTATTGTTTAATTTTTTACTTGCAATTGTAAGTTCAATTCATTAAGATTGTGTATTATATAAACAACAAGAGCTAATTCAGACATCATCACTAAGTTCAATGTAAAAGTTAGAATCTTTTGATTCTAAAATTTTTTTTCTTGTAGTGTTTCTCTAAATTTTTGCAAAAATATACTGTCTTAGCATGCAAGCATTTGGATAATATGACAATTCCTCGTAATCAGATTTATTTTCTTTTAATTGGGCTTGAAACTTTCTTTGACTGCAATTTACCACAAAAATCCAGTTGGTGAATAACGAAATGATAAGATGGAAATGCATATTTCATTGTCTCCCATACCCATAGCCAAAAATCCATTGACTGTATCAGTCATTGATGGGGTCCAATATGTTGTTATCAGTTCTACTTTATGAAGTTTAATTTCTTTATTCTGTATATTTTTTAAAACACTGTAAACATCTTCAATTTCTTTTATCTATTTTGGAGATTATTGTTAATAATTTTTCCTTATACTATTTTTTAAACTTTAAAACCATTTATATTTTTAAATACCACTCTTTTAAAAATATTGAGAAATATCAGCCATGTCCATAGATTCTTGAAACTGCAAGACAAAGCAAATGTACTAGTTGTATTTTCTATCAGCTGATTAATCAGATCAAAATTCATCATTTCGACATGATGCATAAGAGATCTATTCAAAAGTTTGAGTCTTTGGAGAAATGATTTCAGTTTTGTAGTTAAATTAATCAAATAATGAATCACTGCCATTTAATTTTTTTTTAAATCATTTCTCCATTAGCAAAAGGTTTTTTATGTTTTGCTAACACATGACTCACACAAAACGATGCAACTTTTGTTGCCTTAGATATAATATTTTGTTTAATGAAATATGATGTCCAATTGATTGGATTTAAATTCTTATAAATTTTGTTTATACAATTTGCTTTTAAACAGAAAATCTTTATCAAAACTTCTATGCAGGCCTTTGAAATGCTTTTCAATGTTTCCTTTTTTCAAGTGTCACACTTGCATGACATAGGTACATTTCTCACATTCGCCATTGCTAAGAAAAAATTTTCTTCCTATTCTGTATTAAAATTGTTTTTTTCTTAATCCTTGTTTTCCTTTTTATATCTGTGCTTTAAAATATGAGAGATTATTATTTTTACTACAAAAATACTAAGTACACAAAACTGTCAAGTTGAATGCCTGAACAACTATTAGTGACTTAGATATAATGCATGGATGCATTCAGAGGAATAAACATGTGTGAATCAATGAATCTGTAGCCAAACATATGTACTTTATTCATATGATAAGTCTTCTGCCTTTATGGCACATGATGTGAAAATGAGAACCCATGCCCTTGAAAGCATGGTTTAAGCTGATTAATATTGTTTATACTTTCCTTTAGTTTTCATGCAGAGAAAAACTTATTTCTGCAGCTGGCACTGTAATAATTTCTTTTTCCCCCCATACCAAAATTGAAAATATTGTAATTATCACTGTACACCTCTAATGAAGGTATATTCATCATCTACACATTCATAAATTTTTTGATGAAGTAAGCACATTTGCATGGATTTTGAAAAACTGACTCTCCAACTTAGCTTATATTACGTTCCATGCTTGTATTTTTTTAGTCTAGTCATCTTCGATTTTAGTGAAGGTGATCTTCAAAATGTCATGATTCATTGATCAATCGCTATCAACTTAATGCCCATACCTGACATTTTCCATATATATCTTGTGACCTTCAACTATTATAATTATTCCAATGCTTTAATTAATGAAACCATAATAATATAAGAGTATTAGCCCTAAAAATTAAATTTAGTATTACCTGTAGAAAAAATGATTTTTTTTTTTAAAATTTAAGTTATAATTCTCTTGATAATTGCTTACTTTGTGTACTTACAAAGACTTATCTTCGTGTCTTAATAGCGTTGTCATCCATTTAAATTAAATATACTGATATAAATTTCAAACTTTTTAATAAAATTGCAAGTATATTCTTTTAATGAAAATGATTTTGAAATTATTTCTAAATGCACCTTTGAAATAACTTTTATTGTAGTTAAAAAAATTGCAGAAGTTATGAAAGCACTCATTAAAAGCATATTTCTTATTTTTGTTATTTTAAGTTTCAAAAAAGGAGATTTTTAATGGATTGATTTAATATTGAATATGTTTCAATTTTATTTACTGTCATTTATTTCTTTGTAGAGAGTGCATGAAGAAATATCTTAGGGAAAGGGGTGATATGGTGCTTGTAATATTGCATGCGAAGGTAGCCCAAAAGTCTTATGGAAATGAAAAAAGGTATTGTTGTATTTAGTTTTAAAATTTTAATGAAATATTAGAATACTGTTGAACAACTTTATAAAGACTATGTTATGAAATTTCAGATTTTTCTGTCCTCCTCCTTGCATTTATTTACTAGGCGATGGATGGAGAAAGAAACAAGAACAAATGGTTAGAGATGGGGAAAGTGAACAAGGATCTCAACTGTGTGCATTTATTGGTATTGGCAATTCTGATCAAGAAATGCAACAGTTGGATTTCAATGGCAAAGTATGCTCATTTAAACTAGCTTTTTTGTTTGAAACGCTCACAATATTGCATATTTTATTCTAAATGATTCCCAGTTATTCAAAATCTGGCTTAATGTAAAAGAAAGTTAAATTTACATTGACATCATTTAAAAATTTATAGCAATTTTATTTATAATTGTTTTGAAAATTAACTGTCATATTAAATATCATATTTTTTTTATAATTTCAAAACATATTTTGTGTCTATAGTGAATCTTATTACAAGTGGGTTGTGAATTGTGATAGATAATATATGTTTCTATTTTTGTTATGTTTTTATTATTGAGAGTTTTTTTAATTAAAATATTTCATAATTAATTTTGAGGTTAAAAAATTTCCCTTGTTCATTAATTTTATAATGTTTTTGAGGGATCAATTTTAGACCTTAATTTGTGATTTTTATGCTGTTGAAAGTGAAAATTTGTTATAATCTAATATATATTGTTAAAAAAAATAGTTGATACTGGGATATATAAGATATCATTACTCTAAAATCTATGGAGTATGCCATTATTTATAATTTTCTATTTTTCTGCAATTTTTATTTTGCAATTAAAATCTCTTTTAAAACATTAGTTTCTGTGTTTAACATGCAATAATATTGCATATTTGCATCTTACACACACTCACGCACAAACACAACCTAATCTTTTACGAATCATATTAAAATACATAGTGTAAAATTTATCATTATCTTTTCTGCCATGATGGAAGCTGAATGATTAGTGCCCTTGTCTTTGGTTTAACAATTTGTAGGTTTGAATCCCAGCTTTAGCAAATGATCATTGAGTGCAAACCAACTAACCACCACTACCTTATGTGCATTAATTGAAAAATGAAATATTTGCTATCTTCTTCCAAACATGAAATATGAGGAATAGAATAGATATTGGATACCTAAAGCCCCATAGTAATTTCTTCTCATCCGTCACCATTTCTTAATTATAGTGACCATATGAATATTTTAAAAAATCAGATTCATAAAATTTTGTGCACAAAATGGCACTATCTTTGCACAAAAGAGGTAAAATTCTAAAAGAAGATATTACTTTCAAAATACTTAGATTTTATGGAGTTACGAATATTGAAACATTGGCACATTTTAAAATTGCATAATACCAAAATTAGAAGTCTGTTCTGATACCAACTTAGTTTTAGATGCAATCGTTCAAATTTATCCAATATTTTATCTGTTTTTTAACCATTTAAATAATTAAATGTTATTGATGTCTAGTCAAGAGAAATTCAATTCTTAAAATTCTACTAATACAACAGAATTTCATTAGAATTTTAAAACGGGCCGCCAATAAAATATAAAAGACAAATTGATTGAAATCTTAAGTGCTGTTATGATGAACCCTGTTTTATAATTCTTGTTTTTTTCAGTTGCAAAACAAATATTATAAAGCCAAGTATAATGTTTGCACTAATTAGCTGAAGCAACAAATATAATATGATACTTCTCATGTCATTGACAAATGTATATGAAGAAATTAATAAAATTTTTTTATAGTTAAAGTAGATATAGAAGCCATTGTATACATTTCTTCAGAAAGATAGAGGAAAACTAAGGCTCATTGGTAATGTTGGTTCATCTTGATACTTAATATATACCAGTACTATCTTTGAAATATTACCACTAATTTTGTTAGCTTCAAATTTTGCATTGAGGCTGCTGAAATCTAGTGAATTGACAACTTGCTTCAAAACTTTTTACTATAAACCTATTGTCACAGAAAGGTTTATATTTAACACTCCAAAAGAGTTAGATATGATTATCTAGGTGACAATCAAACCAGTCTTTATACATGACCAGGTTACACAAAAAAACTGGTCATTATAACTAGTTGCTTGCAAATATTGCTCAATTAGAACATCCGTAAAAGAATTTTAGGAACCTCTAAGAGACTTATTGTAATTAAAAAGATTTCTGCTATAGCTGAAGTGCAGAAATGATATCAATTCTAGAAATGATATTCTAGAAATTTATTGTATTATTTGTCATATGATTTTGGAATATATGTGAATTTTTCAGTGATTAGGGGCCAATTCAAGTTTATAAGCAGAATCCTGTTTGCAACAACAATGCAATTTATATTTTTTGGCCTTTTAAAGTATAAAGATCTTAATTAATAAGTGGTCCCAATTTTGTTAATGAGCTTTATTGTCAGAAAATAATGTTCAGCTGCATGTCCTTGTAACTGCTAGTGGCAATCTATCATAGTAGTCTTGGCGTAGCTTGTCCTTATTGGACTTTGCGCCATAAAACCTAACCCAACAACAACTATCATAGTAGTCATTATCCTGTCATAGTAGTTTGAACATTGTAAACAGGCCTTTGTAAAATGGTATAAATTGCACAGTGTTTTGCAAAATGAATAAGTAAAATTTCAAACTTTTCTAGTCTTTTGTTTTATAAAATTTAAACTCAACTCATGATTTTCTCTAACTCAGTCAATGGTATATTCCACATAAGGGGAAAATAAGTCCTTCCAGTCATTTTCTAATACTTTAATAAGCAAAATACTTTTTAAGATTTAAATAACTTATACAACATGGTTTTACATGACATAGAAGTAAAAAAGATGGTAATTTTCTTTTGATCTCTGAGAGAAACATGCGAAAATAATAAATAAAATGTTAATCAATATATCCCTCACTTGGGAAAAAAAATACCCATTCAGATATTAGAGGTTATTTTTATTCTTTTCATCTAATTTGAGAGCTCTGCTTCTTATAACATCAAATGAAAACAAAATTCAGTTTCTTTTTTTTTTTTATAAAGAGTTACGATTTCTCTATTTTCATGCATAAATTTGTAGAATAATTGTAAAAGAAAAATATTCAATAGTAAAAACTAATAAAAAAATATTCAAAAATAAAAACTAATAAAAGAAAAATGATTCAATTAATACACATCAATAGAAGAATATACAAATTAAAAATAAGTAGCATATGAAACACTTAAGATAATCTCACACTTAAGATTTGTAAATATGATTCATGCCTGAAGAATAGAAATCTGTTTGTATTTCATTTGGAGACTTTTCACATTTCTACCTTGATGTCTGCAAAATTCAAGTACTGCTTGCAAAGACTTTTTATTATTATTATTATATAAAATTGTTTGGTTTTTTGAAGGGTATATAAATTGTATTTATTATTATAATGTGTTTTGATGGCAATTAAATTTTAAAATGTAATGTTTTAGTCTTTTGCTGATGTCTTATGTCATTAAATTCTTTATCTTAATAGAAACTGTGTAATATTAGGATTTTATTCCTCTTTTAAAACACATTCTGTATTTATTGTTTTTTTCCTTTGAAATATGTCATTATTATGAAAACATTTTCTTTTAAAATATGATTTTTTTTGTACAAGCACTTATCTTAAATTTTTGTCCATTTTTAATTATGAGGTTTTTCTAATTAAGTAAATTATTAAAATTTCTTTTAATATATATTTTTAATATATTGTTTGTTAAAAAATGAAACATTTCGTTTCTGTGTAACTCAGAGATAGAAAACCTAGTTATTATAATGTTTAATGTTTTTCATGGCTTTTTATTAAATTAAAAAAACTTAAGATTTTATAAATGGGAGAGTTATCAAATAAAAAATACTCGCAAAACATTTATTATAAAAATGTTTAAAGTTATTATTAGTTATTACTAGTTCTTCATGTTCATTGTATTTATTATTTTTTTAAGTGTATTTAAATTATTAATGTCAAAATATTTGAAACAGATATTATTCTTGTCAGTTTTAATTATGATATCTTTTTTTTTTAAAAAATTCTAAAATCTCTTTTAATATATATTTTACTTTTCTGTATAAAGTTTCATTTATTAAATGCTTTGGTTTTTGAAATTATATTTTAATCATTATGATTTTAGAGTTACTGTGCTGCCAAAACATTGTACATAAGTGACTCAGATAAGAGGAAACATTTTATGTTGTCAGTGAAAATGTTTTATGGAAATGGAGAAGATATTGGGGTGTTTCACAGTAAAAGAATCAAAGTAATTTCTAAACCTTCAAAAAAGAAGCAATCTATCAAGAATGCTGATTGTAAGTTTGTTTAAATTTTTGCTTTTCCTTAAATATGCTGCTTGTTTTAAAGAAATAACAGGACAACTTATCAAAAAATTAATGTTGATGAAATGTTATTTTTAATAAATTTATATTTTTACCACTAACCTATATGTGCTAACTATAAGTGATGCACCATTTATTAAACTGTTTTCATTGTTTTTAACTTGATGAACACTTCTATATATTTATTGCTAAATAATTTTTTGCATATTGTGGTACTTTTTGTATGATATATTTGGTATATTTCTTTATAAAATCTAAATGAATTTCTGCTGTGTTTGATAACTGAAAAATTTAATATAATGTAAATGGGTTGCTTATAAATATTTTTCTTTTCAAATTTTGTGATTAATGATTCCTCTTAAATGTTATCTTTATTTTAATATGTTATTAAAAGTACTGCTTCAGTTTCATAATTCTAAAATATAGATAATTTGAGCTTGTTAGTTTTCATTTAAATTTCTAATCAGTATCTTTTTAATAGAAAATGATAAGTAAATTGTAAAAATTAGCTTTGAATATAAATTTCAAAATATTTTTGCAGTTACTTCAAAAGGTCTTTTATAATCTTTAAGAGATAATTTTGCAATCTATTCAAAAGAAAAGTTCTAATAGCTTTCATTACTTGTAAAAAAAATTCTTATTTTAAATCACATACTTTATTTTTTAAATATAATAAGCAAATGTAAATTTGCATTTTATTTATTAGCTACACATGTTTTGCTACTAATTAATATCAAAAGAAAAAAAATAAAGAAAAAACCATGATATTAAATAAAGAGTTAATATTCCTTTAAACTATTTTGCAACAGTAAAAAAATTTATTAGACTGCTTTGTAGAAATGTGTTTATATTCTTACTTCCAAAGTTTCATTTGAAATGGCATGCAAATCAATAAATAAGAAAGATTTTTTTAAAAAATTGATAAAATTATGTTTAAAGATTACTTTATTACATAATTTTCTCATATCATTCAATTTGTAAAAACTATTAGATTATTAAAATATTTTTCTTTGTAATATTTCTACTTCCAAATGTTTCCTGTAAAACTAGGTACATATCCATAATTATTAATCTGAATAAGAAGCAATGTGGCAATTTATAATGCAGTGTTTCTTTATGAAGTATGCAGCAAAATAATTATACTTTTCTAAAAATAATAATATTAAATGTACACATAAATTTAATATAATTCTATATTTACCTAAAATTAATGTTTTGGCAGTATGCATAGCATCTGGGTCTCGTGTGGCTCTTTTCAATCGGCTTCGTTCTCAAACTGTGAGTACCAGGTATCTTCATGTTGAAAATGGAAATTTCCATGCCAGCTCTACTCAGTGGGGTGCATTTACTATTCATCTGTGTGAGTAATGTTTAAGTTTTGTTTCATTTTCATATGCTTTCATGTAATTAAGTAGAGTAAATTGAGTGATTTGTAAAAGGTTTTGCAATAATTTTGTTTTGTGATATTGTATTATATCTCTAAGTATAGCTTTATAGAGCTTAAAAGTATTACATATTTAAAATAAATAATATTTTAATTTGCTTTTTTAAAAGTATCTCATATTTTGAATAATTTCTTATTTATTTAATTTCGTAATTTAATGTTAATAAATATTGTTATTTATTAGTTATTTAGAAAAACTGGGAATGATTGTTTTATTAATAATATTTTGAAGCTACTTTTTCCTTAGTGATATCCAAGCATAATTAATTATAATGTATGATATTCTATTTTGTAAATCTTATTGATTTCTTTATGATTTGTTTTTATATGTACACATATTTCTAACAAGGGAGTTATTATTAACAACTTTCTTGTTAGAAATATATATATGTTTTAAAATAAAAACAATATTTTGAAAAAATAATAAAGGAATATATTTTTTCCGAAAATTTAGTTGTATTTTATACCTTAAATAATGTAGCATTTTAATATTAATTTCTTAATTGGTGTGCTAATAGTTTTGTTTCATGTTTTTAAATTCAACAAATGCAAATAAAATCTTTTAACAAAAAAATATTAATTATGAGAAATACTGTTAGAAATCCCTATATCATGACAGTCAATATAGTCAGTAATTAACTTGTATTTATGTGCCATTTATTGAAAAAATGAATTAAATTTTAGTGATAAATAATAAACAGTATGTTATAAGAATGAGTGAATTAATTATAAGTAGGGAATTATTTTTGATTTAAAATCTTGAATATAAATAACTTTATATTTAATGAATTCTAGAGTTATTTTAAGTTATCTTCAAGCGAAGATAAGAGTTATATATTTGTTTTTTAATATTTATGCAATTTTTTTTATTTAATTCAAATTATATAAGATTATTTGATTTAGAAAAATATTGCGTAAATGACTATTTGTTATTGTAATATTATTCACATATTTCTATTGTTCAAATATTTATTTTATTAATCATTGTCTCCTAATTTTAAAAATTATCTTTCCATCTATCATTAAAAATTTTTAAAATTGAAATGAAAATTAGAAATAACTATTATAACCAATATTTAATTGAAGAAAAATTAAATTTCCTCATTTTATTAATTATATGATGGGAATTCTGCTTAATAGTTGAGTAATACCAAAAATTGGATTAAAAATATGAGATATGAATTAATTTAAGTTATTTTTTAATTCCATTATTATAATAATTGTATAATTTCATCACATTTAATTAAAACTTAATTGAAACATAATTTTGCTTCTTTATAATTGCATAATTTTATAGATTTTAAAACCTTGTTCATGAATTGTAGAAAAAATTTTAAAATTCTTTTTCCCTTCTATCAGGAAAAAGGAAGGTGTAGGCAAACAAATTAATGAGTAAATTCCACTTGATCTGATAATGTTAAATGGAAATTAATTCTTTTGTAGATACATTCACATTTTAATAGGATCACTTTTTTTCAATGTTTATTGTCATGTGATTCAAAGCATATTTTTCTAGTATTAAGTATTCTATGTATCTTTGGGAACATTTTATTTTTCATATATTATGTAATATTATCTACTTATTATGAAAACATTTAAGCATGTTCTTTGAATGTATAATGGTAACTAAAATTGTAGACATTTTTTGATATTTTCATACTTTGTACACTGATTTATGTATCAAACTAAATACATTTAATGTGGAATATAATTAAAAATGTAGAATTAAAATATATATTTAACAAAAAAGTTATTCTTCTCTTTTAGTCTATAATTCAAACACAATTTGTCATGAATTCTGAAGTGTAATGTAATAAAATTGTAATAATCAATCAAAACATCAGTACCAAACTACAGTATATTAAAATTTGCAAATGTGCTATTTTGCTGGAATGAATTTTATAAAATTAACGTTTTAGTAAATAGAATGTCTTTTGAATATTTTAATGTATTTTGATGCAAATAATTATGTTATAAGCAATGCCAACCTGTTCCTTCCTGTTATAAACAACTTCACCAACAAGAACTGATTGGGCATTTGCAAGACAATAGCATAATTGTCATTATGAGAGGAAATGCTCTTTTTTATGCTAAAATTCCAAAATAAGTTGGTCTGTCTTTGTTTTTAACTGGTGTGCAATAATTGTGCTTACTTTGAAAAAAACTGAATCGCTGAAAAATATGGAAGGGTCAAATTGAAAAAAAGTTTGCATTTATGCTAGTTACGATTAATTGATAAAAAGGACAGGCCTCAATGATAGAAAATTTTTTACCTAATGTGAAATGAATGCAATAAGTATTTCATTTAATGCAATAATAATTAGGAGAAGATTATCAGGTTTTGGACTAAAAGGTAGAGTTCCAAGAAAAATACAATATTTAAATCTTAAGCAATGCAGAAAATGAATTAATAGCCAAAAACATATTAAGTGGTAAAAAATCAGTAGAAGTGAATAAACTGGGGTAATGTAGCTCTTTAGTAGTAATGGGCAAAAATACATGAGAATTATTGTAAGAAAAGAGTTAAGTCCTGGTTGCATTGAAATAACTACTAAGAAACTAAATATTGTCATGATTTGTGAAAGTAGAAGGCATGGGGCACATTTGAGTGATGGCATTCTGAATGCAAAATTCACTTTTACTTGTTCATACAATTTGACAATTTAATATCTTTTTTTTTTTAAAAAAAAAAAGTTTAATTTAAACTTTGAAAATGAATTACCATTAATGTTTAAATGATGGAAATCAAATGGGGAATCAAAGAAACTAGAAACATATCAGTCCCCTTTCTAGATTTAATAATACCGAATTCATTGAGCTCAATATAATTTTCTTGGTCATGTTGATTTTGTGAGAAAAATAATCTAAGAATCATGATGACCAATGAAGATTACTGTTTTTCTATTATTAAATAAAGACATGCTGTTGTCTCTCACACTTTTATGTGACTACAAGAAGGAGAATTTCTAGGGTTATCATTTCCAGAAAATAAAAGAGAAGATTGTTTTTAAGAATAAGGTTTATTTAACATGTTGTAGCAATCAAAAAGTAGAAACATGAATCGATGGAGGATTACTCTTTTCTCTGCTGATTCACACTTCAACTTGTTGAGCACTCTTAGTGTATTTGCATGTGAAGAGAACCAGAAACCTATTACCTGCCCATTAATCTCTGAAAAATCATTTGTTATGGCATTGGAACTCTAATCTAGGTAGCAATTATTAGGCAAGTGCTCACTTCTCTGTCTTTGAAAATGGGATATAAATAGTGAAAAGATGGGATAAAAATTTTGAGCCTATTTTAGGTTTATCATAAATACAGTTGACCCTGATATAGTTAATAGATTGTGATTTATGAATATATAGAACTAATCTGTGTGATGATTTTTACAAAGAGAATATATTTGCAGAAACCAAAATTTTTCGTGGTTTATAAAAAATATATTTTTGATCAGCTGATGTTTTGCAGTCTATAGTATAAGAAATTTTGGTTAAAAAAATATGTTTCTAATTTATTTGATCGTGAAAAATATCACACAATGTTTTCATCTTTAAATGTGTATTTTTATAATGTAAATTTATTTGTAAAATTTTATTCTTTTAGTATATGCAGTGAGTAGTTTAGGCACTCAATTTAATGTTTCATTATTCTTGCAGTATTATTCTGTCTACTTCTTTCAATGATAGGGCATTTGTGTTTAATTCTATTGAATAATGAATAAAATTAATAACTGAAAATATGTATTTGAAACATAATTCGGTTAAATATTTTTCTGGAATGTAATTATTTCTACTTTATCCTGAAAACAAATAGTAAAAAGTAAATATATATATATATATATATATATATATATATATATAGTATGTAGTGTTTAATTAAATAATTACATGTATTAAAAGTAACTTAATATTATTATGAGATTTAATTTATGCTTAACTTATGAACTGTTAATCTCAAAATAAATTTATTTTTAAAAAAAAATCTATTTTATTTTTATAGTGGATGACACAGAGTCAGAATCTGAAGAATTTACTGTTCGTGATGGTTACATCCATTATGGTTCCACTGTTAAGTTAGTCTGTTCAGTTACTGGAATGGCATTACCTAGATTGGTAACGTTTTCCAATATTCATATTTTATTAATTTTAAAAAATGATGTACAAACTTTTATAAATCAAATTTCAAGTCAGTTTCACATTTTTATTGAATGATATAAAAAATTCGTCTTTTAATTCTTCAATTTTCAATTACTGTATGTTGTTGTTCTTTTGTATGTAAAATACCTCATTATTTTTTTAAACAATAATGAGCAATAATTGTAATTTTAATTTATCTGTCATTTCTACTGGTTTGAAATTTTCGGTAAAGCTTCTAACAGAAGTGCATGCTGCTGTTATGAAACAATTAAAGATTTTTGAAACGGTGTAAGCTTATCACAAAAACTTTAAAAGTCTTTTTTTTTTTCAATTCCTCATTTCAGTCTATACTTGGCATATTATAAAATTATGTATTTTTTCATCTAGTAATACACATACTGAATCTGGGTTCGCAGTAAATAACTATTTTTTGTTGAAAATTTTATTTCTCGGAAGAATGTATGATATAGTTATATATCACATATATCCAGATAATCCCATCTACATAAAAGATGTTAACATATTTCAAATATTTTTAGGTCTTATAAAAGGTATCTTAACAATTTTAAATAAAATGAAATTTGGAAGAGGAATATTATAATATGAAGTGAATAAATCATTCCGTAATTTTAGAATATATTTATTTTGATAACTTTCTTTTAATTTATTGAATTAAATTTAATGACAAAGTTCATAGTTATTTTATGCTCTCAAAATCTTAATTTGTGAGCCATGTGTTTGTTAACTATGTTATTCTTCGTATTTAACTTCCATTGCCTTTGATATGATTTTACAGACTTTTTAGTTGTTTTAATCTTTAAAATATTTAAATCTTTAAAAATTTCACTATCGACATTGGAATTCGAAAAATATTTATTAAAAATTGTAATTCGAAAAATATTTATATAGGTAATCATTGTCTATCAAGCAAATTTTGAATAATCAATCATGAAAATTCAGGGAAAATCATTTTCACGTTTCTATAGAAACTTGATGATATTATATTTATTATATGTGTTGATATGAAGGAATATGATATTTATTTATATGAATAAATATAATATGATATTTGTTTACTGTATTGATATAAATGAATACTATTAACTTTTATCACATCTGTTATTTTTTTATACTATTCAACATCTAAAATTATTTAAGTGATTAAGTTTTTTTTTTTTTTTTTTTTGGTTAATGTGATAATAATATATAAAAGGATTGAGAGTATGAATTCTTGTAAAGAATGCAAAGTTAAATTTCTTCAATTTTAATTAACTTAATTGCAAATTAGATTTTACAAAGTTTGTTTAAAAAATATAAATGATTTAACACTTATTTTATTTAGAGATTTTTATGTCTCTCTATATATTTTATTTCTGTTACTAAAATTGTTGTTATTATTTATGTAAAAAATATATAATAACTTTTAGAAGAAACTTAAAAGAATGTATTGTTTGAATATTGTACAAACTTGTAATTATTGTTATAATATTCTGTTGAATAATATTTAATTAGAAAGTGTTTTACTCTGGGTACTATGTACTTGGAAGATATGTTAGTGTGCACTCAAAAAATATTTTCTTGATATATTTAATATTTAATTAATATTAATCAATTTTGCTAAAATTAAAACTTTTAATGTAATATGTTGTTGACACAAATGTTCTAAAATCTAATTGCTGTCATATTTTCTATATTAATATTTTTTATGAAATCAAATTAGTTTAGGTTTTTGAATGTGTAGTGATATTGTTTGCAATTTCCTTTTGTATAATTATGTTCTTTACATTTGAAATTTTTTTAAGATAATTTATTCTTCAGATTATCCGTAAAGTGGACAAACAGACAGCTCTTCTTGATGCTGATGATCCAGTGTCCCAACTTCATAAGTGTGCTTTTTATATGAAAGATACAGAGAGAATGTATCTTTGTTTATCTCAGGAAAGAATTATACAATTTCAAGTTAGTCTCACTTATATTTTTTATTTATACTGTTGTTTTTTTTTTAATAAACATTACGAACTGTTATAAATTGTTATTAAAGTTTTTTATTTATCTATGATAACTGACATTGATCAATTAAATTTTAACAAAATGTATTTTGTATTTTTTTGTAAAATGACTGTTTTTTTAGGCAACTCCTTGCCCAAAAGAGCCAAATAAAGAAATGATTAATGATGGAGCTTCATGGACAATCATTAGTACTGATAAAGCAGAATATACTTTCTATGAAGGGATGGGTCCTGTACGCTCCACTGTTACTCCTGTTCCAGTTGTACATAGTCTTCATGTATGTGTAATGATTTTATAAAAGTTATTTTTTAATATTCTGTAGCCTTTTATGTTTGCTAGTAAAAAGAAAATTATAATTTTATATTTTAGATGTATGGAACTAACAATTACATTGTACTTTCTGTGCTATCATGCTAATTAATTTAACTAATATTTAATTTGTTTAGTTTAATTCTTAAATTTTATGTGAAAAAACAAATTTAATCAATTTTTCTGAGTTTTTTTTTAAAAAAAATCTTTACTGGATTCTGATGACAAATGTATTTATGGCATGTTAAATTTCACTAAAAACACATGTGTACACTCACATTTATAATTCATTAGATTTATAATCTAGTTATTTAAAATTTGATATAAAGTTATTGCATATATTTTATACCATGAAGTAACATTTTCTGTATCTGTATGATCTGGGTAACAAATACAACATGCAAATTCTGCTAATAAGTGTCTGTTTTTAAATTTTGGGTACTTTTTAATCTATATATATATATATATATATATATATATATATATATATATATATATGGTCCAAAAAGAATGCAGACTAAAACAAGGATGGCTACATTTTTAAAAATTAATTATTATAGTTAATTTCCCTGAAGCTTTCAATAATTTATTGATATCTGCTTTTCCTCATTAAAATTAATTTTGCACAATATTGTTTTGATTTATTTTTTAAATTTCTTATTTTTGTTTAAATAAAATTTATAGTGTATAAAGGTAAATTCAAAATTCTAGTATAATTCATAGATTTTTTAAACAGATCATTAATATTGGCATAACATATATTGAGAAATTTATATTTAATTGAAAATAGCTTGCATGTTCTTGATCATTATGATGCAGTAGTTATCTTTTTTATATTTTTTCTTAATGAAACAAGATTGATCATATATATTTCTAATGTAGTCAGTCATCTGCTTTAATTCAAAATGTAACATTTTGATGAAACATTTTAATAAACTTATATAATTGTAACTTGATATAAATAAGTCTCATTAAATTCTATGTAATTTTTAAAATAAAATTTTAATATACTTTTCATTGTTTTATTAAATTAATCTGATATTTGTAGTTGAATGGAGGTGGCGATGTAGCTATGTTAGAATTAACTGGTGAAAGTTTTGCCCCAACTTTAAAAGTTTGGTTTGGAGAAGTTGAAGCAGAAACTATGTACAGGTGAGAACAAAAAGATTTTTTTCTTGATTTACCAAAATCTTGAAAAGAAGTATTAATTATTGCCTATGCTGAGGAATAGAATTTCTTAATTTGTCTTTAAAGACAATCAGCATTTTCTTAAAATTATATTATATTAAAAAGCACAAAATAATTTTTTCTTGTGTTTTCTTTGTAAATAAATTGAAATGAGAAAATAAATTACTATATTTTCCTTTTAAAGTAAAATTATTTAATTTTAAAAATCAAGTTTTGAGTGATTTTGAAAAAAATCAACTAAGAACATACTTTAAGGCAAAATACATTTAGAAAAACAAAAATTGTCTATGAAATTTTCTCTATTTTAATTGAATAATGCAAAGTGGGGGTTGACAATTTATTATTAATCTTCAAAAAACTGAAATTTTCAATTACAATACAAAGGATTATTTTATTAGATAAGAAATAATCAATTATTAATGTTTAAATATAATTTTTTTAATCACTAAGCAATTAGTTTTGTTTTGTTGTGAATAGTTAAACCACATGCTTTAAGATTAGCTGCATGATAAATAATTAGAAGGAGAGTTTTCTATAAAAAGATTTCAAAATATTATGTTTGCAAAAATTATTAATAAATATTTATGAACTATATTGTTATAAATTAATAATATAACAATGGAAATAAATATCAATTAAAATTAACATCTTAAGAAATTAAATCAATTTTTTATAAATCATTTATTGGTCTTTAACAGTACAACCATTGTAAATTTATGGTTTATTATTTTCCATTTATTTATTTAAATTATTTTCTTAAACCTGAAACTATAACTTTTTTCTTTGAATTTCCTCCTTAACTTGTTCATCACTTAAAACTTTTTCTTACTTTTTTATGACATAGAAGTTTTTTTTTTTATTTAAATAGTATTTTTCCCTATCTTAACTTTTAGTTAATAAATGTAATAGTAGGTAAGTTTTAATTAATGTTTTGTTAATCCTCTCAACAATTGTGTTAAAAAAAATTGAAAGATTGAAGAATAATTTTTAATACTTAAGTTAGTTTTTTTTTTTTTTCTTCTTCTTTCAAAGCTTAAAAACAATAATTTTATTTAAATTTAAAAAAAAAATGCTGAACATAATTATGTTAAAACATTTATTAAAAGAAAAAATAATTTTTCAACTATATAATGGGTATAATTGAAAAAATGTAAAAACTGATTGTTTCATTTTTATCATAGAAATTAATTTATATTGAGTTGCAAAAATTTTTTATCACTTTATTCTAATTAACTTGGCAAATCTGTTCATTTTGTATGAAATAATTTTCATAGGAAATATTGAGACATTCATTAAACTTTATGAAAATCATCATTTCTGTCATATGTTTTATTGGTATATTGTTACTGAACTACATAAGAACAATATAAAATTTATGTTAAATGTATTGGGAATGCACTAACATGAATCAAGTAAGAGATTTGATTTTTGATCGTTCAATTCTGGTAATCTAAAGAATTAAATTTTTGATTCGACAATCTGAAATATTTTCTGTCTAAAAATTGCAAAAATTATTAACTTTGGAAGATAAATTATATATGTTAATATTTGTCTTCAGTATTTCAAAAATATGACCAAAGCTGTAGATTAAATTTAAATTTATCTTAAACTTACATACCTATATAAGTTTATATGTGTGTGTGTTAGGTAAGCTATTGTAAGCCATTTTAATATCCATTATATTTCTTCTGGGAAAATTATTCATTGATTGTGGGTCATATTCACATGTTACAAGGGAATAATCCAAGAAAAAAATCACCCTGACTGATGGGTAGGCAGAATATTAACATCTATCTTTCATTATTCAAACAATAATTGGGATTAAATTCAATACCTTTCTTTCTAAAGAATACTGTCTTACCTGTTGGCTAAAGTCAACCGCTGCAGTTGATATTGTTGAATTCTGATTGACAACTTTTTCGCCATTATTTCTTTATTAGAAAAGGAATTAAAAAATTTTCGTATATTTTGATAAAGAAATTCCTCTCCTATTTTACATTTTTAAATACAATTTCATTTGCATCTACTTTATTTTTTGCTTTGGTTATATATCATATCAGATTTTATTATTTGTTCATCCTTATGTTTCCTTATAAACGTTATTAGTTTTTTAATAAAATTTTACCTTTAAGATTCTGTTTGAGCTATTTTAATAAATTTATAATAATTTAATGAATTAAATTAATTTTTTAAAGAAATTTAAAAAACATGCAACTGTTATTTTATTTCCACTGTTAAAAAAATAACCATTATTTAAGAATATGAATTGAAAAAAATTATTTGGAAATTTTATATTCTAGTTTCAATCTGTCTAAAAATTAATATATTTTAATTTGATATGTATCATAATGTCTTTAGCCCTAAATCTGAAAATGTTCTCATGATTTTAATTGAAGGTGCCAAGAAAGTATGCTGTGTGTAGTTCCTGATATTTCTGCTTTCCGTGAAGGATGGCAATGGGTGAGACAGCCAACACAAGTAAGTATTGGAAAACTTTTATTCCTCTTAGTTTATTAGTGAGAATGTCATTTAGCTTAGTAGTTTGAAGGTAAAATATTGAAAGGAGTATTATGAGAATAATGTATTATTCTATTCTTAGGTGCCAGTGTCATTAGTTCGAAATGATGGTATTATTTATTCTACTGGGCTAACTTTCACGTATACTCCAGAACCTGGTCCTCGTGCTCACTGTCCAGCTGTGGAGGAGGTCTTAAGACCTCCTGAGATGCGTAGGGATGATCCCAGGCATCCTTCACATATGTATTCTAATGCTGACCATCCTATGCAATGAAAACAAATCAAAGTGTATTTGATGACTGTTTTTCTCTAGGAACTATGAACTTTTATTGACTATTATAATTTCATCAAAGTTTTGATCTTATGCTTTATGCATAAAAAGTTTCCCAGTTATTAAATATTTATAAATAATATTCAATTAAATAAAAAAATATTTATATTCTAACAAATTTGTTACTTGATCAATTTGAAGCTAGATAGAGGTGTTATTTTTTTATTGTTAAACATTGCAGTCATTTCAGACAAGTCTGAATAATTCATTCTAGTCTATATAAAGAAATTCAATCTCCTTTGCATTTATACTCTTACAAAATGAACTGTTTGTCAAACCATTTGGATAAATTATAATGCACTTTGCTATGTATTTCCTGTCTTTCATTACTTAAAATAATTACCGAAACTCATTAATAGTTTTAACTGTTTAATCAAAGTATTTTTATCTTTAAATGTAAGCCATTACATTCTTTTAAATTTTTTATTAGTTTTTTTTATTTTACTTATAAAGAATTTTTTTCTCGTTGACGTAGAAAATTCTGTTTTTTTTTTCAATTTTGATTTTAATGCTGCAATGTTTTATTATTTTAATACTACTTATTTTTACTTCATTTTAAAATATTTACTAAAATTTAACTTTAAAAAGTATTTATTAATATAAAGATCCTTCAATTTTTTATACCTATGGGTTTTGTATATTAATATTATGTTTAAAATCTTATAGTAAAAATAGTTTTCGATTTTATAATAATGGAAAACATATATTTTTTATTTAATTTGAATTTTTAGAATTTATATCGTTTCATTTTCTTATCTATTAAAATTTTTTAAAGCTTTTCATATTTCAAATAATTTGTTTGTATTTATTTTCCTATTCTTATAAATTAATATTATGATTGAAATATTTTAATTTAATCTAATGAATTTGTTAATAATTATATGAAAATATTAATGTTACTTTTAATTACTAATTAATTTAATTGTAATACTTTTATTTTAAAAAAATATAAAATGAATGCTCTTTAATTATGTATATGAATATTATCTGTACTTTTGTAACTACCCTAAAAGTGGTGATTAAAAAGTTTATGTATAAAATTAAAAAAATTTAAAATCATTTCTTGATATGTCAGGTTTATTTTTTAGTCATTTCAAATTAATGTGTGTAATTGGAATTTAATTTCGCCAACATATAATAAGTTATTTAAAATAGGATACATATTCCTAATATCATTTTATATAAAAAAAATAGATAAAAAAAATATATTGAAAACCCATTATATGTTTTGAATCTATTAGTTTTTAAAAGTTAGAAGAAAATTATTACATATAAAATTGATATCTCAAAACTATTATGTATGTGATAGTCTTTTATAATTTTTGATAATTCTGTTTGTAGAACAGTAAAAAAAAAATACAATAATGTATATTAATGTTACTTCTTTTAATTGTAATATTCATCATAAACTGTCTATTATGGCTCTACCTATCAATGATTTTGATGTATTTTTTACTTATCATTTTAAATGTAGCTATTTCTATTAAGTGTGAAATGATCTGTATTTTGTTGTTCTATTATTTTATATTTTAAAATAATAGCATTTTTGAGAAATTATATTGGTTATCTTTAATATTGAATTCTTTTAATGCATATTTTCTGAAGTAGAATGTCAATCTTAATAACAAATGATATTTAAATAGAAAGTGAAGTTATCATATCATGTGATAATATTTCAATACATATCAAATTTCATAATAGTTGGAGGAATTTTGGTTTGAGTTTTTAATTGGTTGCACAGATATTTATATTAGAGACATAACTGAGAAATTTGATTTGTTTTGTATGAATGTGTTTTTATTTTTTATACATGTTGAATCTAAAAACAGAAATTTTATTTATAAGAGAAAGTCATGAGTGTGTCCTGCTATGGTCTGTAATCCTAGTTGGCAGAATATTGTAAATGAATTACTGAATTTCTGTGACGAACAAATTTTATATTTTTTGTCTTCTTTTAATATAGTTATTATATTCAAAGTCAAATTTCGAGAACTATGTTTTCTATTTATGAGTGAAATTCATTTTTAAATGCATTCCATTGTTTTTGTTTTTGTTTTATTATGGAATTTTTTAATAATATTATTAAAAAAATTACATAAATTATAAAGTTAAAAACTTGTTTATGTTTAAAAACCATTGGAATTTTTATTTAATTAAAAAATTGTATTCCATAAAGACATAATGCTAAACAATATTTAGTAAGTTAATGAACAAAATAAATGAATTAAATTTATTTAAAGTTATGTCCACATTTTTATGTTTTGTTGCATGATTAATTAATTAATCCTTTACACTTTGATTTACATATTTATAATTTTTTCTCTTTTCAAAATAATTTCAAAGGTTTTGCATAATTGCATTTTGAAACAAAATATTACTATAAAGCCCTGCCAATGTGAGCTTACTGGATTTATGACTTATTCACATTTGATAAGTATCGAATTATATTTAAAAGTTTTTTTTAAGTATCATGACAAATGAAACAACAAAGATTGAAAAATATGGATAGACATATTTTCTACAATTAAACATGCAATTACTTTATTTTGTCTATAATATTTGATAATATTCTTACATTAAGCATATTTTATATCTTAAAAATATGTGAGTTTTATAATTTTTTTTATTTATCAATTTAATTTGAATTGTCTAAAAATTCAAATTATTGATGCTTAAATTATCAAAATCTTCTATGTAATGAAAAAATTTAGGTATAAAAGAGATCTGAAAAGAATTTTCTTGTTCTTGATACAGATTAAGCTGCAAATTTAGGTGAAAAGACTCTGAACTTTTAAAACCTGAGCACTACTAAAACTGAACACTGTAAATATATGTCATTAGTTTTTATCATCTACATAACATTTTCTCATTTCTGCATCCCTGTATATACTTTTGAAAATTATAATAAGACTTCATATCTAGAATTTAAAATGTTGTTTCTTTGTATATATTATATCTGTGATTCATAATGTTCTATATGATTAAGATTGTATCTTGGAGAATTTGTTAACCTGCATATTTAAAGATACTGTGCAGAGTAAAGAAAAACAGCATTTAAAGTTCAAATTTATTTGAAAATTCTAAAAAGGGGTATCTTAGCATTGAAGACAAATATTTTTCATTTATTTATGAATTGTTTCCATTAAATTAAAAAATTTAATGTACTGCATTTTTTATTTTATTAAAAATTCCTCATATTCTTTCAAACTTTTAATTGCACAATCTCATAATTAAATTAGTTGGCAACTAGAAACGAAAGTATGTGGTCTTTTAGTTTTTAACTTTGAACACTGTTATCTGTCTCATTTTGTATTTTTCAGTTTATGACATGTTTTCAATGTATAAAATTATTTAGGGTAAACAATTTCATTTACAATAGTTATAAGTACATGGTTATATTAATATTTTTATCATCAAGAATTACATTATTGTTAATATAAATTTGACTTATAATAATTACTATAAATCATAAAATTTTGAGGGTATAGTATTACCCATTTCAAAAATAATTATTTCCTACAGCAAAAAATGGTGATATATTTTATATGCACATTCACATTCAAGAAAATGAAGCAAATTCTTAATTTTAATTTCATTCAGAATGAATATATAAATGAATTGCATTAAACATTTGCTACAATATTGTATGTGATTTATTTTGCTAAGACCTGTTTAAATACAAATATGGCTGTTTTTCTAATGCTCTGAAAAAATGAACTTCGTTATCTACTAATCTAATGTATTTATCTCAAACTGTAAATCAAATTCTTTCTCTGACAATAAATATATTTTTTTCTTATGTCTGTGTTTTCCTAATTGTATAAAATTCCTTCATTTTAACTGCCAGTAAGTTTTAATAAATTTTTATTGAATAAAAGTTTTTAATTAAGCATGGATATTATTTAATGGGGATTATTATTTTTATAATTCCATTTCTTTAAGATACCTGAAAATGAATTATTAACTTATGAATTATCTTATTATGCATATATAAAACTCACTCATAAATTTAGTATATATTTCATCTTATAAATTTAAATGAAAGTTATTGACTGAAAGTGGAAATTTTATTTTTCTAGTACAGTTCTAAAAACATCCGACTAGCATATTGTAACATCAATTAGTAATTACTAGTTGTTTTTGTTATCTCGTACATAAATGTTGTAGTATAATCAAACAGTTACAAAATTTTGAGATAAAATCTCTCCGTATTCTGTCTTAGTCTTGAAACTAGTATCATAATAAAATGTTTAGATAGTTAAACATAATGAATTTTATATATCTTTTTAATAATCTGCAATGTGAAATCAAGAAAGTATCTGAAAAACTCAAAGATATCAATATTGGAAAATTAGAATAATTTTAATCACCTTTTAATTTAGGATATTTGTACTTTACAATGTGTGATTAATCACACCGAGATTTCAAACATTTAATTTGAATTTTTGCAGTGAAAGATTAAAGCTCAATTTCTAGATGTTTTGGTGATAAGAATCCTTAAAGTTGACTTATAATATTTTTAGGATAAAAAAATATTGAGAACTAGAAATTGAAACGGATGCTTCTATATAAAATTTGCCTCGACTAAGATAAATAATAATATAAAGGCAGAAATATAAAAGTCTCGATTAGATTTTGTTATTTAGAAGAAAATTTGGAAATATTGTTTGATAAGGCAAATAGTTTCTGACTGAAAATTTGAAAAAAAAATCAAACTTAATGGAGAAATCGAATGTACAGGATAACAAAGGTAAAGATTTTTATCTTGATTTCAAGCATTCAATCAAAGAATAAAGTTTTCACGATACAAATATAAAATTAGTACAGTGTGAAAGTTCTTAGAGATTATGGTTTTTAACTGATAGTTTTGCATTCCTTTAAATATTCTATTTATTGAGCTGTAAGAATTGAGTTTGTTACTTTATTGTAATGAATTATTAAAAAGTAATAGTCAATTGCTTAAAAGCATTTGTTTAGTGATGACAGCTTTTGGTTTGCTATAAAATTATTAGGAGTTCAGTTTGGTTAAAATGTATTGGAACTTAGATTCTCCACTTTTTGTTTCTGAATATTAATATGTTCATAATTTATCGGTAAAAAAAAAACGTCATTCCTCTTAAAATGTATACTTATGTTCAGAACTTCAAAAGTAAACATTTTGCATATTTGTCAACAGAAAATTATATTTTCATTCTGTAAGGAAAAAATTTTTTAATACGTTCTTTGTCTTGCGAGGAGTTTGAAAAAATGCATACCGAGATATATTATTCTAATCTTCATTAAGAGAAAATTTGTTTGCAAACTTTGATTGTTCGTATTATTAATAAAGGTTTAATTAATTTTTTTTTCAATTTTAAATCACAAAGATGCTACTTTTTGAAAATTTATTAAAACAATTGAATATTAAGGCTGCTGATCTAGTATGTATAATGGATTTTCCAAATATGATGCAAATCGTGAAATTTTTATTCTATATGTTGTTAAAATAGAAAACAGTAAATATAACATCGAAATAAAAACAATGCAACCTCATATCCTTATGAAATTACTCTAAAATTTAAATGAGTGGAAAAGAAAGGATCATTTTTTAGTGTTACTTTAACAAATTGTTTTGTTTATTTTAAGAGCAGCTATAACTGAGAAGTTGTACATGAATAAATTTGAGTAATTTCCAACAGCATTATTGTAATGGCATTATGATAGTCTCGCAGACAGAAAGAAAACCTGATGAATCAGAAATAATTCTCTGTTTTTTCACTTTGTGTGAATGAATGTAAAATAAAATAGATTCTGTGGGTTGTGTTCATTAAAGTGAAAAGAAATGAATAAGTTATTTATATATATATAATGAAAATTATAAGTAGGGATTTTGATGCCAGAAAATTTGTCTTTATTGGATATGATACCAGATGGATTTCTAACTGAAAAAGGCTTATATTATACTGTCTACCAATAAGTATTTGGACACCTGTGATAGAAAAGAAAAACAAACTTTATTCAAAATCAATAGCTGGTAGAGCCTCCACTAGAGGCTATTACAGCGTGAACCCTTGTCCCTGTTCCACAAGCCTTTGTATCACAATAGTGGTATTGTCTTCCTCTCGGGTTGGAGTAGACATACAAGTTCCTTCACTGATTTTGGATGGGTTGTGCACCCCTTATTTCGGCGATCCAACTCGTCCCAGAGATTTTCGATAGGGTTCAAGTCTGGGCACTGGGTAGGCCAGTCCATTCGATGAACTCCATTGGCACCATACCAAGCCTTGGTTAATCTCAAAACCAGAGTTTGAAAACAGGTGACATGACAACTGGCATTGTCATCCTGAAAGTAACAGGAGTTCATCCCGTAAAACTGTCACAACGTAGGAAGCACATTGTCATCTAAAATGTTGAGGTAGGCATCGGTGTTGAGCTTACCATAAATGGGGACCAAGGGTCTTAATCTATATCAGGAGAAACAACCCCAGACCCATAATTTCACCTCTGCCGAACTTGACTGTTGGCACAATGCATTCTGGCTGGAGACGTTCTCCAGGCAGACGCCAGACCTTGCCATCCGAACGGTAAAGGGTGAACCTTGATTCGTCGCTCCAAATAACCCATTTCCATTGATCTACGGTCCAATTTCGATGTGCTTTGCATCACATTAACCGAGCAGTATGGTTGGACTTTGTGTTTAAAGGCTTTGGGCAGCAACACGACCATGAAAACCAAGCAGACGTGCTTCCGTACTGATGACATTCATTGAAACAATACTTCCGGGTGCCTGTTGAAACTCTTCGTGGACGAGAGCCTTTGGTTGGATGCGGTTCTTCTGAATTTCTCTGGACAGCACTTGTCGGTCTCTATCTCCCAGTTTCGTTGGTCTGCCGACTCGGTGCACATTCCGACAATCATCGCTCATCTTCCACTTTTTAATCACATATATAGGCAACTGTCGATTTTAGGTACTTCAGATAGCTAGGTATGTCCCTGAAGGATCGGCCACATTTGTGATACCCGATAATTATACCTTTCTCGAAATTAGAGAGCTCCGAACTGCGTGGCATCTTGCATGCGACTAATGCCAATGCTATTTCCTCACGATATATACCGGCGGAGGCCGTGACGTACCTCAGGACCGCTGTATCGTCATTTGCATAGGTGCCGAAATACTGATTGATAGACAGTGTATTAAGCCCTCTAATAATTTACTAAATTTTTTTAAACTAGAACGATACTTCAATCTAGAGAATCGAAACTAAACATACTAGGTGCTTAAAACCTTCATTCTTTATCTAAAAAAAAAAAAAAAAAAGTTTAAAAAATTAAAGGCTAGGTTTGATAATTCTGTTTGATTACAAAATTGTATATGGTTGAATTAACAGGTATCTTATAGAGCTTATCGTTAGTGTTTTTCATAACTTTGGACTATATGCAAAAGGGAAGTTGAAGATTTTCGTAAAGGTTTTTTGATAATTTTTTATTAATTATCGAACTTGTGTACTGAGAAGATGGAAGCCAAAAAATTAGATAATTGCCAAATAACTTGTACAAACACTACAAGATATTAGGCATGTATTTTTTTATACCAATATACTGACTTTGCATATTACAATGATAAGGTATATGAACAGCTGAAAAAAATCAGTGCATATATTTGATGTCATTAAAGGTGTTGGTTTAGCAAAAAGACCTGAATATTTTCGTATTGAAATGTAAAAAAATTTTTAATTAAGCATCATTTGCGTTTAGATTAGTATAAAATTCTTATAATTAATTAATGAGCCAATTATGAATTATGATAATTAGGCAATATTTGAATTAAAATGTTTGTGATCGCTATACAGTTTATTGGAAGTATGCAAATATATTTGAACCACGGTCTCGCATCTCTAAACATGTTAAAAAAGACGGGCACGTTATGAATATTTAGAATTACATTTCAGCATCAATTAAATTTTGCTATGTACTTTGGTACAAAATGTTGCTAAAAAAATTTCTTTTCTTTTCTTTTTTTTTTTTCTTTTTCTTTTTCTTTTTTTTTTTTTTTTTTGCCACTGGGAGGTAAAAATTTTCTGTCAGGTACATTCAAACAAGACCATCAGTTACGGATGTTTTTAGAATCTTTGTTGTTCACAATTCATTCATTTTACGATCAATTCTAAAACAGTTAAACGGTTGTTTGAGCACTTGTGTCCAATCACTTAAAATTAACGAGTTTTCTGGAAGAACTATATACTGCTATTATAGACAAAATAAACAGAATAAAGTCTTCCCTACGTGAGATATCTATGGTTACAGGGTATTGGAAAGTTGATATCCACCACTACATCTTAATGCCTCTCAAGAGTTACTATTCCTCTATTCGTTCATTTCAAAGGATTGAGATTAAAGCACTGTCGATAATATGTCAATTTGATTGTTTGTGGACTATATGAAAAATGATGAGATTGTGGGTGTGAAGAGGTCGGCCTAGTCTTCTGATATGAATCCCATTAAAATCGTTTGGTCATCCTCGGCTATATTGTTAGTACATGATTAAAATGCTCGTTCCTATAAAGCTGTTTTCCTAATCGGCTGCATGGAAAGTGATAGGATTGCGTGTAGGTATAGTCTTCTTATATGAATCCCATTAAAAGTTTTCGGTTCTCCTCGGCTATATTGTTAGTATATGATTAAAATACGTGCTCCTATAAAGCTATTATTCTAGTCAACTGCATGGAAAGTGATGGGATTATTTGTATGTAGTGTCTGGTATAGTCTTCTGATATGAATTCCATTATAATCTTTAGGTCATTCTTCGGCCATATTGTTAGTACATATGTTACATTCCCAAGTTACCTCACAGGATTCAAAACTTCTCTACAAAGGAATAGCAATTACTTGATTTCGGAGTGTATATGATCATCTCATCTTAAAAATAAAGTCAAACGCAGTAAATCTGATACGTCGATAAAAGTTCCTTATAAACATTAATACTTTCTTTCGATTTTTGCTTCTAATTCCAATATGACATCCCTTTATAACTTTTAAAAACCCTTTTTTTCATTTTTAAATAATATTTTTATGCTTTATTTCTTCAAAAAATGTATTTGTAAATTTTAAGGCATTTTTAGAATGAATCAATATAGCTCTTGATGTTTTCTCGTTTTATCACTCTATGCTAACCTATCGAATAGGATAAATTTTAAAAAAAATATTAATGGGAAGAAGGAGAAATCGTTAAAAAAATTTCTAGGAAGAGTATTACCTTGAATAAGAAAGAATAATGAGAATATAATGAATTACCATTCTTTATCCTATGTGTCAGGCGAAGCAGAAAAACTATCTCCAGTCATTCTAATTCTCCTTAGAAAAATTCAAGGAAATCGAAATTTTGATTTAGTCATTTTGGGTCAAAATCTGTTGAATAAAAGAATGCATAAAAATGAACATTTTTATAAGAAATCAGTTAAAGCAAGAAAATTTTGACCTCATCGTAAAATTGATATCATGTTTTGAAGATATATTGATTTCTGCCACTTATTACAATATTAGAAATTTCTTAAAGCCAATACGAAGTCTCCTCTCTTTATCCCAATTCAATATCATATCAGGTGATATTCTTTCTCTTATCAAGAAAGTATTCCTAGATGCATATGAAGAAACACATTTCTGTTTGCTAGATTGAAAGTAACTAGATCCATTTTCAAAATAGATTATTAATGTGTGGAATTACTTGGGGTTAACGGAATAATCTAAGGGACATTAAATATCCCTACTGAGAGTTCTATCAAACACATGGGAACTCGGTTGGATTCTTGTTTGAAAGATAATGAACTTTTAATTACTTTTTAATTTACAATGTTGATCCCATGAAATTCAACATATTAATAGGGAAAAGACTTTAGAAAGTTAATTAAATATTCAACAATCTTCTTTTTAGAAAGCTACAGACATATTTGAAAATTTTACAGTGGTATCATTGCCTACGACTATATCGAACAATTGAAATTAGTTATTGAAATTAATTACAAATTGTAATAAACAGAAAAATTGCTGAAAATTCTGTATTAATGTCAGATATTTGTTATTTTTAACTGTTATGGATAATTTTTTAATATCTCAAAAAATGATTCAATAACATTAATTTTTTATTTTATTATTTATTTATTTTTTGCTACTTATTGTGAGAAAAAACCATCAAATGATGATGACAATCAAGAATATTTTAAATTTCGTTTACATTAAAAGTACAAGCTATTTTATTAAAAACAATTAATATAATTAATTAAACAAAAATAGGTGTTACAACAATGCATACATTAAAAAAGAAAAAAAATGCTTACTAGTATAAGGATAGGCCAATCAACAAGTTTTGTATAAACTAGCTCTTTGATTTCAACGAATTTTATATTCCGATACAGTATTTTTTTTTAAATAAAGAAAGCTTATTTATATATATAAACATGAATTGATTCACTATTCTGATTTAATAATTTATACACAAGAGGATTTCACAGTGTGGAAAAAATTACTTGATCGTGACGCTTTACTGAAATAAAAGAACTTCAAGATCAAAAGAGGTTAACATTCTTGAAAAATCGTTCTTAATTAACTGTAACTGTAAAAAAGAAATAAAGATTTGTTAAGTGCCTTTAAAACTTGTAAAACAAATTAACTGTTTGATGTTTACACCTGCAAAAATATACTTTAATACACTTCCTTCAATCGTGTAAAACATTGCTATCAAATTAAATAATTTTCGAGTGGGTGTTTGTAATCTGATGAAGATGGTTTATTAATTAAAATAGTCTATAAAAAATTAGAAATTTGGAATAAAATTTTATTAGTTTTAAAAAACACAATGTGTGTTATAATGTTAATAATTATACTTGAGTGCAAAATTAACTTAACTCGACTTTTATCAAGAATTGAAAATTTAGAATTAAAAATAAACTTAAAAATGTCATTATCCTAAAATTAGCTTAATTAGTTAATTGAAATTATCGGTATAAAATTATATTCTTTTGTTTTAAGAAAATGGCATAATTGAGGACATTGATTAAAATATCTCAAGAAAAATAATTACCTACTTATTAATTCAGAATGTTTTTGGAGGGGGGGGGGAAACATTAAAAGAGAAATTTATATCAGCTTAACCTTGGTAGAGTCACCCAAGGTGAAGGTTATTCTATTTATGCTCATCTAAGATCCCCAGGCGAAATAGAACAAAGAGTCTTCTAATTCTAATGCTCCAGTTTTCGGACGCCGAACTGACAGCTTTCAGTTCAACAATTCGTAGGTTCGATTTCCATCTTGAGCATGAGTGTTTGTTGTGGTTCTGAATCTATTTCAAACTGAAGGTCCGGCATAATTATTCCTAGTGTATAGCATGACCATTGGGAGGCAAACAAGCCAAATCGGACTTCAAAACTTTTAATTAATCAATAATTTTCTATTTTTAAAGTGATTTTTTTCCTTTTTTTTAATAGAATATTCTATTTTTAAATGAATTTGGGAAAATTATTAACAAAAAATGCAACTATAATTCCTGCTGTTTGTTATATTAGTATTTGTATTTTGCAATTTTCTCCCTGGAGTACCAAATTGATTTGTTTCTCATTTAATAAAGGATTATTTTAACCATTCTCCAAATCATTCGCAATAGACATATTTCTATTTTTATTGTACGCTATAAGTAGATAAAAAAGTACTGCAGTAGATTTTTGAAACAATATTATTAGCATATAAATTTAAAATATGTTTTTGCTGTCCAATACAGCAGATATATTTGGCTCTCATTGGCCATTGAATTTGGCACAGTTGCAAAAGATATAATTAAATTCATACCATAATTAATTAATAAATGTATTTTAAAAAACTACTTATTAATTTATTAGGTAATTCAGATTTTTTATTGTAAGTTTTTTTAGATATTCTTTTTGCTAATAACAAATTTGTTGCATTATCTTGGATATTGAAAATAAACCAAACTGGATTAATTTCTAAAACGTATAATAACTTAGATTTACTTTTCTTTTTTAAGTTATGCTGAAAGCATTGCTTGAAAACTTCCACCATTTCGTTTTGAAATCTATTCGATCGCAAACGATTTGTTCCAAAGGATTCGATAGAATTCCTACCACCACATTGGCAGCTTATCGATTGCAGATAATAGTGCTGCCACAGATTCCAGAAATTAATCACTTTCGACAAAAGAACGGAAGAAAAAAATCCCAACAGTGGTGCCAGATTAACGCCTGATACAGGGAAGTAGAAAGAAAAGTCACGTGGCAAGAGGGAACAAAAAAGTCGTCTGCATTCAATTTTCTAGATTTTCCTCAATCGACCCTTATTTCTTTACACGCAAGGCTTCCTTTTAGAAACTTTCAATTCACGGTATATTGAAGCTGCAAAGTGCAATGGAATTTTTTTTATACCCTTTGCACCATCCCGTCGAATTGTTGCTATCTGATATGATTGTAAAGCTGCAGTAAATATATATACAAAAAACCAAATCTCGCCGCGTCATGTCCGTTTCTCCCTTCCTGTATATTTCTTTCAAACCATTTTGGGAAGCCCTGTATGTCCCTCGGCGTGTGCAGTAAGAGAACTATTTGGGGGTTTCTGAAACACGATAGTGTTACTGAAGATATGAAATGACATTTCCAAGGGTTCTGTCCTGTAATATAATCATATAGGCCTACCTTTTAATCTACAATTCAAACGAAGTTTTAATCAATCTCTACAGCAACGGTACTCAAACAAAAACGTTAAAAACTAAACAAATTAAAATTCCAATTAAATGAAAATCAGAGCAAAAACTATTTAACAAAAATAAGAATAATTTAAATAAATGGTATCATAATGAAAGGGAAGATAAAAAAATGAAAATTCGCTGCTTATTTTCACCAAATAAATAAATAAATAAATCTAGTTTTGAAATCATTTGACTGCAGATAAGATTAAAAAAATATGAATAATTTAAATAAATAGAGCCATAATGAAAGTGTAGATGAAAAAGTGAAAATTCGCTGCTTATTTTCACCAAATAAATAAATTAATTAAAACTAGTTTTGAAATCATTTGACTGCAGATAAGATTAAAAAAATAAGAATAATATAAATAAATAGAACTTTAATGAAAGTGAAGATTCGCCGCATATTTTCACCAAATAAATAAATAAATATAACTAGTTTTGAAATCATTGTACTAAAGATACGATTTAAAAAAATATGAATAATTTAAATAAATAGAACCATAATGAAAGTGTAGATTCGCTGAAAATTCGCTGTTTATTTTCAGCAAATAAATAAATTAATTAAAACTAGTTTTGAAATCATTTGACTGCAGATAAGATTAAAAAAAATAAGAATAATATTAATAAATAGATCTATAATGAAAGTGAAGATGAAAAAGTGAAAATTCGCTGCTTATTTTCACCAAATAAATAAATTAATTAAAACTAGTTTTGAAATCATTTGACAGCAGATAAGATTAAAAAAATAAGAATAATATAAATAAATAGATCTATATTGAAAGTGAAGATTCGCCGCATATTTTCACCAAATAAATAAATAAAACTAGTTTTGAAATCATTTGACTGCTGATACGATTTAAAAAAAAATATGAATAATTTAAATAAATAGAGCCATAATGAAAGTGTAGATCAGTGTTTCTCAACCTTTTAGTATTCACGGCCCAATTTTCAATCATAATTTTCATTGCGCCCCCCCTACATGCAATAAAATATATACAATAATGTATTTTGAGTATTTTGGCGCTAAACCTACACTACAACCTTAATTTTAAACTTTACAAATTACCAAGAATACCGAAATTTATTGACATTTTGCAACACCGATCCTCAGCATTGAAAAAACAAGAATCCTATGCTTTTTTATTGCTCTTGCCTTTCGCCATGTCGGGCATTCTCACGGTTTCGCGAGAAGTTTCGATTTGTCTGGTCAGCAAAAAATTAACCCAGGAGCGTGCTCAGATGTGAACAAATGTTTTCTCATAGGGAGAAAGAGAAAGTTCTATGACGCCAATTTCAATTCCAGACAATCTCATTCGAGTAGATCCTTCTATCGCTATTGAATCTATTCTGAATGTGTATATTATATATATTTTCGTGTAATTGCAATTCACTGTATTAAATATTCACGGTAGCAGACTTATGCAGAATCATGGATAAATTTTTAAGCGGGCGTAAGCGAGCATTAGACGATAGACAAGCATCAACAAGTACACAGATGAGCGTGGTTCCGAAAATAAAATCAAGACAATATTCTCAAGAATACTTAAATTTTGGGTTCACTAGTACTGAAGTACATGAAGAAGAAAGCCCCTGTGTATCATTTGCTCAAAAATGTTGGTGGTAGACAGCATGAAGCCTAATAAACTTAAATGACATTTGGAAACGCTTCATAGTAAGTACGAAAACAAATCCTGAGAATTCTTCGAATTAAAATTAAAATCATATGAAAAGCAAAAATTGTTTAAAAAAACTTTGTCTGTGAATGAAAAAGCTTTAATTGCCTCTTACAAAGTTTCATATAAAATAGCCAGATATAAAAAGCCTCACACCATTGGTGAAGAGCTTATTTTGCTATCCGCGATTGATATTGTAGAAATTATGTTTGGAGATAGTTTTGCAAAACAAATGCAGTCTATACCTCTTTCAAATGATACTGTTGCCCGTCGAATTGCTGATATAGCTGAAGATGTAGAGTGTCAGCTTTTGTCGAAGTTGAGTTACAAATTATTTTCAATACAACTCGATGAGGCAACAGATAGTAATAAAGATGGTCATTTCATTGCCTATGTTAGATTTTGTGATGATTTGTCAGTAGTAGAAGAATTACTTTTCTGCAAACCAATAGAACGCAAAGCAACAGCACTCGCTTTATTTGCTATCTTAAATGATTTTATGAACGAGGCAAACACAGAATGGAAAAATTGCGTCGGAATATGCACGGATGGTGCTTGGTCTATGTCAGGAAGATTCCAAAGTATTTAAGCTTTTGTGAAACAAAAATCGCCACAGTGCGTCTGGACACATTGCATGATCCACAGAGAAGCTTTGGCTTCCAAAGAAGTGAGTCCTGGTTCGAATATTGTGTTATCTACGGTTGTAACCGTAGTAAATTATATAAAAATGAGACCCCTAAAATCAAGAATCTTTTCCGCACTTTGTAAAGACATGGGTTCAGTACATTCAGCGTTACTATTTTATTGCGAGGCAAGATGGTTATCACGAGGGAAATTTTTGCAACGTGTTTATGAATTAAGAGAAGAAATCGCCGTTTTCCTAGAAGAGGAAAACAGACCGGAAGCTGAGAATTTTCGCGATAGTTTATTTGTGTTGAAATTGAGCTACATGGTCGACAGATTCGAGAAATTAAATAACTTAAATCTTCAACTGCAAGGAGCAAATACACATATATTGGATACGAGTGATAAAGTTAATGCTTTTTGTAGGAAATTGGAATTGTGGAGTAGAAATTTAAAGCAAGAAAACTTAACAATGTTTGCAAATTTGAATGATTGTATTAAAACTTACAAGGCTGAAGAACAACATGTAAAAGTTGTTTTTGTAACCATTGAAAATCATTTAGCAAAGAATTTTAAAAAGTACTTTCTTGCAGACGGCAAACTGATATCAAGTTACAAGTGGGTGAGGGATCCATTTCAAAATACTCCCGAAGGACTCTCAATCGAAGAGGAAGAAACCTTCATAGACTTCACGGCAAGCAGCGAAACCAAAAGACAATTTAGTAATAAATCACCCTTTGAATTTTGGGCAGGAGTGGATGATGAGTTTTCTGCACTAAAAACAAGGGCATTTCGCATTCTACTACCATTTTCAACATCTTACCTTTGTGAAACTGAATTTTCTGCGGCGGCTTCTTTGAAGACAAAATATAGATCTCAGCTAAATATAGAAAAAGAACTGAGAGTGTCTATTTCTAATATTAAACCCTCCTTCGAAAAACTTTGCTCTGAAAGACAGGCCCAAGGAAGTCACTAATAATTATTAAATTTGTTTTTAATTTAGTAAGTTGTTTTAATTTAATAAGTTAATTATTAAATGTGTCGAAATGTATTTTGTTTTGTATGTGTGTGTGTGTTCTTCCCTTTCAGTCACTTAATCAATTTTTTTAAATAACATTTTCTCTTGGATATGCTGGCGCCCCCCCCCCATTAATGTGCTGGCGCCCCCCTAGGGGGTCGCGCCCCTCAGGTTGAGAATCACTGGTGTAGATGAAAAAGTGAAAATTCGCTGCTTTTTTTCACCAAATAAATAAATTAATTTAAACTAGTTTTGAAATCATTTGACTGCAGATAAGATTAAAAAAAAAGAATAATATAAATAAATAGATCTATAATGAAAGTGAAGATTTGCTGCTTATTTTCACCAAAAAAATAAATAAAATGAGAATTGAAATCATTTGAGTGCAGATACAAATACCAAAATTAAAATAATATAAATAATGATATAATAAAATAATATAATGAAAGTGGAGATGAAAAATTGAAAATTCGTTGCTTATTTTCATCAAAACTAAAAGAAGTGTATTTTAAAGTCATTTGTGAGGGGAGATACGAATAATAAAACAATGCATAAGCAGTCTTTCTTAATGTAAATGAGTGATTAACAATGTTTATATATTATTAATTTAAATGAGTTAATAATGTTTATACAATATTTAATTACATTATACCACACAATACATAACAAATTTACATTTACAAACTATTAATATTTCACAAAATTTGAATTTATAAGCATTTTTTTTATTTTAATCAATTGGAGAATCAAGAATTTATTAAAACTAAATAAAGCGATGGTATTATGTGAAATTTTTTGATTTCATAATTAATATATTTTTCCATTTTAAGAACTGAAAAATTTTATTCCCATAGTGATTTCATTTCAAAAACAATTAAATGAATTATAGTACTGTTATGCAACAAATCATTTAAACCAATTATTAAGCCTAGTACATTAGTACGTAAATCATGAACGATTTATGTACTAATGTATGGGACTAAATAATTTCTATTATACTATTACAATTCACAAAAGCTGAATACTTTTAAATTGAACAAGAAGCTAAAAATTATAATAAATAATTTCAAATTCTAGCTTTAACTGTTTGTAAAAGTTTGAAATAACATGGAAATACAGAAATTATGAGGTAATCCCTTCATCCCTTCCCATTAATCTACTGTATATTAAAAAAATCTAAAATCCAGGCATGAAAATTTTATTCTTAAACCAGAAATGAACTTATATATTCACTGATTCTTTTAAATTAAGAATTTTGTTTCATGAAACTTAAATTTTTTTGATCTAAAAAATATGCATTATACTCGAAATAGAAAAAAATCTCTTATTATACTTTTATTTTCAAAACTTTCAGGGCAATAGTTCGTAAAAATAATTAAACAAATTAAATTCTTGCTTTTTATTTTCGAATATCTTCAATTAGTTTTTTTTAATTAGTAAAGTAATTTTTCTAGCTGATTGTTTCTTGTTGTAATAGCAATGAACAATTTTTTATATTTTTCAGTCATTCTAATTTTTCACTAATAAGTTTATTTTATTATCTATAATATAACACCAGTTATATTAGAACTTAATAAACAATACTCATATTTTTAAATTTTCAGAACTATTAGGTTTAAATATTGTAAAAGAAGTTTACAAGAATGTTTTTAACGATTACATAGCACACTATAGAATTGAAACTGATTTTGATTATTAAGTAAAATATTGTATTTATAAATTAATAAATTTGAATATTTCATCTTCAGTGTAATATTTCCAATTATTTATTTTCAAACATTCCTTCAATATTAAAAAGAAATAATTGATTACTAGTCAAGGTAAATCAAATTATTATGCTTTTTTATTCAACGAAATTTATTAAGAATTAATATGAATTTAAATATTATTAATAAAGAAAAGCTTAAAATCACATCTTACTTTGGTAAATTTTTAAGAAAAAAATCTCAAAATCTTACTAAGAAATTTTAATTCGTGTTAATCATTTAGATTTAAGGAAGTAAATTTTTAACAATAGAAAAATGTTTTTTTATCTCTATTACTAGGCATTAATACTTTTATTTAATATAAAATAATTATGTTTGCTATACAACTTTTTACTCATTACTCGTTAGTTATCTTATGTTAACTGTTACTGTTAATATAAGATAACCATCATTGTCTAAAATGTGGTCTGTTATTGCCAAAAATTAGTGGAACGACATTTTATAAAATCTGTAAAGGGTTTTCAAAATAGCAATTTCACAAAATTTTTAAATATACTCTTTAAAGGTACTTATTTTTTTCATTTTTGTGATGTAAAAAATAATTTTCATAATAGTTTTTACATTTGATGATGTTTTTGTAAAAAATAAACATTAAAAATACTTCTTTTAAAATATTTTCTAAAATTTTAATTAAAATATTTTTTTGAAACTATTCTTTATTTTGGGTTACTTTTATGTAATTTACACACTATACTGTAAATATCCTGCATAAAATAAATACGTTGAGGTGAGAGGTTGAGAAATAATTTAGTTTAAAATGTATTTTATTAATTTATTGTAAACTATTTTATGTGAAATCTATGAGTTGTTAGTCATAATATAGTATACTTTTGCCAAAACTTTTAATTAGTTAATGAATGTTTTTTGATTTTTTAGAAAGAAATTTCTGATTTACGTCTTTAAAAGACCATTGCGCAAAATTCATTCTTTGGTATACAAATATACTCCACGATGTTTGAAAAAGGAATGTTCTATGAAAAAGGAATTTTAAAATAACAGCAATGCTGACCATGTAGAAAATTACTTTTGAAAGATTTTTTCATGAATATTCATTGCTATTTCTAACATACTGCTTTTATTTGATTTAAAAAAATATACTACGAAAATTTAGCAAACGTGAGTAATATGTAATTATCTAAAACAATTTTTTTTCATATTTTTAAAATTTATGCTTCATTTTTTATATTTATACACTGATTTGGTGCAGTACAATTTTTATATTTTAATACCAAAATCGTTTGCTTTTGAAATTTTTATAAATGGTCGAAAAAAGAGTTAAAACTCCTAAATAAACTAATATTTCATTTTTATCATATTTTGAAAGGTTTAAGCATTTCAGTTTTAATACAGTATAACTTACTGCAAGTAATTTTTCAAAAATATTCTTGGGATCAATAGTTTTTGTTTTGATTTCCAAGGTTGGAACGGGTAAATTTTTTTTTCATTCCTGAGTGGCAACATCTGGGAAGCAGGGAATTTACCCTACGGAACGAAGCATGAATCACCCACCCAAAAACGCATTTATAATTTATCAGCAGGCTAACCTTTATATCATTTTGGGGTTCAGTTTTTTTCCACTTTAAATTTCATATTTTTTACATGGCAAGACAAAAATATAATGAATTATTATAGATTAAAGATTTTTCCTCCTGCATTTTTCGTCATATATTTTAACAGAAGATGTAATTCAACACAAAAAGAAGTTATAAATTTAAATTGCAGTTTAATTTATTTCTTGTAGTCTTATTTGAATTAAGATGTGCATCTTAATTTTATTAATTGCTGCATTGAAATTATTATCAATAATATAAAATGAATCTTGCGAAATAGAGAATAAAGAAAACACAGAAACTAAATACTTGATAGAATCTTTCTTATTTTAGTTCCGGATCATATAATCTATAGTCATTTTATGTTACATTAAACAAGTAATTTTATCAGTTTTTAATTTGGGTTGTAGAAATATTAGTTTGGGGAAAGAGAAATCCATTATTTTTACGTGAACTTTTTGTAACTTCTTTCAGATTCGCTTTGTAAGAAGGTTTAAAACAGTTTTCATGTAGATTTTTAGGTATTGTGTGAAGCTACGACTGCTGACATGCTGTCAAGTTTGATAATTTTTGATATTTTATAGACATTCTCGACGATGTTGTATCCATGCGAAGTGCATCTTTAGCATCCAAATACCCAAACGGAATCGACGAAACCAAAATTGTGCGTAACTGGTTGTTACAATTATATATAGGACGATAAACACCTTTCACAATTTTAGCCACCTGGTTAGCTATTTCGCTGTTACAAGAGAAAAACTAAAATGTATCGAATTTTCTGTTTGTTGTCTTCTATTTTTAAAACCTTGTACTCATAACTGAATTCATCAAACAAAATGTCGCAAGAGAACATTTTAGTGTCAAATGTCACCTTTCCAACGAGCATAAATTTGAAAATGTTTGATAGATACCTCACGAGATAGCGATCGCTACAGACGTCTACCGAAAAAATAATGGATAACTTTTTCCCCAACCTAATATTAAATATATTTCTTCTACGATGGAATCTATATTTTAAAGTAGAAATAATTTGAAAGTAATCATAAACATTATTATACAATAAAAGTAATTGGTTTTTTCTTATGGATTGAAATAAACATTTTCTCATGAATAATTGTAGTATATTTATATAAATAACTGAAATAAAAATTAAAAGCTTATAAACATTTAATGAGTAAAATTTCAAATTAGCAATAAATATTGCTAACCAATGGCACTGTATACCCGGAGCAGCGTTTTAAAACTTCATAATCTTTTAAGCACAATGGTATGGTACATTCAAGTCAAAAAATTTGTAGTTTATTTCTCAAATTCTGTATTATAATCATGACTTACAACAGGACACGTATGTTTCAAACTTTATTTCAGGTGATTTTCTCAGTAAACATATCTTTTGTTTCTTTCTTCTATATAGCACTAATTACTACTATTTCTTTTCAAGCTAAGCAACTATTTTGTCAAAAGCTATTATAATCGAATTCTTTTTATATTTGATATGGTAATATATTTTCTACTATCATACTTCTGTCAAATAATGAACAGTATCATTTTATTTTGTATAAAAGGAAAAATTCTCGCTTCAGTTGTTTCATAACATTGAAATAACCATATGTTAAGAGCGTAAATAGACAATTTTTTTTTTTAATATTTTGGAGAGTGAAACCAGGGATTTGCTTTTACATTCTTTAGCAATTAATATCCAAATCACTTTATAATTAATACACAGTTAAGAAGTTTAATGCTCAGCACTTACGGAATATGGGTTCTACAAAATGAAAAAAATTTATAAATTATGTTATCGGTAGATTTTTAGAGAGAATCCAGTATATTCAATATTTTGTTAAAACGTTTATTATGATTACGCAAAAAAATGTGTCATTTCAAATTGGATTCACTGATTTTTCAATAGTGGAAAAAAGTGCTTCCAATTTTTAGTGAAAAAATTCAAATTTGAAAAAAAATAATGATATTAACTACTTAACAATATTTACTATTTATTAAGCTTTATTTAAAACTCTCTTTTACAGCTCAAAACGAGTTCTTACGTTTAGATAAATCGACGTACAGAAAAAAAATCGAATAGGTGTGGAACTCTTGAAAATTCTTTTCAATTATGAAGTTATATAATACTAATTCAAGCTCTGGATCAGGATATTGGAAAACATATACGCTGCATTTGGGAAAATTAGTATATGCTTTCAAAAATCGAAAAGATAAAAATCTTTACAAGACAATCATAGGGTATTGCAGAGTACTTTATTGAATAACATCTTGTGGTAATGTGGGAATTTTTTCTATTCGTCTGTGGTTACTCAAAGATGACAACTTTAAAATTGGGAAAGAATCACACGCTACCGTTTTTGAAGCAAGCATTGTTTCTGAATGCGTAATATTTTATTTATGCTCAAAGCATAAATAATTTTACAACCTTTTCAACTCAGCTTTATTTGCAATTTAAATTAATTATGCTGAAATTAAAATTTCAAAGCGCATAAGCTTTAAGTTAGTTTGAGATAAATGCTCTAATATAAATTTCAATTCATTTCACAGTGTTTTTAACAACTCAACTTTGAACATATATTCAGAGGAAGAATCGATCATTTTATTTATGTCCATTGTACGTTGCGACTCGTGAAAAAATTTATGCGATTCATTCCGAACTTGAATAAAAGCTTTTTATACATAATATTCATGTTGTTTTTATTATTTGATCATTGAAGTTTTCGGCCGCCCAGCCTGTCTAGTGGTTAGCGTACCTGACTACAGATGGGTGGGACCTGGGTTCGAATCCTGGCTCGGGCATGGATGTACTCTCTCTCTTTCTTGTCTTTGTCCTTTTTTTTGTGTGTGAATGGTTGCCTACCCTATAAACGGGTACCTATGGCATGTGTGTACTGAGGAAGTCGGACTCCACACCAAATATGGTTCAGCTGGAAAAGTGGAGCAGCGCACCCCATATTGCCGGCCTGGCTAGCACACTACAACAACATTGAAAACTTCTGTAATGATTACGTATAACTTTGACTCTTCCTTAAATTTTATCTCTCCTTGTTATAATCAGTTTTTTTTTCTTGAGGCAGTATGAAAGCTGTGATTAATGAAAAGATTCTGACCAATAAATAAGCTTAAAAATGCGTAATCATTTGTTTATTTTATCTTAAGATTTAAGTGCGTTTGATAATACCAAGAAAATTCATTGATTGTAAGTTTCTATAAATCCCCGTTTCTCTGGCTACAGCCCTGATTATTCATCAAATGAATTGGCAGTAATATTTCTTAAGTTATTATAACACTGTTTCTATTTTCCTTTCAAAAAAAATAATACTTCACAGTTAACTTTTTGCTTATTTGTCCTGTCATGTACCGAAGTAAAGAGATGTGATCAAATCAAATATTACAAAAATACAAATTAAACAAATGCCTCGAGCTTCTGGTTTTTAGAAGAAAAGTAGCGGAAATATTCTTAACTCACGAGGATGAATTTCTAAATATTAATTTAATATTTTCTCGCGTAATATCTACATTCTATGGCCATTATGGTTTGTACATAAGTTAGTTGAAATTTTCATGATTTAAACTTTGTTAAGAATGTCAACGTTAAATTCTCTAATGTCTTGATTATTGAAATTCATTAAAAGAACATTATTTACACATTTATAACGATTTTGAGTAAATTTTTATGTACCCAAATGTCGATTCACAATGAAATAAAAATGTCTACATTTACTACTTTTAAAAGAATGATTTTTTATAGATATTTCCGCATTTCACTCTTTAGATGCAGCATACAATAAAACTATAAAGCTAATCATAGTCAGTTATTGTCATCAGTTATTGTATGGTGTATATTAAATAATAATTCTGTAATTGATTGAATGCTGCATATTATACAGTAATTATTAATTTCACATAAAACACTTAAGGATAAAAGTTTAAATAAAATGCAATATCACAAAGAATGGTTTATTAAGTTTCAATTACTTTTGCAGTATTTTCATTTTTAATGTCACATAAATATAAACAAAATTTCAAACACAGATTTTAAGTAAGTTTATATCGATGATTTTATTGACGCTGGGAGGGAGATCTTAATTAGTGTTCCAAACAATTTAAAAGCAATTTGAGTCCAAAAGATTCGGAGAACTCTTCCTGAGAGAAATACGAAACCCTTTCATTTTGGTAGCATCTACTGTTTAAACCCCGAATTTTGCATTGTTGATGCATAAATATAAACGTAGAATATAGCATTCAATAGATATTCAAAATCATCAGGGCCAAGCTCGCAGCCGACCGGTTAGTGTTCTGTCCATATGTTCAACACATCGTATCCATTTTAAACTGAAAGTCCTAGTATAATTATAGTTGTCTTCTGCGAAAGATCACCATTGAGCAATAAGCAAACAAAAGCATCATAACATGTGGATCCTTCCGTCGTATGGAAGTACTTATACATATTAGAACGAATATTGGTTATCTAATAATTATATTTAAGTAATTAAATTTAAAGCAGAATAACTCTTCGCCAACTCCTAATAAATCCATGGATATTTTGACTTTTTTTTATGATGGGTTGTTTGGAAAGTTGCTTCGTTTTTTCCACCTAAATCAGTTTTTTGCTTGTGAAAACCAACCATTTCCTGAATATTAAACCCTACTACGACCAGAAAGATCGTAAAAGATATTGGACAAGAATTGACAATATACAATTCAATAAAATATTTATTCCCTATACGTTTTTCAATTTCATATAAAATTAAATGACTTTCCTAACAACCCACTATATCCACCGTCCCCCAAGAGTCCATCTGGGTTGGACCTAAACCTAAATTAGCTTGAAATTATTTCGAGAAATACAAATTTATGTACCCAAACCTAATCTGCTAAATACTACAATGAATTATGATAGGGAATTTGGACGATGGGACTTTATGGCAAAGATTAGACAATTGTCCAATGTATAAATTAAATTAAATTAGGAAATTTATTTAATTTATGCTTTACTTTCTTAGAAGATTTGATGTTTATTTGTATTAACAATAGCTACTTAGTCTTGTATGTGCAACATTCATTTGGAGAAAATATATCTTGAAGATTATTGAATTTCAAAAATTTTCCAGATTTCTAGGAATTTGATTTATTAAGAAATTACTTGTTCTTTCTCTGGATTAAGTGCATCAAATACTCTTACACCAGTACATCAAGTATTCCTACATCAGTATTTCTTGCAAAAATATTAAAACATTGTAATTCACCCACAAAAGAGGCCCTGCTATCGGAAATCTTCCCCTCTCTATCTGATCAAAAGTGATATTTTTGTTGATCCTTCCTCGTACTTTTATCGCAGGATTAATGGACATGATGATAACAATAGACACTAGATTTTGGCAACACAACCCTGTTCTTACTGAATCTGATAAGTTTCGGACGGAATCAAATCTATAACAATGATTCCTTATATATCCTCTTCCATATCCCATACTTAAATCCCCTTTTTGTGAATCCCTTATTCTCAATGTTTTCAATCTTCCCTTTTATGTGAAACATTTTTTTAGTAGAATGTTTCAAGCAATTTTCTAAAATTGTATCTAGACTTCATGCTTTCTTGAACCAAGTAGACTAATTTATTTTCAATAAACGTCAGATTGTTAACGTCATTAAATTTCCGTATTTAATGACGTTAACAATCTGACATTTATTGAAAATAAATTAGTTTACTTGCTTAATCTACTTGTATTAGTCTACTATAAATTAGTCTATTAGAACCCTTAGGATTTTGCACTTGTCCATGAACTAGGGCTAAGGAAAACCCTTAGATTCTATATTTTTGTAAAAGCAATAAGTCATCATCTCTCGTACTTTTAAAAGTTTGTTAGCCATTGACTTCGTACCATGGTCTACTGTAAGTCTCTGAATTGAGATGTTTAGAAATCTCAACGAACTTCAATGTTTATTGAACTCAGAATTAAATTAAAATTAATCTTCCATGAAATTAAATTATTTACATCTTTTTATTTTGAATTTTAAATAATTCTAATTAATAACTATGAAATAACTATTAAATTAAAAATATGTATTTTACTGAATTTGAAAGCCATCTGTATATAAAAATAGCTTTTTGCAGTTCATCTAGAGATATTTTCGAGCACGTATATGAAAAGAATTTTTGGTTTATTTTTAGGAAGGGTTTCAAGTTACACATATGTACTTGTTACATTCAATACTTTAGTGGGCTATTAAATTAAAAAAAAAAATCAGAATTGCTCGTTACGTGTGCCAGTTAAAATTTTTATTTGTTTTTAACAAGTGAAACAAGCAAAAATTGAAAGGCATTTCGAAGTCCAGATTTGAAAAAAAAAAAAAAAAAAAAAAAAAAAACCTGAAGCTAAAGAAAGCATTTACTAATTAGTTCCTGTCTTGGATTCTTATAATGAAATTTTTACCTTGTATTTGTTTCTTTTCTGTGGGTCATTAAATCGAAAATTCAAAGTGAAAATAAAACAAATAAAATTCTGACAACTGTAAAGGAAAGCTAACAAAAGAATTATATTATAAAGCATGAGCTACAGAATTTTTTAATTTGTAGTTTTAACGGAAAAAGGTATAAAATAGCTTATTTTCACCTCTCAAAATCTATTTATTATAAAAGATTATATTTCAAGCTCTTTTTACTTGAGAGTCACTTAAAAAAGTTTCCTAAATTGTTAAAGCATCGTGGAAGGATGTATTTTTTATCATTTCTTATCAACATTTCTGAAAACATATATTTAATTTATTTACAAGCAGTATTTCACATTTCAAAGATTTATTAAAATTTTATCAAGGAATTTAATCAATATTGATGTATTTTTCCATATAAAAGTATTGTATTGAGATATATAAGAGTAAGAGTGAGTGAATAATATCTGATAATCAGAAAAATTATCTGATAGAAACAGTAGAGAAGAAAAATTTATTGAAGTAGTTAGAGGAGTACATTATTTTGAGCAAAGTTACCTCTTGTATATAAACAGATCATGCACAAGGTAATTAATAAAAAGTGCAACTATATAGAAGTTTCAACTTTTCGCCCAACTTCCAATAAACTATTCGCCATTCTGACTCGTTTTAATCAACCTACTTTTAATCCCTTCTTTGATTTTCAATTTTTTGCCAATTCCCAATATATTTTTCGCTATTCTGACTCGTATTTAATTTTATTTGTGACTGTATAATTTCTTTCAAAATGCATCTCTTTTAAAATTATTTGGTTGAAATTTTTTAAATAACTTGTTTATTTTTCGAGCTAATGTTTAGTAAATGAAATAGTGCAGGCGACTATTTTTTTTTAATAAAAGTAGTTTCGGATGAGTTTTGGTTAAATAAAATTAATTGGTTATTATGAAAAGAAATAATAATTTTATGTGTAGAAAGTTTTCCCTATATTGTTATACTAGGGCCACTCTGAAAATTTTGAGTTACAACTAGGTTTTTATAGTTATACTTACAAAATTTTAGGTGTTTTCAAAGTAGTCTCCTTCAGCATCAATGCACTTTTGTAGACGAAATTTCTACTCAGATTAAATGCCTCAAGCCATTCATTTCTTGGAATAGATGAAAAAATGCATTTATAGCCACATCAATCTCTTCTTTTGAATGAAAACTACGTCCATGTAAGTTACTTTTTAGATTAAAGAATAACCAAAAGTCGCACATAACTAGATCAAGTGAATACGGCGGATGTTCAATCACTTTAATTTCTTTTTGTTCAAGAAACTCAACTGTTAATCCGGCTATATGTGAAGATGCATTATCATGGTGAAGCTTTAGTCCCCTAACATTCAGTTCTTGAAGAATTTCTGGAAGACATTTAGTGGTATACCAGTTTGCTGTCACTGTCTTCTGACCTTCCAACTTGATGGCTTTCACCAATCCCGCACTTCTGAAGAAAACGGCATACATCACTTTTTTCAGTGCCCGTTGTTTTTTCACCATTGTCGGCTTGGGATCATCTTCAAAGACCCATACTTTGCTTTCTTGACGTGTTAGAACGTCAAAAAATGGTATGTACGTTTCATCACCTGTTACAATTATAGAAGTGATGCGGTGGCCACCGTCATTTAGCAATTTAAGAATTTTTTTACTAATTCTGACACGCTCCTCTTTTTGGTGCACAGTTAGACTATGAGCAACCCAACGCCAAACTACTTTTTTCATATGTAATTCTTCATGAATGATTTTGTGTATGACTATGGATCCAATGTTAAGTTCCTTTTGAATCATTTGATAGGTACAGCGATTATCATCCATTAACATTTTTCGTATGGCAGGCACATTATCCGGGATTACTGCCGTCGGTGGCCTTCCTGTGTGTTCTTCATAATGAAGAAAATTGCGACCTCTTCTAAATTCTCTAAACCATCTGAATATAGTAGCACGAGCTGGAGATTCATAACCAAATGCTAATTGCAACCATTGAAAGCATTCTTGATTTAATCCTGCTTTAAAATCGTAGAAAATCATAGCGCGAAAATGTTCTCGCATCAACTCCATTTTCTCTTCTGTTTAAAATTTATTCTACGCTGAACAAGTTGAAGTAAGTCAGTAAAAAATCATCTTCTATATTAAAATACAAAGTATTTTAAAATTAAACCGTTGTTTTTATTTTGTAAATTCTCGTCTGCGCGTATCTCAAAAATTTCAGAGTAACCCTCGTATATATAGCCTCACAATGATTAGTAATAGGACAGCATTCTTTTGAGCTAAGGTCCTGGATTCGATCCCAGCTCTGTTGAACAATGAAAAATAGATGTTACGCTTCTGCTTTCTGCATGCGCATCTGTTGAGGTGAGTGCTTGGGACTTTTCTGGAGTTCTCCTTTGTGAATCAAGAATCAACCCAGTTTCCAAGAAAAGTGTTTTCGGAAGGCAATTATGCGGTGGATATCAAAATGCTTTACATCAGCCTTAGGCCGTTAAACAGTTCACTAAGAGGTGTCAAAACATATTACTATAAATAATTATGTCTTAAAGTTACAGAAGATTATAAATCAAAATATTTCCCTTATTAAGACTTAAAAATAAAATGATTTTAATTAGATATGTCCTTTGATTTTTGAAAAATCAATTTATTAAAAAAAAAAGAGATTTATATACACTACTGGCCATTAAAATTGCTACACCAAGAAGGCGACATGCTACAGACGTGAAATTTATACGAAAGGAAGAAGGTGCTGTGATATGCAAATGATTAGCTTTTCAGCGCATTCAGACAAAGCAGGCGCCAGTAGCGACACCTACATTGTGTTAAAATGAGGAAATTGTTCATCCAGTTCCTCATTCACAAATTGCATTTGAACGTTGTTTCCTGGTGAAAAGTTGTTGTGATGCCTCGTGTAAGAAGGAGAAATGCGTACCAGCACGTTTCTGACTTTGATAATGGTCGAATTGTAGCGTACCGGAATTTCGGTTTATCTTATCGCAGTATTGCTGCTCGCGTCGGTCGAGATCCATGACTGTTAGCAGAGTATGGAATCGATGGGTTCAGGACGGTAATACGGAATGCCATGCGGAATCTCAACGGCCACCTATCGCTAGCAGCCGAGAAGACAGGCATATTATCTGCATGGCCGTAATGGATCGTGTAACCACGTCACGAGCCGTGAGTCAAGAAACTGGGTCGTTTGGAACACAACAAGTGTTTGCACGAACAGTTCGACGATGTTTGCAGCATCATGGACTCTCAGCTCGGAGACCATGGCTGCGGCTTCCCTTGACGCTGCGTCATAGACAAGAGCGCCTTCAATGGTGTGATCAACGACGAACCTGGGCGCACGAATGGCGAGACGTTATCTTTTCAGATGAATTCAGGTACTGTGTACAGATGAATCCAGGTGCTTTGAACAGTGCACGTTACATTTCTGGTGTGTTACGACCCGTGGCTCTACCCTTTATTCGAGCCCTGCGAAACCCTACGTTTCAGAAGGATAATGCCCGATCGCATGTTGCCGGTATTGTACGGACCTTCCTTGATACGGAACATATTCGTCTGTTGCCCTGGCCATCACGTTCTCCAGATCTTTCACCAATAGAAAACGTCTGGTCAATGGTTGCCGAGCGACTGGCCACCAAACGCCAGTCACTACGGTTGATGAACTGTGGCAGGCATCGTGTTGAAGCTGCATGGGCATCTGTACCTGTACATGCAATCCAATCTCTGTTTGACTCAATGCCCAGGCGTATAACTGCTGTTATTACTGCCAGAGGTGGTTGTTCTGGGTACTGATTTCTCAGGATCTATCCAGCCAAATTTTTTAAAAATTTAATCACTTGTTATTTCTAGTAAAATATATTTGTCCAATAAATATTATTTTGTTATCAGCATTTCTTCCTGGTGTAGCAATTTTAATGGCCAGTATAGTGTATGTATATATAATTATTATAAATTTATATAATCATCAGGTGCAATAACTTGATATTTTTTCGTAATTTATACAAACGTTATATTTATAAAATGATTTAATATTTTTTATATGTTTTTATATTTACATTAAATTTTAAGATTGTTATGCTTTAAAATAAAACATTCTATTATTTACATATAGTTCCTTGTTGAGTAAGTTATAAAAAATAAACTTATTTACTACGGTCTATCTGGAATCAAAGGAAAAAAAAACGTATATTTAAGAAGATGTATTAAAAGTTGACCATATCACTAAACATAACAGTTATAGACACTGCTTCGTTTTCCATTCAGCTCAGATTTAGAATTTATTCAGTGCAGTTTCTATTTCACGAAAAACACGAAACTAAACAACGCTCTTTAAATTGGAAGAAAACAATCGAGCTCTTCCCAATTCAAACTCTTTAGACAGCAATTCCGACTGGCATCTTTTGTTCTTGTGAAAGCATAATTTCCCTTTAAAAGCCTCTGAAATGATCATATAAAATCCATTAAAGGAAAAAGCATGAATAAAACAGTGGAGCATTTTGAATGAAATTATGTCTGTGTTCTCTTTTTTTTACCAAGTGCAATAGAGATCCTGATGACAAATGATGGTGTGCTGCAAACACTGAGGCAAAAGTGCATTAAGCCCCTCGTTTTGTTTGATAATGATTTGCACAAAGGCCTGGAGTGTAAGGAAAACATTCCCCATCATGTTCCCTAAGGGAAAAATCTCACTTTGGGAATAGACATGATATGGTTGTCCATTATTTATGAATTTTTTTGTTGGCATTCATTATAATTAATAAGTGTTAGAAGTCACTTGGGAAACCCCTCTTAAATGGATGACTGTTAATTTATCAACAAAAAAAAAATTTTTTTTTATGAAACACCTATTATAATAAGCATAAACTTGCATAGTAAAAATATTGAGAATAGTTTTATAACCATGATTTGTTTGCTATTGCATGTATTTCAATACTTTCTTTCTCTGTGGAGCTAGTTTTGTGGGAAGTAAAAAAAACAACAGGTGGGCTATATCAATTGAATTAAGGGATGAGTTGCAGATGTTGAGTTGCACCTGCAACTCATATTGGGTTCCTGATGCTTGCAAATGTGCGGAATTGAAGAGTCACCAAAAACTTTCAGTTTTCTACAATCATTACGTCATTTCACGTTGTTGCAAAAACTTAATTTTTAACTTAATTATTTAACGTTGTTGCAAAAACATTTTTCAAAAAACTCTATAAGAAACGAGAGCAATAATATTGAATGAGAATCTTATGTTCAAGAGAAGAATGAATATATATATATATATATATATATATATATATATATATATATATATA